>CM038004.1:18322037-18879854 GCA_021234005.1 Nephelium lappaceum
AAAAAAAACTGAAAGTTCTCAAAATAAAATTGACAATGGGTTAAATTGGGCCTATGTAGGCCCATATTTGAGGTTATTTAACATGAGCTGGATTACAATCAAAACCAAACTTTTGCCCCAAAAAAACAAAGCACGGAGTTTTCACCTCTCTCTAATGGAATGTCATTTTTCAACGAAAAAGGCTGTGCATTAATGGAGGAAGGCAGTCACGGCTTTCGTCAGAATAGATTGAGTTCGTTGAATCAGTTAAGTCGATCGAGTCTGTTAGAATAGTTAGGATTAA
The DNA here is from genome assembly GCA_021234005.1 of Nephelium lappaceum. Classification (NCBI taxonomy): domain Eukaryota; kingdom Viridiplantae; phylum Streptophyta; class Magnoliopsida; order Sapindales; family Sapindaceae; genus Nephelium; species Nephelium lappaceum. Next base: position 18,322,321 of record CM038004.1, read on the forward strand.
TTTAAATTCAATTAGTATTAGCTTGATTTAGATTTGGGAGGTTATGTCTTTCTAACCGAATTTAGGCTCAATATTTTGTAATTGCTTTAAAATTGATTCCACTAGTTACTTTAGTTATTGCAAATTTACTTCTTTCTTTTTAAACATATTTTATAATTATGTTTGATTTATTGGTATTTTTGTGAATATTGTGCTTGTATTAGCTAATAGTTTCATAAATTAAATTAACGTTGTGATTCTGCTCTAGCTAAGCATGGAACAACAATGCCAATACGACAGCATTTAATGTCTTGGCTCTCATAAGTGTTGTGGCAGGTGGATTGGTCTCAGAATTCCCTTTGAAATGTTGAAATTCGATCACTGGTTCCTGCATAGAATTTGCCATGCTCTTGCTAATGAAATATTTCAAACAAATTGGTCTTCAATATGTTTAGTGTTGTTTCCTAACATTTTAAAGACTCTGTATAAAAAAACTGAAATGACGACCCTTTATTCATATATATATTTGAAGCCTTTGTATGTCTAGAAATATTTGTTGAAATAAAATTAGTATAATAAAAATGAGGAGCACAATTGGTCAAACGTTAATTATGGTAGACCTTTCAAGTTTGAATATAAGGATTTGAATTTGGATGGGACAAATAAGAAAAAACCAGTTTACCACACACACTATTTTAATCCTTGATGTATTATTTGAAACATCAATTATATATTTACTTTGTAAATTAATTATATATTTAAATGAGAAAAATAAAGTATTTAAATATATTTATTTCATTAAAGTAATGAAAAATCTTTAAGTAAAAGAATAAACACAATCAAAAATAAAATATAATGTAAGAAAGAAAAGCATATTGTGTGATAGAACAAAATTTAAAAAGAAGATGTTTTAAAAATAAATAAATAAAATAAAATAAAAAGATGAAAACAAGGGACCCCCACTAATAGTTGTTCCATGTAAAGGACTGTACCAGATTGCATTGGTTCGGGCTTACACCATGTAAAGATTGCATAGCCCTGTGGACACCCTCACACCTCCACCCCTAGTCTAGCTGGATCACATACCCTTTCCTGGTCTCACTTGATGCCGTTCATGAGCAACAGTCACTTTTATTTCCCTTTCCAATGTCTATGATCCAACTTTAGAATAAACAGAACAATCAAAATCGCAATTAGATTTACCAATGATAGTCTGTGCTTGAATTGTAACAAGGCAAAATGCTCATCCATACAACATTTAGATAACTTTCCCTTACAAGTTGCTAAGCAAGCCTTGATGGTTGAAAGGAAGCTAGATAGCTAAGAGCTAAAGGCTACAAAAGTGTTGCAAGAGAGATTAACGTTACTATCTAAGAACACTAGTCTATTTCTTTGGTTTTTGGTTACTTGATTACAAACAACATATGAGTTCAAGGGTACAGACTGATTATTATAGACGATCAACTACCCTTGTCTAGACATTTAAGAGCATGTTCAAAAAAAGAAACCAAAACCTCAGTAGTGCCTATCTCTCAGGTTCTATCAACTCTACTAGCACCATTTTCCACCTTGTCCATCTTGAATGGCTTAGCCTTGCTTATAATGACTACAATTCCTCTGATATTCCTGCTACAATCAACAACATTTCAATGTTAAAATATCTAAACCTCTCTGGTTGTTGCCCTTTTTTTTTTTTTTAAAAATCAAATACCATCAGAGCTCTTAGATCTCTCCAACTTAGGGTCTCTCAACCCTTGATCTATCAGGTAATAATGATTTCTCAACCTAGTTTTTTTTTATTCTTGATCCAACAACTAATTGCATGCATATGTATTGTTGCAGTTAATATTTCTTTAGAAGTACTGGATATTGGGGGTCTACAATTTCACGATCCATGATCCATCTTCTCTTAGTAATCTTGCACAAGTAAACAATAATATTTCAAGCCCAAGATCTTTGTTCTCATAGCTTGGTAAACATACAAACTCACTGGTTTAGCCCTTTCCGGAGTCAACATTAGTGGGATTCCTTTTTAGGTCATAAACTTAATACAACTAACTAGTTTATCCATGAATAAAAATTAATTGACATTCTAATTCTATTTTGATTCATGAAATTAAACTAACTAAAAGCTCTCCCTTCACTACTTAAATATATGAGCTAGAAAATAAAAAACAAAGAGCAAAATTTCCATATCAAATTAAAGACTATTAAGTTTGATTAAAACTAATAAGAAGATAAATGATAACAAACACCTGTGTCAACCTATTCTTACTTTTAAAACTTTCAAATATATTGCTTAAAGGAAATTCTATAAAGTGATTTGGATAAGAACAATATTGAATTCTCTAATTTCTTGGAAATAAACGACTTGATTTTACAATGTAATGCACTCTAAACAATAATTACAAAACTTGAATGCCTAAAAATTGGCACCATCTCAAGAGTTCCCCTGCCATGGTTGTCTAGCAAAACAACATCTCTTGTTTTGCTATCTTAAAGAGAGTTTGATTGACATGCTGTTTAAAATCTGGACTTCAATTATGAGGCTATTTAATTTCTATTTCTTTGTGTTTATGTACTTTGTTTTCCTGCTCTCTTATTGTTTGATCATCTTACAAATGCTTAAGTTACTTTTTCAATGCAGCCTCTTTGCCATGATGATAAGCGTGCTGCGTTGTTGCAATTCAACAGGGCCTCTTGATTAAAATGTCTCGTACTCCTATGGATCCTCACGTTTCTCTTTAGAATCCTTCTGCCTATCCCAAGGTCGCATCCTGGGACCAAAAAGAAGGAAAAAGGGACTGCTGCTCGTGGGACAGGATCAAGTGTAATGAGGAAACCGGTCATGTAATCAAGCTTGACCTCAGTAGTAGCTACCTCTATGGTTTTATCACCTCTACCAGCAGCTTTTTCTAGCTTTTCCATATTCAATGGCTTAGCTTCGCTGACAATCACTTCAATTTATCTGAAATTCCTGCCACAATCAAGAACCTTCTAAGGCTAACATATTTACACTTTTCTAGTCTTTTTTTACTGATCAAATACCATCAGAAATGCTAGAGCTATCTGACTTGGTATCTCTTGATCCATCATATAATTTGTTGAAGCTTCAAGCATGGGGTCTAGGAAGCTTGTTTGACTCATTTGTCTATAAAGGTTTATAAAGGTTTAAAATTTTTTCTTCAATACCTCATAACTTGGGAAATATATTTTCTTTGACTCATTTGTCTCTTCAACATTGCGCACTGCAAGGTAGATTTACTGAAATAATTATCTACATACATAACCTTTGCTTTCTGAAAGATATGTTAAATCCTTGTCATACATTGATTTGTTATGTCTTTGCAGGAGCCATTCGGTCTTCAATTTGTAACCTTACCAAACTTGTTGTTTTGGATCTTTCACATAATAGCATTTTAAGATGGTTGTCTACTTTCATTGGATGTCTTAATTCTTTAAGAGTACTGGATGTCTCTAGATGTAATTTCTAAAGCCAAGTTCCATCTTCAATCAGTAATCTTACCCAGCTAAGTTATTTGGATCTTTCCTATAATAACTTTTTAGCTAAAACTCTTCTTCACTATCCTCCATAGGAAGAACTCCAAACTCATTGTTTCAAACCTTTATAGCATAAACTTATCCAGTCAGATTCCATGTTGGCTTGTGAATTTTACATATCTAATTCAGTTATTTATGTGTCACAACCAATTAACTGGTCATAACCCATCTTGGATTTTGAACATGAATCAGCTGTCCTCTCTAGACTTTTTGTCAATCAACTGATTAGTCAAATCCCATCACAAATTGGCAATCTAACACAATTAAAATTTATTCTACTTGTGTCTAATAAATTACAAGGCCCGATTCCAAGTTCTCTTTTTGAACTCAAGAATCTATCAATTCTTGCCCTCTCTTCAAATAATTTGAGTAGTACCTTAGATTTGAATTTGTTTTTTCTTAAGCTCAAACAATTCGGAGCACTAGATCCCTTGTCAAAAAATTTATCGTTGTAGTGGCCATAGATTCAGGCTTAATAACCATAGGCTCACAAGCCAATTGGACAACTGTCCAATATGTCGGTCGACATAAGTCTGCAGCTTGACTTGTAGGTCAACACAAACTTACATTTCCTTATATGGATTTGAAGGAAATGTAATACCCTACTTGCGCTTTGTTCAAATTCCTCAGCACCATATAACATCTAACACCAAATTGAATGTTTAGCAGAGTATCTATCAAGAACACAACATAAAAGCATAGAATTTCATGTCAATAAGAAATTCAATAGTATACTAAAACTGGACTCGAAAAATCACCTTCTTGTACTTTCTTATAACTTCATTAGCAGCATCATCTTTGTCCTTCTTTTATTTTTATTTTATTTTTGGAAGTAGTGTCATCTTTGTCCTTCTTGTCACTATTCAAGGCTGTGTGCATTTCTTGCTTGTACTAACTGTAACGCTCTTCCGATTTTTTCATGTAGGCTTCAGGGACTTCATCATCAAAACAAGGAATTTTTCGTACTTCTAACAGAATTATAAGTAAACATATTATAATAGAGATCTCTTCAATAATCTTCATGTAGTATTTTTATTTATTTATTTTTTTTGTCAGACCCTAAATCTTCAATCTTGACTGAGAGAACCTTACCTTTCACAAGGATATCCTCAGCTTCATAAGATTTCACTGTATGGTAAATTATTCCCAAAATGGATTTGGAATCAAAAGAACTAGATTCATCCCTTCCCATGTAATAGAGAGGGATCCAAAAATTTGGAAGGATCCTGAAGGGTTTCGACTTGAAAGATTTGAAGGTTCTTCAAACTGATTTTAAAGGACACATCTTTGAATTGCTTACTTTTGGTGGAGGAAGGAGGACTTGTCAAGGCATATGATGTGAGTGCAGGTGAATGACAGAGTAAACTGAGATGAGAAGAGAGAAAGAGAGAAGAAAATTGGAAATGAGAAAAAGAATTTGAGAATGGATATGGGAAAGTTCAGAGGGTACGGGATGAGAAAAGAGGCAACATAATTGGATGATGGCTGAGATACCTCCCTCCACCTCTCAATGCTTTTTAATTCATTCCCTTCTATTACAACAGACTTGCTACAATTTTTTTCAGTTACAACTTCCAACTAAATTCTGCTGCAAACCAACTTCTTTTGCCTAACACACTACTACTACTTATTCTAAGAATCTCAAAGGCCACTTGATTTCTCTTCTTGGCTTACTTATTACTTCATTATGCTTTTTCACATGTGCACTTGTCACTTTATTCACATCAATGCACCCCTCATTGACAACTTTGTCCTCAAGGTTGAAATCGGACAATGGTTAACAAACTCCAAAACATCTTCCCACCTAGCAGTCTCTGTAGGCAAACCAGACCACTAAATCAAAACTTGGTTATACTGCTAGCCTTGCTTGGTTATGACTCTCCTTTGTAACACTCTTTATGGTTTCAAAACTGGCTTAGAATTGATGATTTCTTGAGGTAATTTCATAGGTTCCACCATCGCATCTCCACGAAATTCTTTCAATAGTGAAACATGAAATATATCATGAATTCTGGCTGTACTTAGCAACTCTAATTTATACACCACCTATCCAATGCGTTTAAGAATCTTAAAAGGACCAAAATACCTTACAGTTAACTTGTTTGACTCCTTGTTAGCCATAGATATCTGCCGATAAGGTTGTAACTGTATCAGTACCATATCTCCAGGTTTGAACTGCACATCACGCCTATGAGCATCTGTAGCTCTCTTCATTATAGCTTGAGCTTTCTGTAAACTATCATTGAGTTGTTATAGCACCTTTTGTTTATTTGTCAACATTCTATCTACCAATTCTGTTAAAGCCATTAGTGGAACATAATCAAGTAATGAAGAAGGTTCATGACCATATACCGCTTGAAACGGAGTCATTCTTGTGGAAGAATGGAATGATACGTTATAGTAATTTTCAGCCCAATGAAGTATCTTGACCCATCTTCTTGGATGCTCTGCCACAAAACATCTAAAATATTACTTCTAAACTTTATTAACCACTTTTGATTGACCATCTGATTGTGGGTGATAAGTCGTACTCCTCTTAAGAACAATACCACTCAAAGCAAATAATTCACACCAAAATTTGCTCAAAAAACACTGCATCTCTATCAAAAACAGTAGAGTGTGGTAAGCCATGTAGCTTACAAACCATTTGGGTGAACAACTCAGCAACTTGAGGAGCGAAATAAGTCTTGGTTAATGCACCAAAATGAGCTTGCTTTGAGAGCCTATCAACCACCACTAAAATAGTTGTATAATCATGTGAATTAAGAGGACCCGTGATAAAGTCCGTAGACAAGTCCACTCAAATCCTCTCTGGAATCGGTAATGACTACATCAACCTTGTAGGTGCATGATTCTGACATTTTATTTATTGAATAACTGAACATGTCTTGACATACTTCTAAACATGTTTTTTAAGTCCCTTCCATGTGAACACAACACATACTTTTGCTGTCGTTTCTTCAATCCCCCTATGGCCTCCCATTAATGTTGGATAACACTCATGTAATACTTGTTGTACCAAAGATGATGTTAGGTCTAATAGCAGTTTCCCTTTGTATAACAACAACCCATTTCGTGACTTATATTAATCTAATGCATCGGAATTCATACACATTTGTATAAATTTTGAAATAACTCTGAAGTCATATTCTATTGTCTCAGCAAATCTAAGAATTCAAAACGCACTTGAGACATGGTAAAAAACAATGGTATACTGATAACCAATTAACTTGGCCAAGTATTGTTATTGCTCTGGTGTTTGAACTACTTGATCCAATAGAGCACGTAAGCTTTTTTGATCCGTTCTAATGATGAAGCATTTACCAAGAAGAGACTGATGCCACTTTTTAACTGCCTCCGTTATTGCATATAACTCCCTTACATATGCAGAAGCTTGCTGCATTCAAAGTGAAAGCTTTTTGCTAAAGTAGGAAATTGGGTGTTTTTGCTACATAAACACTGCTCCAATTCCCAAGTTAGAAGCATCTATTTTAACTACAAAATCGTCCTTAAAATGAGGCAAAACTAACATCGATGTCGAGCTCATAGCCAACTTCAGTTTATCAAGAGCTTCTTCTGCAAAAGGACTCAACTGAAATGTATCTTTTTTAACCAAATCAGTAAGTGGTGCTGCAATGGTAGCATAAGATCGAATAACTCTTCTATGATAGCCCGTTAAACCTAAGAATCATCTCAGCTCTTTAGGATTCTTTGGTAAAGGCCAATCTAACATAGCTTGCACTTTGTTTCTATCCATGCTGGCTCCTATACCTGACACAATATAGCCCAAGTATTCTATTGAACTTTGCCCGAAAGCACGGTTACTCTTTTTCACCAAAAATTGATCGTCGCTTAATGTTTGCAAAACCATTCGCAAATGAATCAAATGCTCTTCCAAACTAGGACTGTACACCAATATATCATCAAGAAAAACCACTACAAATCTTCTTAAAAATGGCTTCAAAATCATGTGCATTGTTGCTTGAAATGTAGAGGGTGCATTAGTTAAAACAAACGGCATTACCAAAAACTTATAATGCCCTTGGTCTGTCCTAAAAGCCGTCTTGTGAACATCAGCTGGTTTCACCCTTATTTGGTTGTATCTTGCTCGCAAATCCAATTTAGAAAAAATTGTTAAACCACCTAATTCATCCATTAGTTCATCAACAGTTGGAATTGGAAATCTATCTCGCACCATGATGTTATTTAAAGTTCTACAGTCAATACAAAATCTCCAAGTTCCATTTTTTTTTTTTTTTAACTAGCAAAATAGGACAGAAAATGGTGATGTACTCGATCGAATGATAACGGATTGTAACATCTCAGACACTTGTTACTCCATTTTCCTTTTTTGAAAGTGTGGATAGCGGTAAGGTTTGACATTTATTGGCATCGAATTTGGCAGTAGGTGAATCTTATGATCCATTTCTTGGTGCGTCGGCAATCTTTTAGGCTTATCAAACACATCTTCGAACTTCTGTAGTAACTGTTGCACATTAACATTCAATTCAACTTTCTTTTCTTGTAGCAATGTAAATTGGAACATAAAGGAATTCCACAATTGATTCATTGACATCTGTTGCTGAGAACATTGTTGGTCACCTTGCAAATGAATTATTTCATTATCACACGAGAATTCCATTATTAGCTTATGATAATCAATTAAAATGGGTCCCAAGAGCTGTAACCACTGGCCCCTTAACACCATTTCTGCTCCTTGAATTGGCAAATATAAAAATCAACCAAGAAAACACGCTTTTGAATTTGCACAAGTACTGTCGTGCACATTCCCTCACATTTTAGCGTTTCACCATTGCCCACCATAACCTCAAATTGTCGGTCACTTGTGATTGGAAAATTGAGCATCAAAACCACCTTTGATTGTAGAAAATTGTGGGTGCTTCCCCTATCAACTAAAATTTGTACCTTCATTTTTCTAATTAAGCCTCTAAATATCAATGTTTAAGGCATCAAGATATCTAACATAGCATGTAAACTGATTTGGGGTGTGCCACTGATAGCGCCTACAACTTCATCACTCTTCTTCACAATGCTCATCTCATTGAGTTCTTCAAAATTAATTTTGTCAGAATCAGGAACAATCAATATGTGTGATTAAGCTCTACAATTGTGGTCGAAAGTTTACTGCTCATCACAATAGGAAAATAAGCCTTTCTCGCATTTGGCTTAAATTTGGTTTTTGGACAACTTTTGGACATTGTTTTTGGGCTGGCTATTGGTGCTATTGTGGGTTGAATTCTGGCTAGTATTTTGTAACGGTTTGAAAGTGTTTGTATATATGGGTTTGGTAAAGGTTGTTAAGGAATTAAAAGGTTTTTACTGTGGGTTGGTAATATCGATGGATAAGGGGAGAACGATTTGGTGTTGTATTTCTTTGTTGAAGTTTGAGTTCTTGAATTTTTGCTAATGTCATTGCCTCAGTCAAGTTTGCAGGTTGGAAAGATGCTACCTCATGTTGAATGGCGAGTTTTAAACAGGAGACAAAGCAGCTGAGCAAGAAAGATTCCAGCAACCCATTCACCTTGCTGCATAGAGTCTCGAATTCCTCTGGATACTCCAGTACTGACCCAGTCTGTACCAACTTAGATAATTTCCCTTAATAGTCCTCCAGCATCGATAGACCAAATCTCACTTGAAGAGATTGTAAGAAATCACTCCAAGAAACAATTTTAGTGCCCTTTTGATGCCATAAATACCAAGCCAACGCTTTCCCATTGAAATACAATAGAGCAATTTGTAATCCTCATTTCTTCAAATGCATTGTAAAAATCAAAATACTAGTTGGATCTTGAAAATCCAACCCTGAGGATCTCCACTTTCGAATCTTGACACATCAACCTTTAATAGCTTCAAATTCATCGCATTGCCGCCTACTTGCATTTGTGGGACTCCATTATCATTTTGAGTCGTAGTTGATGATGATGATGAAATCTTTTGTTTCTGCCGCTGCCAATCAGTGAACATGGTGGAAAACTTGAAAGAAATGTCGTGCAATTGAGAAACCATTCCCTGCACCTCCTCACAAACTTCTTGAATCAATTGATCTTGCTTGTGCATCCGATCCTCCACGGTCTTGGTTCGAGTGGTCAGTCGCCATAACGTCGATGAAAGCACCAATTGATATGGGTGCAAGGGAATGATAGGGTAAACTGAGATGAGAGTAGAGAAAGAGAAAAGAAAATTGGAGATAAGAAAAAGAATTTGAGAATGGATATGGGAAAGTTTAGAAGGTAAGGGATGAGAAAAGAGGAAACATAATTGGATGAATGACTGAGATACCTCCCTCTAAGCTTTCAATGCTTTTTTATTCATTCCCCTTTGTTACAACAAACTTGCTACAATTTTTTTAGGTTACAACTTCCAACTAAATTCTATTGCAAACCAAAGTCTTTTGCCTAACACACTACCACTACTTATTCTAAGAATCTCGAGAGCCTCTTGTTTCTCTTCTTGGCCTGCTTATTACTTCATTCTACTCCTCCACATGAGCACTTGTCACTTTATTCACATCAGCACATCATTTGCCACTTCAGGTATTGAACTTGAACTCGCTCAATTGTTGTACCATTTCGACTAAACTCTTTTGAACGGAATCAAAGTTGAAGATCTTGATATGACTGAGAATTTCGAAATAACAACTAAAAGAAAGAACAATCTCCATGTCATCGCCACCACCCAAATTCCTTTCAAGAAATGAGACACAGTAGTCACGTAATGTAATAGGTATGTTATGTTACTTTTTGCTGTGACAGCTACAAGAGTGAAATGCGTCAAAAGAACAGATGATCAATTTCTATTTCATTAACAATATTCAATAATATTCCTAGTAGGAGCATAATTAAATTTGGAAATATTCTGTCAAATTCATACAAACTATGTTTTCTGCTTATGCAATTTTCAGTTGCTCAGACATCATCATATCAGTTTTCCATTTGGATTACTAACATCCGTTTCTATATATATATATTTTTTTTTTTTTGTGAAATGATATAAATGTCTATTTATGAATAAAATTTCATGAGATTTTTCTAATGATCTATGTTCCCTACATCAAAATTTTATTTGAACTTGAATTTTGGTATTGTTTTCTACTTTTGGTTTGTGTTGTATAAATTTGAATACATTGCAGAGATATATGTCCGGTAGCAGTTGTTGCTACAATCCTCAAGTATCACCAAGCAAACAAAATTTGTCAGAATAATTATTGACAAACAGTAGTGCAGCAACAACAAGAAATTGCAAGTCAAATGATCAACCTACAAAATATTACATGCAAAATTCTCCATAGTTTATATGTATGTAATACTGCATATTCATGGGATGTTATCAAGCATTCCATTCAAGCAAGTAAAATGCACGAATGATACTCTTCCAAGAGAGTGCACATTCTAAAGAGTAAAAAATTAAACATTTGTAGACAAACTATAGTATCTTAAAGTAATGAAGAGATCTCAACAGAAAGGCGTGGGTGCATCTACCTTTTCTCACTTGCATTATGGATTTTGGTTCTGTAGGAATGTTCTTTGGAAAAGCTCAGTGGTTAAGAAGATACAACAAGACAACTCAACCTTAAGGGTTATCCCCAACCTCTGTATCATGATTCTCTGGTTTCGAGTTGATAATTTTGGCTTTGTTAACCTTCTGGCAAAGTGCATCTAATTTCCATTTCATTGAGTAGCTTCACTGCCAATTGATCTTTTCCATACTGGCAAAGTCCACCATAAAGCTTGGACAGGTTACCTGTATCTAGGGCCATACATCTTTCAAGCATTTCCTGCATGAGATGGATAACACCATCAAAATCCTCATTCTCGCAAAAACTAGATGTCAACATATCGAAAGTTTGCTTGTTCAGATGACAACCACTCTTTATCATGCTTTTATACAACTGAAACGCATGCTCGGATTTCTTCCTCACACACTGCCCAGTGACAAAGCTGAAAAGGTTGACACATTCGGGACTAAGTTTTCTTTACCAAGATTTTAACCAAATAAGCAGCTTTCCTTTTCTTCCCCACCTTGCATAGACCGAGTATCAAGGCATTTTTACCGGTATATCGGCCTTAATTCCATTCCTCACAATCTCCTTGTAAAGCCTACCACCCATCTCACTACTACCGTTCTGACTAAACCCATTTATTAAAGTATTATAAGTCACAATATTGGGTGCCCCATTCAGCGCTTTCATCTGACTAAACACCCTGTTCGCTTCATGTAACATTCCTCCTTTACAAAAACTATATGTAAGTGTATTAAAAGTGATCACATTCGGCTGCACCCCATTCTTACCCATCGAGTTTTTAAGTTTCACAGCCGTACTCAAAAGACCCTTACTATGCATAAATGTGTTAGAAGCCACATTTAAAGTATAAACATTCGGCTAAATCCTACAACGCCGCATCTCTTCATAGAACCCCAAAGCAATATCAACCCTATTCAAATCAAGCAACGAACTGATATTCTTATCGCAAGACTCAACCGTCGGCAAAAACCATACTCCTTCATTTGACAAAAAACATCAGTAGCATTCCTAAACTTCTTTCATACGAGCATAAGTTCTAAACAAACAATCACAAACACGCAGCGACGACTCACACTCTCTATAGGAATACAAAACACAATCAAACAAGCCTAGGAAGGCAAATCAATCGAACCCTAAACAAGCAGACCCTTCAAAATGGACTCTGCAGACTTGAACTTCGTATTTTTGGTCAAAATATGGAGAATGATGGAATGAGTCTCGAGGGTAAGTGAGGTGGGCATGTGGGTTTGAACCCAAGTGAAGAACTCAAGTGAAAGAACAATATCTTTTGAAGTTTCAACAAAACATGCTTCACTCTAAATGGCGTCAAGTGGGGTGTCAATGGTTTCCATTTTTCCCAATCAGAGCGGAACAAATACTATAAGCAATGTTTACAAAGTCAAGGTCCTGGCCTTTTGGCTCTGGGACTGTCCTATGAGGAACTGGAAGTGGGTTCCAGTTCTTCTTCATTGAAGGGTTCTCAATGGTGGGGGTTTTTTTCACCAGAATTGAGAATCCACGAAGTTGAAAACTAGTCATGATGTTGAAACATGTAAATGCGGAGATGGGGTTTTGTTATTTTTTGGAACAAGACAGGAAAGAGTTGCAAGTAACGATCGTTTTTGCGTTCTTCTTCATTGTTGGGTGTGGCGGCGGTTTTTTGGCGGCAGCTCCGTTCACTGGCTCGTGCGGTTGCAGCCCACCAAAAGTGTCTCTGTTTGTGAGAATTTAGTGAAATACCAGATTTGTCCTTCAGTTTGAATCTTGACGAAGCCCAATTGGTTTAAAGCCCAAAGAAGGATATTGGATCCATGAATAATGGCCCAAAGTTCACAACGGCTAAAGTGTAAATGGATTAGAGGGTTTTTATTTTTTATTTTTTTAATTAATTAATTAATTTATTTATTTTTTTCAGAATGAAAAGATGGATTAGAGGTATTTTGGTATCATTAGTGTCATTTATTAATTGGTAAAAGTTAATAAACTAATGACGATTTGTTAATTAAAAGGCTATTTCCAACCATTTATCCTAACTTGTTGATTGAATTAATTTTAAACCTCAAGATTATCTATTTGTTGCAACATTGATTTATTTCTATTGATACTTTTAATTTGTTGTCTTCAATGTATATGGTTGTAGAACAAATGACTGTAATAAATTTGAATTAGGCATTGAAATGGCTTCTATATAGTCGATGATGCATTGAAAAGACATCTAGATGGTCGGTATTGCTTACAAAAGGTTACTTATTAAATACTTGGTCAATTATATTTGAAAAAAAAAAAAATACTTGGTCAATTATATGTTATTAAACTCTCTCCTTCCAAATTTTAATTTAATACTTTGTGTTAGGTAATCGGACAATTGAAATGATTTTTCTCCTTCTAGTGCTCCACTCTTATTGGCATTTGCTTCATTTCATCTTTTCAATTCAAATTCTTTGTAATTGTCTTTCTCAACGCTCTATTAAAAGGTAAAAGAAAACCATTTACTACAAAATAAATAACTCAAATTCACCTACCATGTGATCTTTATTACTTTGCATTTTTACCTTAAAGAATAATATAAACATAAAGTTAATGCATTTGTTTGAAATGGAGTTCCTATTTGTTCTAGTATTGCTTTAAATAATTCTACTGAAATGATGATAAATGATTGCAAATCGGCCTACAAAAACTAGCTGATAAAATATATGTTACAAACATGTCATTGGACATCCATGTCACTTGCGACTAGTGAGTAAATGAAGGTGTAACAAGTTGGAAGATTTTTGCACATGGCAGACATTGAAGATCTAAGAACTTTAAGTGATTTGCCTCCAATGTAGATCTAGTTGTATATATCTATTGCAATCCACTAGTAATATTGAAGAGCCGAGCAATATTTTCTAACTTGGATGAGGGGTTTGACAACCATCAATTATATGAATGCCTATATTTCTAACTTCGATGATGGGTTTGGCAACCATCAATTTATATGCATGCCTATATTTCTAACTTCGATGATGGGTTTGCGACCATCAATTATATGCATGCCCATTGTCAAAATAATCAATAACTTTATTCTTCTAATATTCTTATAAATTTACATAATTTGATGAATTGACTATTACTAGTCTTCTACTTCAATACGTTTTTGTTTTTTAAGATGAGACATTTAACTTTAAAAAGACTCGTACATAACATGTTTGAAATGACATAAAAGCTTATACTTCAAGTAAATTTTACCAACATGATACACATGCATCATGATAAATTTAGTATTTGTTATACAAAGGTTATCTCATTTAGTACTACATGCATGTAATTTGAAAATAATAATAATTATTCTCTTTAATATAATTAATCCAATTTATAAGTTTTTTGCAATTTTTTTTTTTTTTTTTAGTTTTCTAATTTGAATAAAGGGAAAAAGAAAACCAATTTTTAAGAAATATAAAAAATAAATAAAATAAAAATAAACACTTTGAATAACCATTTCAGAGCTTGTGATCATTGTGAAATTTGTTTTAATTAATTACAAGGTATGAAAATTAAACAATTTAAATGAGGTCCGATGATGCAGAAAGGAAGTGCACTAACCACTTTAATTTTTGAAAAGAAAGCATTTGGATTCAATAAATATATTAAAGCTCATTAGACAAAAACCGTAGATTTAATTATTAAATTATTATATAGTTTTTTCACTTAGTAGAGTATACATCTGTTTTTGCACTTATAGCCACGTGTTTAGAGTTTATATATATTGAAGTTTTATAAATTTGTACTTTTTTTTTTTTCAATATTTTTCTTTTGACATGTATTTCAACCAGTGCCGATCTTGACATTTTAGAGATTCGGTGCAAAAAAATCAAATGAACCTCTTTATTCATATAAATAATTTTTTAAAACTATATGTATATATATTTGGGGCCCTTTATATGTCTAGAAATTTGATGATATTTATGCCCCACTAAAATTATATGCACACCCACTATTTTATATATTTCCAAAATTCTAGTATTATTCTAGAATTAAATTAGAATACTTCATTTTGTAGGTGTTATTATTAAAATTATCTATTTATACCAGCTAAACCAGATTGAAAAAGTAAAATAATATAAAAATATATACAAAAAACTTGAACAGAAATATTGTCAAAGAAAAAAAATTTGGAATAGGAAGGAGTGTCGATAGGCTTCTCAAGCCTAAAAACAATTAATGGAGGAGGCCACCTCCTTCATCTTATATTTCTAAGAAATAGTCTGCTGCCTCCTCATGTAAATTGGAGGAAAAGGTTGTTTCCTTCTCCCAAATGTGGGAGGAGGTGCATCTCACTCCATTCTCTCTCTCTCTCTCTCTCTCTCTCTTTTTAAAATTTAAATTTTTAATTTTTAATTAACTTATTTTATAATTTATTTACTTATAATATTTTCTTAGAATTAAAATAAAGGCCATAATTGATAATGTGTGGAGCATAACTACCAAATTTGTTTTTTAAAAAAATTTTAGTGAGGTGAACATAGAAGAAGGGATTCACATACAAATTTTAAAGGGTGCAAAAATCGAAACTCATTTTTTTTTTTTTAAGGGTGGAGAAGGGGAGATTAAATTAAAAGAAAACTATCAACACCTTATGTTTTAGGACAATAGCAAGACTTGAACCCTTAACCTTTTAGGATCAAAAGAAGTGTTCAACCACTCTTACTGAAGGGTTGTGTCCTCCCTCAGAAATATTTGTTGAAATAAAATTAACAAAAATGAGCAGCCCAGTTGATAAAACATTTTCTATGATTTACCATCCAGGTTCAAACCCAGCCACTATTCCTTTTTTTCAAAAAAAAAAAAAAAAAACAAAAATAAGTTTTAAAACTATATGCACATATATTTGAGGCCTTTTGTATTTCTAGAAATATTTCTTGAAATAAAATTAAGTTAACAAAAATGAGCAACGTAGTTGATAAAGTGTTATCTATAGGTTACCATCCAGATTCAAACCTAGCCACTATTCCTTTTTTTTTTATTTTTTCTTTTTAAGAAAAAATAAATGCAAAAACAAGAAATTGCATATATAAGGTTCTAAACTTGGGTGAGACAAATGAGAAGTGAACCCCTTTACCGCACACGTTATCCCAAACCTATTATTTGAAATATTAATTAAATATTTATTTTACGAAATTTGTAAAATTTGGTGGTTTGGAACCGTTGCACTTCCTACACATGCTCAGGGTCAATCCTGATTTCAACTGAGGCAATGGGATGGCTAGTGGGCTAGGCATTTGAGGCAGTTGCCTAAGGCCTATAAGAATGTTAGGCCCCAAATTCGTAAATATATATATAGATATATATTTATATAAAATACATCTCCATCTTATTATATTTTATATTTGAAAACTATTTTTAAAATGTAAATTTTATGTATCACTTTTCAATGTAGGCTGATGATAGAGAACTTTCATTTAGTCTAACAATAACTTTAGTTCAAGTGATTATACTGCAATCGGTATTTTCAATTATAAAAATAAATTCTTTTTATATAAGAGGCATAATTGTAGATTACTGGCATAAGACCCAAAACACCTTGAGCCAACCTGGCCAAGATACTTTCAAGACTTTATTAATATCTTTGCTCAATAAAGTATATATTATAAACATATATTTGAACTAAGGGTGGGCAAAAATACTGAAACCGACTCAAACCGACCCGACTCGGACCGACTCGACCCTAAAATATAGGTTTTTAAATCAATTTCTGATCGGGTCGGTTTTCAGCATATCAAATCAATGTTTTTCGGTTTCGGGTCAGTTTTGGGTCGAAAAAACCGATCCGACCCAAAACATTGACTATATAAATTAATATATATATATATATATATATATATAAGCGCCAAACTTCAACACCATTCTTAAATCAAAACCCAAACAATCGTCGACCACCTCTTCTCACCATAACTCTCATCTCTCTCAAGCCTCTCTCTCTCTCTCCTCTCATCTTTTTCTTTTTCCCTTTCAGTTTATTCTTCCTCTCTGGCCTCATTACTTTTTTCCGTTTAAACTATCTTCTCCTTACTATCACCGTTGTCGTGGGTTGAGAAGTTACATAAATTTTCTCTACTCTATTTCTCCTATCTTGTTTTTGTTGTGCCGATCGGCGCCGAACTCTTCTATTGGGATGAGATCGACGCCGATCTCATCGATTGGAGTGGACCGAGTGATGATGTTTCTAGTTTTTGTTGTGAGTTGGTGATTTTAGAGAGAGAAAGATAGAGGTTTGGGGTGGAGACTGGAGACAGAAGAGGGGGCTGTCAATGGTGGGAGGCTAGGAGCAGTGGTGACTGGTGAGTTGGTAGAGGTAGTGAAGTGATTTTGTTTGGTTTTTTATTGTGTGAGTTGGTGCTTTTGTATAAAGAGAAAGATGCAGGTGTGGGGTAAAGACCGGAGACAGAAGAGGGGACTATCAGTGGTGGTGGGCTAGGAGCGGCGGTGATTGGTAGGGATAGGAAAAGGATTTTGTTTGGTTTTTTGTTTGAGTTTGATGGTTATCTGGGGGCCCTTTTATTGGTCCAAATCGACATGGACCGAACCGACCCAAACTGACTCGACGCAAGTCAATCCATGTTGGTTTCTATTAGTAATTCAAGTAGGGTCGGTTTCGAATCTTGAAAATCGATTAAAGTCAGTTTCGGGTCGATTTTGCTCAAAACCGACCCGACCCAACCCGTGCCCACCCCTAATTTGAACATATATTAACGTGACTACTTGAATAGGCCATGGCACAATACATCCATGTGGGACAACTGAGTGGAAGGAGATTCTTCTCCATCTGACCGTGGAATAGCAATGCTAATGAGACACTAATTGGTGTGTTGGTTCTCAATGATTGGGCAAGTGGTGGGTCTTAGAATTGCCATTTGAAATGTTGAATGACAATAGTTAGTTGTAGTTTATGATTGTTCCTTACCTAAATTTACCCTGCCCTTGTTAATGAATCACTTCTACGCTAGATGGAATTTACAAAGATTAGCTTCAACAATATTTTCTTCTGTTCAAGGCAAAATAAATTGTAT
The DNA here is from genome assembly GCA_021234005.1 of Nephelium lappaceum. NCBI lineage: Eukaryota > Viridiplantae > Streptophyta > Magnoliopsida > Sapindales > Sapindaceae > Nephelium > Nephelium lappaceum. The sequence goes on from CM038004.1 coordinate 18,340,450, forward strand.
ATGCAGTTTTGTTCTATTTTATGTTATTAAAATCCAAAACAAACTTATAGTTTTGTTTAACTTTATGTAATCAAACACCTATAGACTATTGAACCAAACTCTTCAATTAAGTTTTGCTTAATTGGAAAAAAAAAAAAAAAAAACCATTGAGTACATCCACTTATAATTCCAGTGCTAATATGTACTTTCATTTCACATCTATGGTTGGAGTTTAAGTTTAAGTTGTACATATCAGGAGTTATCCTTTAATTATAAAAGGAAACTTCTCCTAATATTAAGAGTAGATTTTAAGGAAACATATAACATTTAATTTTGACAAATCCTGACTCTTGATAGGCTTCTAACTATATGCATCAACAATTTTTCAATTACATTGTGGTTTAAATTAATAAAATATTTAGAAATTCATATTGTCGTTGAATTAATTAGAATTATAACATAATATAATTTAGAGTATCTATATCTATTCATGATGTGTCAATTTATTCTCTAATGATACTACTTTGTTTCAAAAGTCTTGCTAATATGCTTCTGATTGTCCATCTTTCACGCACTTGAACAAGCTTGAAGAGTGAAACAAAGTTGAATAAAATGGCAAGTCTATTATTTGGTGGGAAAAGGAGAAAAAAGAGGCAACTTGACCCCTAGTAATAAGACAAATTGGTCTTTGAAATGTTACACTTTAACAACTAGTTTGACAATTTATAATTAAACTCTCATCATTTACATTAAAAAGGTCGTTATGTATACTAGATCTAACAAGCAAGTGCATGAATAGATTTTGTTGAAGTCAATGTTTTTTTTTTCATTATATGTCCTTCTTGGAAATTGATATGAACTTTATCTTTGTTTTTAAAGATAATAATAATTTGGAAAAATTTTGCATACGACACCTATAGAGGATATAAAGGTCTTAAACTAATTTCCACAATCATAACATCATAATATCGATGTATTGTCTAAAGGAGCATAATTAGTTAGCTTGATCTTTAATCAAAGATGTCTTTAAAACCATTTCAATTCCATCCCCTGCAGCTATCTTAATTCTCCAATGCAAATATAAAAATCAAGACCTCAGAAGTCTTCATATGATCCCACTATTATTACTTGGAATGTAACTCTCGTTTCCCGAATGACATACATAAGTAGACTTAGGGAGCCATACAACATGTCTAACCCGAATGACAAATTTAACAACTAATTTTGCTCTCCTCCTTTAGATTATAAAGGTAGTTATATGGTCTCACTATCATTGCTTGGAATGTTACTCTAGTTGCTCATCTCTTACATTTATGAGTAGATTTATAAGCCAAACAACATTTCTGACCCGTATAACAAGTTTAACAATTGATTTTGCTCTTATCCTTTAGATTATAAAGGTAGTTATATTTCCTTGATCTAACCATCAATTACAAGCATTTTTCTTCATTTCTTAACTGTTGTCAAAATGGTCAATATTTTTCTTTTCTGAATGGCCTTTGTAGACGTGTACATGAGTTATTTATGAATTTATTGTTGTAAGTCTCTAACCTATCAAGCTTTTGCTATGAAGGGAATAACATAAAAAATTGTTGCACAAGACACATTTAAAGAACATAAAAAAAGTACACTTAATGTAAATTCCTCTAGCATGATTCATGCATCAAGCTCGAAAGCTCCATCCTTTGATTGCAAATGATTAATTGGAGTCCTTGTTTAAGCGTACAAATTGCAACAACGGTACACGATTGGACCAAACTTATTAAAGCCAATGTTAGGGTTTGTGCCCTAAGAGCTTGTATTTTGTAAACGTTTAAATAAGTAATAAATAAATAAAATTTATTTTATTCAAATTAATGTGCATTTATGAAATGTTTGTTTCATACGAATATCATGTAACATCCATGATTACTTATGTAGTCTCAAATTAAGTATGTAAGTGTTATATACAAGAGGATTTAGTTTGAGATTAGTAATCTAAAGAGTCCGTAGAAAGCAAACAAAGCTGGGTACTTTGTTTGTAGTAAATCTACAACTACGATCCATTTCGTATTTGATACGATGATCTTATCTGGGATTGTTCATATGACAATATGAAAATGGAGACATTTATATAATAGAGATTCTATAGGACTAGACCACGATAAAATGAATTTCTTATTAATATCCGTTAAACAAAGAAATTCTTATTTATCGATTAGATGATCATATATGGATTGGTCTTAATCCTGAGTGTTTAATGGACTCCTATTTGTTGGGTCACATTATAGTGAATTATTAATTAAAGAGTTTAATTAATAATTCCGATATTATTAGAGCTCACATTATAGGTCCATTTGGTCCCCTTGCTATCTCACAACCATATAAAGAAACAAGTTGAAGAATAGAATTGGATTGTCTGATTATTGGTGTACATATAAATTTATGGACACATTCACAAATTATTTAAATAATTTGATTATTTAAATATTTATAATTATTTAATTAATGGTTAATTATTTAATTATCTGTAGAGGTCATGGGTTTAATTTTAAATGATGTCATTAAATTAATTATGATTTAGAATCATTTAATTTAATGAAAATAAATCATTTAATTGATTAATGGAAATAATAATTTTAATTGGAATTAGATTCCATATTAAAATTATATTAAAAGAGTTTTAATTTAATAGAGATTAGATTCCATATTAAATTAAAAGAACAGAATTCTAATCCAATAAGGAATTTGATTCCACATTGGATATGAATTAAGTCTTTGAATTTAAATAGGAATTTAAATTCCTTATAAAAATTGAAGAACCCTAATTTACCATTATAAACGGATGTTTTATGAATGGTAATATGGTAGAGAAAATTTTTGGCTACTGGAACCAAAAATTTCCATTGATTAAAAGCACCTTATAATCTTCTACTACAATAGAATCTTCAAAAGGTTGTGCCCACACACAGTTTTTTTTGTGAAGAGCCATAGTAAGAAAGATCAGGTGGTAAAGAATCTGCGAATCAAAATGGATCAATTCAATTTTAATGCTAGGTTAGATTCGATCTTATTAATTTAATTATTGAATTGTTATTACTAGCATCGATTGGACACGTTTTTGTTAAGAAAAATTTTGAATCCACATTTCCGCATTGGTATTAAAATCAATTTTTCCCTTCAGCCAATAATCGAGGTCTTAACTTTTAAATTCAAAGGATAATTATACACAAATTATCTAATAATCAATTTTTTGTATATATATTGTTGAAGCCAATAGTATTTTTCTTCATTGAACAATCTATTATGAAATCTCAAAGAAAAGTAATTTCCACTACTATAATGGCATTTCGTCGTTGAGATGTTGACACATCTATCTAAAAGAGCATATATGGTTGGTTTGATCATTTAATTCTCCCATATCATGTGAGCATGCCAACCTTGATTAAAAGGATTTGACTTGGTGATTCCACTAACATATTATATATCTTTCGTGTCTGAGCCAATTGTAAGCATCTAAAGCACAATTAGCTTATCAACAAACGACCACTACTATGATTTGACATTATCAATGTTGAAAATAAACTTTGAGTTTTTATTTTAATTTTTCACACACAAAAAAAAATCATATACATATATAACCCAAAATATTGATATTTTCTACTATATTGATGTAAAATCTTAGAAATAACATATATTGGTTCTAAACTGTAAAGCGTTTTCACTTCCTAGTACAAATGATGCTTTATATTCAAAAAATATATATAATCTAAAACGGTTGGTAGAATTTAGAGTATCTAAATTCATTCATGATGTATCAGTTTATTTTTTGATGTAAATATAGAAATGAAGACCTTCAAATTTGTGATCCCACCTATTATTTCCGTATTTCAAAAGCAACATCTTTGAAACCAGATTACAACTTTGATAATTGATTAAACTCTCAAACTTTGTACTATATCCTCAATCTAACCATCAACAATTACATGCATGTCAATATCAACATTTTTTTCTTTCAATGGTCTTGTTAAAAATTCATTTAAATTGATGAGTCGACTAGTCTTTACTTTGAAAGTAAGAATAATTTAAAATATATGATTGTTCCACTACAATGTCATTACGTTGTTGAGACATTGATACATCTGTCTAAAAGAGAATATATGGTCACTTTGTTCATTTAATTCTTCCATTTCACATAAGCATGCCAATCATGACTAAAGGGATTGACTTTGTAATTCCTTTAGCATATTATCTTTCATGTTCGAGCCGATTGTAAGCATCTAAAGTGAAAGTAGCTTATCATCGAATGACCACTACTATGATTTGACATTACCGATTTTGAAAATAAACTCTCAATTTTTGTTTTAAATTTTCACACAAAGATATCGTATACTTATAGAACCCAATAATATTGATATTTACTAACACAATGATGTAAAATCTTAATAGTAGTATATATCGGCTCTAAACTATAAAGTGTTTTCACTCCCTAATACAAATATTGTTTTATATTCAATATATAAATGTAAATGTACATATATGTATATATACACATATATATATATATAATCTAAAATAGTTAGTAGATTTCAGAGTATTTAAATTAATTTATGATGTGTCAATTTATTTTTCAATGTAAATATAGAAATTAAGACCTTAAAATTTGTGATCCCACCTATTATTTCTGTATTTCAAAAGCAACGTCTTCTAAACCATATTACAACTTTGATAATTGATTAAGCTCTCAAACTTTGTACTATATCCTCAATCTAACCATCATCAATTACATGCATGTCAACATCAACATTTTTTTCTTTCAATGGTCTTCTTAAAAATTGATTTAAATTGATGAGCTGACTAGTCTTTACTTTGAAAATAAGAAAAATTTGGAACATAAGGTCATTCCACTATTTCAATGTCATTACGTCGTTAAGACGTTAACACTAAAAGAGCATAGATCATTTAATTCTTTCATATCATGTGAGCACGCCAACCATGACTAATTGGATTTGACATGGTGATTCCACTAGCATATTATCTTCCGTGTCTGAGCTGATTATAAGCATCTAAAGTGAAAATAGCTTCTAGAGGAGCATGCACCATTGTTATATGGTCCATATGAAAATAATTATTCTAGAGGAGCAGAGCTGCTTCCAAATGACAACTTCAGTTTTTTTCAACCATTAATCGCATGATATTATTAAAACAGAATTCTAGAACTGAGAACATAATTTGTACCTTTTTTTTCTTTTTTTTTTTAGTGATCTTTAAGATTAAGATGAATTCATATGAAATCATAATGGTCAAACCTACCAAAATTGTCAATAAAATATGCCAAAGTTAATTATCTACGTCTGTATCTATACTGAAGTTAATTTATAGTATAAGAAATTAATGTGCTGATTTCTTAATTCATGGTATGTATTCACTATTTGTTTTACGCATAGTGGGACTGCAATTATTTTTCTGCCTTAAGGTTTGTTGCTGTTGAAATGGATATTTATAACTCTTAATTAAGGTTTAATCTTTTTTGTCTCTTTATCTCGAAGTATATGCTTTTGTTGTTTTATTTTTAAATAATTGAAGTATAAGTTACAAATGTGTTATTGGACATCCATATGATATGAGCATAATGAGTATATGAAGGTACACAATTTGGAAGATTTTTGCACATGACAGACATTGAACATCCAAAGAACTTTAAGTGATTTACCTGAAATGTGGATTTGATTGTATATATCTATCACATTCCACTAGTATTACTGAAGAGCCAAGCAATTTTTTCTAACTTGGATGAAAAGTTCGACAACTATCAATTATATGCATGTCTATTGCCAAAATAATCAACAACTTTCTTTTGTTAATGTTCTTAGAAATTTATATAATTTGATGAATTGACTATCACAAATCTTCTACTTCAACACGTTTTCATTTTTTAAGGCTAGATGTTTAATTTTAAAAGAACTCTTGCATATATATATGTACTTTTTTTAGTGATAGCTGAAAAATTGAAATTAACTCGATTACAATTTAATAAATTTTAAAAAGAAAAGAAAATTAAAAGATAAAATAATATTTGTTTACATGTCATTCAATTTAATTGCCTGTGATTATGTAGACTAAAAGTACAAATTATGGTGTACATGTTCTTCAAAAATTAATTTAATTAAATTCCCTCAAAGATAGATTAGAAAAAAGGAAAAAAAAAAAAACAAATTTAGAGTCAAAAAGGTGCACACTATTATAATTTAATTGTAATTCTAAATGTGTGTTAGACCCAATGACAAATTTGACAATTAATAATCAAACTCTCGATGTCCAAATTAATACAGTAGTTATATATTCTTAATCCAACAACAATGGCATGGATAGTATATGGCCTTCATAAAAAGTTATATGGATTTTACTTTGCCTTTAAAAGTAAAAATAATTTAAAATTTTTGACATACAGAGAATTAAAAGAACCTTAAATTCCAATAGCATAAGATTATGATGTCATTGACACAGTAATCTAAAATGGCATATTTAGTGGATTTGGTCATTATGATTATCCATTGCTCCTGCAACCATATTAATTTTCTAATGCAAAATTGCAGATATGGAAATTAAGACCTCAATCTCTATATAATCCCATTATTATTGCTCTGTTTCAGAAGCTTGCTTGGAATAAATTTGACAATAAATTTAATTGTTCATCTGATTGCCCGTTTTTCACGTCAATGAATAATTGTTTCAGAAAAGTAATTTCCACTACTATAATGGCATTTCGTCGTTGAGATGTTGACACATCTATCTAAAAGAGCATATATGGTTGGTTTGATCATTTAATTCTCCCATATCACGTGAGCATGCCAACCTTGATTAAAAGGATTTGACTTGGTGATTCCACTAACATATTATATATCTTTCGTGTCTGAGCCAATTGTAAGCATCTAAAGCACAATTAGCTTATCAAAAAACGACCACTACTATGATTTGACATTATCAATGTTGAAAATAAACTTTGAGTTTTTATTTTAATTTTTCACACACAAAAAAAAATCATATACATATATAACCCAAAATATTGATATTTTCTACTATATTGATGTAAAATCTTAGAAATAATATATATTGGTTCTAAACTGTAAAGTGTTTTCACTTCCTAGTACAAATGATGCTTTACATTCAAAAAATATATATAATCTAAAACGGTTGGTAGAATTTAGAGTATCTAAATTCATTCATGATGTATCAGTTTATTTTTTGATGTAAATATAGAAATGAAGACCTTCAAATTTGTGATCCCACCTATTATTTCCGTATTTCAAAAGCAACGTCTTTGAAACCATATTACAACTTTGATAATTGATTAAACTCTCAAACTTTGTACTATGTCCTCAATCTAACCATCAACAATTACATGCATGTCAATACCAACATTTTTTTCTTTCAATGGTCTTGTTAAAAATTCATTTAAATTGATGAGTCGACTAGTCTTTACTTTGAAAGTAAGAATAATTTGGAATATATGATTGTTCCACTACAATGTCATTACATTGTTGAGACATTGATACATCTGTCTAAAAGAGAATATATGGTCACTTTGTTCATTTAATTATTCCATTTCACGTGAGCATGCCAATCATGACTAAAAGGATTGACTTTGTAATTCCTTTAGCATATTATCCTTTCATGTTCGAGCCGATTGTAAGCATCTAAAGTGAAAGTAGCTTGTCATCGAATGACCACTACTATGATTTGACATTACCGATTTTGAAAATAAACTCTCAATTTTTGTTTTAAATTTTCACACAAAGATATCGTATACTTATAGAACCCAATAATATTGATATTTACTAACACAATGATGTAAAATCTTAATAGTAGTATATATCGGCTCTAAACTATAAAGTGTTTTCACTCCCTAATACAAATATTGTTTTATATTCAATATATATATGTATATGTACATATATGTATATATACACATATATATATATAATCTAAAATAGTTAGTAGATTTCAGAGTATTTAAATTTATTTATGATGTGTCAATTTATTTTTCAATGTAAATATAGAAATTAAGACCTTAAAATTTGTATCCCACCTATTATTTCTGTATTTCAAAAGCAACGTCTTCTAAACCATATTACAACTTTGATAATTGATTAAGCTCTCAAACTTTGTACTATATCCTCAATCTAACCATCATCAATTACATGCATGTCAACAACAAAAGTCATTGAGTTTGGGGAGATTCAAATGTAAAAGAGATTGTGAGGTTTACTTTTTATAATCAACAACAAAAGTCTACAAAAGTTTTTGAGAGTAGTGGGAGAGAATTTAAGGAGTTTGATTATTTATAAATTTAACATAAAAGGTTACCAAAGTCAAAAAAATTTAAAATTCCATAAAAGTCATTAATATTTTGAATACCTTATAACTTTTATAAAATCTTAATAAGTCTTGATTGAATACCCCATAACTTTTATAAAGTTCATCAAAAATACATATTAAATATCACATGACTTTTAGAGATTATTTAAAAATTTGTATTAAATACACCAAAATTTTAAATTCTATAAAAGTCATTGAAAGTTTAGATTGAATATACCGATTTTTCACTCTCCTAATTGCATCTCACTTGTTCAAATCGACCATTTTGCCATGATAACAAGTGATCTGCATTGTTGCAATTTAAGGAAAGCCTTTCATTTGACGATTGTAATTCTAATTTTCCTTCTAAATATCCCAAGGTTGCATTGTAGAATTCAGAAGAGAATAGTGACCGTTGCTTATGGGATGGGGTCAAGTGCAATAAGGAAACTGGTCATATGATGAAGCTTGACCTTGATAGTAGTTGTCTCTATGGTTCCATAAACTCTAATAGCACCCTCTTCCACCTTCTTCATCTTGAATGGCTGAGCCTTGCTTATAATTTCCTTATGGGTCCAAAATTCCTTCTCAAATCATGAATCTTTCAAGGTTATGTCTCCGAACTTATCCTCTTCAAAATTTGTCTCAATAGTTGAGCATTCTTGTTTATTTTGAGCAAAATAATATCTACATACCTACATCTATATATAAATAATGTTTTGATTTAAATATATAATTTCATTTCTTGATGTGATATAATAACATTAAAAATATGTGTTTATGATCTATTGATCATTTTGTCGAAGAAACTTGACAAAAATTAGTGTTTCTTATTCTTAGAGTGATTTTTGGAAATGAATTCCTCACGGATATAAATATGAGTGAATGCTTTGCTAAGACTTTTGGGAAGGAATTGAAAAGATTAAAGAAATAACTTCAAGTAACTATTTTAAAAAATAAATTATTTTTGTTATTGATAATTAGAATTATAATCTAATATAATTTAGAGTATTTGAATCTCTTTATGATGTATCAATACATTCTCCAATCTAATAATAATAATGATAATAATAAACACAACAACAACTAGATTTACATGTCATCAATTCAATTGGTTATGACAATATTAGACAAGAGTTAATTTAAAATTGCAATGCTAATAACTTCCCTTAAAAGAGAATTTGAAAAAAATAATAAAGAATCTCGTAATTTTTTGTTTTTAGATAAAAATCCCATAATTTTATAATTTATATAATTACGTAATTATAATTATAGTTTATAATTTTTGTCATATTACTTAGCCAGTCTTATTAATTATAATATCACATCACTGCAATTTGTTAATAATGCATGCATCTAAATTAATTAATTTTTTTTTAAAAAAAATTCCGAACCGCCGATGAAACCATCCATTTATTCTTGATCAGCCCAACACTCAACAAAATGAAAGCAATGAAGTTGTTTTGCAGTATTTTAAAAGAATATTATTACACTTTCGAAAAATTTATCCAAAAATTTTGTCAAACAAATTGATTTCTAATAATCGCATTAATGTTAAGATGATTTATTAGTGAAGTAGTAGTTGCACATTATTTTATTATATTATTTAGACAATGAATTTGCGTAAACTTTTGGATAGTGTAGTATTATTTTGAAAAGAAACCACAACATCCAAAACATTTACTCATAAAGATGGATGATCTGAATACAATAATCCAATTGACCCACCTTTGAAAATGAAAACCATCAATTTATTCTTCAACACAAATATTAAAAGATCTCAAAATTCTATGGTCCCATTAGTATTGCCCCGCTTTAGAAGTTTTGCCCGATTGTGAGCCTAATTGCCCATGTATCTGTATGTCCATTAGTAGAATTAAAGATCAAAGCAAAAATTTCTAACCCAAACAACAAGTTTGACAAGAGAAAAACAAAAAAGTAATTATGCATCCTCAATCCAACAAGCAATTACATGCTGACGTGTTGTCAAATCAACATTTTTCTTCTATTAATGGTCTTTCTAAAAATTTCTATGAATTTTATGTTTATCACAATTTGATGATCTCACTGTTACAAGTTTTCAGCTATACTTGACAAGTTACTATCATTAAAAGTGTGATTAACTTATTAATAAGAATTTGTTTATTTTAAAAATGTAAATATAAAACCCCGAGAATTAAAAATATTAGATAAACTATTCACCGAATTCAATTTCTTATTACAAAACAGAAAGATCAGTATAACTTGGGATGGTTAGATCATGGGCTATTTCACTAAAACACCGAATGATGCATTGAGAAGGCTTAGAATTAATTAATCATAAGTGAAAATGATAAGAGTACCAAAATATTTGTGTTTTGCTTGCATCAATGTATAGTTATTATATATTTACAATGATTTCAGGCATTTTTCTGAAACTTTCATGATGACTTAAAATAGATTTAAGTCATTCTCCGCGAAATGCTAGTCATTCTCCCTTCTCGGTTAAATTCTGAAAGAGTTAAATAATTTTTCAGGTTAAGAGTTAATTGTTCAAGGACTGGCCGTAAAATCACATTTCTAAATTTTAGGATCTCAAGCAAAGATAAATATTATATTATATTATATTATATTATATATGAAGTATAAAATCATTTGAGGCAGTTTGACAAATTGGTTAAGAGAATTATCATCTTGGAATTCCATCCCCTGCAGCCACGTCGTTATCGATCTATGCTTGTTGACATTGAAGAAAAAAAACCATGATATAAAGGTTCTAGATTACTTTCATGAGTTTTGAGGATTTTAGGCCTTATCATCAAAACAACTTCCCTATCCATAGAACAGAGGCATCTTTTGAGATGAAAATCCCAAAAAAATTAATACTGAAATTATTATTAGTTTTAAAATTAATACCAAATTATGAAAATGATTTTTAGCACTATTTCTATGTTTGCAAAGGAAGTTTGTGAAGACTAACCTTTTTCTTTACTTACTAACAACGTACAAAATTGTAAGTGTAGAGATTCAACATACAATATATCTTGTCAAATAAGGGATGGTGGCTTTCTAAAAGTTTGGGGAGGAGCTATACACCGTCAAGAGTGAATTCCACACCATCCTCAGTAATAAAAAGTTCTGCAGAAATTTATTTTTCTTCATTTTGAAATTTGGATTTATGATTGATCCTCTCTAGAAATAGAAACAGAGTCAAAAAGATATACAGTAATATAACTAAGTAATTGTAATTTTAATTTGTGGTATTACTTTTACATAATCATAAATCATATAATGTCACATCAAGATGACATGCTAATTATACATGCATATACTTTAATTAGGTTTTTAAAATTAATCTCTTGCTGCCTATAAAAACAACTCAAATCCTCATCCCTGATTGCCCATCACAACAAAATCAATTCTCTATCTTGCTAATCTTTGAGAGCTAATTAAATCCTTTTTGTTTTGGATCAATTATGGGATTATCCATGAGCTTCTTCACATTTATGTACTTATCTTTTCTGCTTTTCTTTTTTCAGCTTACTTCTTCCAGGCAGCCACTTTGCCATGACAATGAACGTATTGCTCTGTTAGGATTCAAGGAAAGCTTTGTCATTAAAAAGTCTGCTTCTGATTATCCTTCTGCTTATCCCAAGGCTGCAAGGTGGAATTTGGGAGAAAATAGTGACTGCTGCTCATGGGAGGGCGTCAAGTGCAATGAGGACACTGGTTATGTGATCAAGCTTGACCTCACTAGTAGCTATCTCTATGGTTCTTTGAACTCTGCCAGCAATTCCCTCTTCGACCTTGTCCATCTTCAATGGCTTAGCCTTGCTGATAATCACTTCAATGAATCTAAAATTCCTTATACGATCAAGAACCTTTCCAAGTTATCACATCTAAACCTCTTATTCTGTATTTTCTGGACAGATACCACCAGAGATGCTACAGCTTTCCAACTTGGAGTCTCTTGATCTATCCAAAAATCCATTTCTGCAGCTCCAACAACCAGGTCTAAAAAGTGTAATTGAGAAGTTAACCAACCTGAAAGTGCTTGATCTTCATCGGGTCAACATTTCTTCTTCACTATCTCAGGTGTTGACAAATGTATCTTGGCTCAAATTTTTGTCTCTACGAGACTGCAATTTGGAAGGTAATTTTCCTTAATTATAAAGTTTTTCCTGTTACATACTCTATATTCAATATATAATGAAAAAAATAATAATAATAATATTTGAATCCTTATCTAGTCTATATTTCTTTCAGGAGGTATTCCTTCAATCACTAACCTTAATAGTCTCACCCATTTGGACTTGTCTGATAATTATCTTCAAGGTTAGTTGCTTGCTTCAATTGAAACTCTTGCTTTTTTGAAAAAATTGAATATCTATTGGATGTAATTGATCATAATTGATTTATTTGTTTCTCTTAGAAGCTGCTAAAAGCAAAGTAAATTTCTTATAAAAATGTTTCTTTCTTTTCAAAACTAATCTTAAATTGTTATTTATAACTTATATAGGTGCCTACTTGCTCTTTTGTAGGAAAAATTTCATCTTCACTTAGTAACATTACAAATCTCAACCATTTACATATATTGTACTTCAAAAAAGGGAAAAGGCAAAAAAATAGAAAACCGAAATGCTTGTTTGGTCAATATATCTTTTAAGAACCATTCCAACTTCAATAAGTAACCTTGATAATTATCATCTCATTTAGACTTGTCTGATAACAATCTTAGGCTTCAGTACCTACATCAATAGAAACTCTTGCTTCTTTGAAAGAAAATTGGATATCTAGTGGAGGACTTATTATGCATTCCTCGACAATACTACTAACTAAATTAAATTAAAATAATTCAAGATGCCTATAAATCCAACTCAAATCCTCTTTTGTGAATGCCTACCACAACAAAATCAATCATCTCCCGTCTTGCTTCATTTTCAGAGCTAATTATATCTAAGCTGCTTTAAGATCAATCACGGAGTGATCCTATAATTTCTTCACATCTGTTTATCTATTATTTCTGCTCTTCTTTTTCCATCTTGCTTTTCCTAGGCAACCAACATGCCATGATAATGAGCGCTCTACTCTGTAGCAATTCAAGGAAAGCCTTTTCATCAAGTCTGCCTCTGATGATCACTCTGCTTATTCCAAGACTGCACTCTGGAATCTAGAAGTAAATAGTGACTGCTGCTTATGCTATCTCTACGGTTTCATCAACTCTACCAACACTCTCGTCAACCTTGTTCATCTTCAATGTCTTAGCCTTGTTGATAGTCACTTCAGTGATTCTAAAATACCTTCTGGAATTAAGAATCTTTCCAGCTTATCACATCTTAGCCTTTCTATTTCTGCATTTTCTGGTCAAATACCATCAGAAATATCAGAGCTGTCCAAGTTGGAGTCCCTTCCTCTATCTCAGAATTCGATGCAACTCCAACAGCCAAGTCTAGAAAGTCTAGTTGAAAAATTAACCAACCCAAAAGTTGGTAGTGTGGATATTTCTTCTTCACTACCTCACAGTATGACAAATTTATCTACTCTTGAATTCTTTTCTCTTGCAAATTGTGGATTGGAAGCTAAATTCTGAGTAAAACTTGTCAAGTTTAATAGCATTTAAATTATCAAAAAAAAAAAAAGGAAAAAAGAATCCTAATATGTTCCATCTTTTAGGAATGCCTTTATCTTCACTTGGTTATCTTAACAATCTTGTCCATTTGGACTTATCTTTGAATGATTTTTGGGGTGAGTTTCCTAGTTTCATTTGAAATATTATTTCTTTTAAGAGAATTGGATATCTATGAATACTATTTAGTGGGTCCAGTTCTATGTTGACAAATATTTTTTCTTGTCTTATTAATCTTACGAAAGTTGCAAATTGCAATATAAATATCTTGTAAAGTTATACTCTATTTGCTTTTTATTTATTTATTTATTTTTTAATTTTTTTTAATTCTTAAATCCTTACATTACATCCATGGTTGCTTCCTTCTTTTTTCTTTTTTTTTTTTAATAAAGGAAATTTTCTATCTTCACTTAATCTTACAAATCTTGCATTTCTAGATGTGAGTCACAACAGTTTCTCAAACCAAGATTTACCTTCACTTACTAATCTTACCCATCTCAACTATTTGGATCTTACTTCCAATAATATTTCAAGCCCAATTTCTTTGTTGTCCTAGATCAGTAAGAATACAGAACTCACTTATTTGGGCCTTTCCAACATCAAGGTTATTGGTGAGATTCCTTTTTGGCTTCTGAATATGAACCGGCTATCGACTCTATTTTTGTTAATTAATCAAATATTTGGTCGCATTCCACCTGAAATTAAAAACCTGACAAAATTGAAAAATCTGTATCCGTTATCAAACCAATTGCAAGGTTCGATTCCTAGCTCTAATTTTGAACGCAACAATCTTGAAGAATTGGACCTTCTTCAAATAATTTGAGTGGTACAATGGAGTTTAAAATGTTACTTCGACTTAAAAGTTTAAGAATCTTGGATCTCTCTTCAAACTGTTTATCATTGCTCACCAACTCTACTGTCAATGCGAGCTCTCATAAATTTCACTATTTAGGGTTGGGATCATGCAATCTTAAGGGCTTTCTAGATTTTCTACGTAATCAAGATCAATTAGAATGGCCAGACCTTTCCTCTAACAATATAACTAGCCAAATCCTTGGGTGGTTGCTGAACATAAGTCCACATAGTTTAGAAAGGTTGAACCTTTCTCGCAATCTTTTGATTGGGTTTGATGATCAACCTATTGATCTTTTATAGGTGCGTCTATATTCTTTGGACCTTAGTTTCAATAATTTGCAAGGCCCATGTCTTTATTTTTTGGTCAAATACCACCAAAAATGCTAGAGCTTTCCAACTTGGAGTCTCTTAATGTATCATACAATTTGTTTTTGTTACACCTCCAACACCCAGGTCTAATAGAGAAGTTAACCAACCTAAAAGTGCTTGATCTTAGTTGGGATATCTTATTCATTGCTGCAAACATTGACAAATTTATCTTCTCTCAAATTTTTATCTCCTCGGCCCTGCAATTTATAAGACAAGTTCCTTACAAAGATTTTCTAGTTACATACCTTCTTTTTCAAAAAATAAAAATTAGAAAATATTAAACTTGATTCGAATTATTACAACTTCAATTGATAACTATAATAAATATGACCCATTTGGATTTGTCTAATAATTATATGTGTGTATGTGTGTGTGGATGCAGTTTATCTTCTTTGATTTATTATCTTCAAAAAATGCAAAATGGAATATAAAAATTTTCTTTTACTTTCAAAATATAATCCTAAATTGTTACCTTACGTAGCTTCATCCTTTTGTCAAAAGTAATTCCATCTTTACTTGGTAACCTTGCAAACCTCAATTATTTGGACTTGTCTTCTAATCATTTTGGGGGTCAGTAGCCTACTTCAGTTGAAATTCTTGCTTTGTAAAAACTATATATATATATATATATATATAGATGCAGTTTATCTTATGGGATTTATTATCTTTAAAAAATGCAAAATGGAATGTAATTTTTTTTTTTTTTACTTTTAAAAAATAATCCTAAATTGTTACCTTACGTAGTTTCATCCTCTTTTTCAGGAATAATTCCATCTTTACTTGGCAACCTTACAAACCTCAATCATTTGGACCTGTCTTATAATTATTTTGGGGGAGAGTTACCAACTTTCATCAGAAATCTCACTGCCTTGGAATTTCTTAATATCAATGCCTGCAATTTCTCGGTCCATGATCCATCCACACTTAGCAATCTTACCCAATTAAAATATTTGGGCCTTTCCTATAGTAATATATCGAGCCTAAGTTCTTTGTTGTCTCGGCTTGTTAAGCATACCAAACTCAGTCATTTAGAACTTTCTACTATCAACATTGGTGAGATTCCCCATAGGCTTCTGAATCTTACATATCTTAATTACTTATATATTGACAGAAACCAATTGACCGGTCCAATCCCAATTTGGCTCATGAAAATGAACTGGTTGAAAGGTTTAAGTTTCAGTTACAATCAATTGACTGGTCAAATTCCATCTCAAATTAGCAACCTAACCCAATTGGAATCTCTGTCTCTCTCATCTAATCAATTAACCGATCAAATTCATCTCAAATTAGCAACCCAACCCAATTGGAATCTCTGTCTCTCTCATCTAATCAATTGACTGGTCAAATTCCATCTCAAATTAGCAACCTAACCCATTTGGAATATCTGTCTCTCTCATCTAATCAATTGACTGGTCAAATTCCATCTCAAATTAGCAACCTAACCCAATTGAAATATCTATCTCTCTCATCTAATCAATTGATCGGTCAAATTCCATCTCAAATTAGCAACCTAACCCAATTGAAATATCTATTTCTCTCATCTAATCAATTGCAAGGTCCAATTTCTCCCTCTCTCTTTGAACTCAACAATCTTGAATTTCTTGACCTTTCTTCAAATAATTTGTCACTGGAATTGGAATTGTTTCTTCAACTCAAAAGTTTGAAAGACCTGTATCTCTCATCAAACCATTTATCACTACCGATCACCAACTCCACTGTTTATGCCAACTCTCATAAGTTACTCTCTTTAGGATTACATTCATGCAACCTTACGAGCTTTCCAGTTTTTATACGCAACCAAGATCAACTACAAGACCTAGACCTTTCCTCTAACAATATATCTGGCCAAATCCCTCGATGGTTGCTTAACTTAAGCATAAATAGCTTGTCTTTCTTGAACCTTTCTCACAATCTTTTGACTGGGTTTGACCAACAACCCATTGTTCTTCCATGGACAAGTCTATATTATGTGGACCTTAGGTTCAATAAGTTGCAAGGTCCACTCCCCATTCCTCCAATGTCTACCATTCATTATCTAGTTTCCAACAACCAGTTGTCAGGAAAAATTCCAACGCAGATGTGCAAATTGAATTCTCTTTATGCCCTTGATTTATCTAATAACAACTTAAGTGGCAAGCTTCCAAAATGTTTGGGCAATTTGAGTCATGGTTTATTAATGTTAGATCTGCAAAACAACAAATTTCACGGGAGCATTCCTCGAAACTTCAAGAATGGAACGAATTTGAGGATGATTGATTTAAGCAATAATTCATTCCAAGGAAAAATTCCGAGATCATTGGTCAATTGTACAAGACTAGAATTTTTGGATCTTGGAAATAGCAAAATCAATGATACTTTCCCATCTTGGATGGGAAGTCTTCCCAACTTAGAGGTTCTGAACTTGCAATGGAACAAGCTCCACGGTGTAATAGAGGAAACTATGTCAGATTTTGAGTTTCCTAGATTGCGCATGATTGATCTCTCTCACAACAAATTAACCGGTAAATTTCCATCAAAATACTTTCAATCTTGGAATGCCATGAAAGTTGTTGAAGCAAGTCCACTAACATATATGATGAAAGGGAATGACACTCGCGATGGCTACTATGATTACTCATTAACGGTGGTTAACAAAGGGATATACATAGAATATGAGAAGATCCCAAACATGCTTACTGGCATTTGGTTCTCAAGCAACAGATTTGAAGGGGAGATTCTAGCTTCTATTTCCGTTCTAAAGGGGCTTCGTTATCTCGACCTTTCCAACAATAATTTCACTGGTGGTATTCCCTCATCTTTAGGCAACTTGATAGTACTAGAATCATTGGTTCTTTCCAACAACAAGCTCTTAGGACATATTCCGCAACAGCTTGTCAAACTCACATATCTAGCCTTCTTTAATGTGTCATACAATCATTTGGAGGGACCTATACCAAATGGAGCCCAATTTAATACATTTGATAATTGGTCTTACGAAGGGAACCCGGGTTTGTGTGGACAACCTTTGTCAAAAAGATGTGAAAATTTTGAGCTTCAACAGAGAGAAGATGATCATAGATCACAATCACTATTTGCATTTGGTTGGAAAGTTGTTGCAATAGGATATGCAAGTGGGCTAATAATTGGAGTAGTTCTTGGACACATATTCTGTACAAGGAAACATGAATGGTTGGTGAAGATTTTCTGGATGCCAGTGAAAAGAATGCAGAGAAAGAAGGGATGATGTAGGAACTGAATGTAATTATTTTGACTTCTGTACAGTTTCTCAACTTAGCCTCAACATAATTTTTTTTTTCCTTAGTTTGATTTCTCTCTTTGATTTTTTTTTTTCCATGATTAGAACCAACTCAGAATACAACTAGGACCAGTAAAGATGAGACGTTGAGACATGGTCTGTGGATCAACTTTCAAGAACGGGAGATGGGTTGGGGCAACTCACAATAATGTGGAACTATTGAATGTAAAACGCTCCACCTAAGAGAGTATGGTTGATGGTCTAACCACCAGACCACAACCCAAGCTACCTTTGTTATGTTTTAAATTTTAATTATGAAATAAATTGAACATTGATAACGAAGAAATGCTTATAGCTATTGTCATTTCCTGTATTGATCTGCATCCAGCTTTTGTTGCCTGAAGATAGTAATTAATGATTTTCCTAATTTTATTTAGGAGTTCATCAACTAGATTTGGTTAATCAAATAAAGTAAATGTCATAAAACAATATACATTTTGAATTGAATCAAAGATTACCTGTTCATGTGCTTATCAAAACTTTAGATTTATCGATTGTGGTGACAAAAGAAAAACTAAATTGGAAAGTCTAGACCAGATTGAATGTTCAAAAGCTAGTTAAGTGTGTTACATACTAGATTGATTAGGACTTCTATTAGGATAAAATTTTGATGTTTAAAAGATAAGAGCATCTCCAATGGGCTGTGGATTGTAGAAAAATAAAGTGTCATGTAGGATTGTGTGAAAAAAACTCTCTCCAATGCAAATGTCAACCTTCACTGTCAAGCTGACTTGACAAAAAAAAAATTCAACACTGTGAGGATGGCTCTTTACATATAGAGGGTCTGTTAGACAGACCTTGAAATGCTGACTTAGCAACTCACATTGAATGCTCTCTTCTTCTCTGATACTCGGTCTCTCTCTTAACTCCCAACTCACCTCCTCTTCTCTCTTCAAACTTCATGCTTTGCTTGGAAACAAGTGAGCCCTCTCTCTCTCTCTCTCTCTCTCTATCTCTGTCTCTTCATGATTCTTTTTTCCTTCTCTAGGGACTTTGATCGAACACTTTCTTCAACTGGGTAAAATTTTTTGTTGCAGATGGTCTTTGATTGCTGGAAGATTACCTGGAAGAATAGATAACGAAATCAAAAACTACTGGAACACTCACATCAAGCGAAAACTAATAAGTCGAGGACTCGAGCCACAAACTCACCGCCCACTCAACGAACCCACCACCACCGCCACTACCACCACCCAGTTGGACTTCAAAACTCTCAAATACAACGACACTTTCCACCACTCCAAGTTCACAATAGAATCCACAGACGAAAACTACAGCAGCAGTGGCACCACCACCGACGAAGAACAACCACCACCACCACCACAACAACTACAAGTAAGAGAAAAACCCCATCTGAATTTGGACCTGTCAATCGGTCTGGGACTCAATTCGAGCCGGGTTTGTTCTTCTTCGTCTTCGTCATTGAACGTGGCCGAGTCTTGACCGCAGCAGCAATGTGTGGATTTATGGTGTTGTGATGGTTTGAAGTGAAAATTTTGGAATATTTATTGATATAGTGATTGAGGAAGTTTTATGGTTAAAAGAAAATACACCTCAGTAATGTGTGGATTTTAAATAGAATCACTGGAGACCATTTTTTGGTTTGATTGTCTATCAATACCATGTAAGAAGCAATTGTCTTGACATTGATGACATGACAATGGATTGTGAAAAAAAATCCACAGACCCATTGGAGATGCTCTAAGACTTTTAGTTCATTAGAAAGTTTGAGCTTCCAGTTTCAATTAGCTATTTAATGTAAATCATAATTTTTTTTCAATAAAACTTTTAACAAATAACATTAAAGTGCAAGTGTTCAAGAAAAAAAAAATTAAAGTATATAATTTTTGAAATTAATATTTAAAAAAAAAAAAAGACTTTTTAACATCAATCTTTGTTGGTAACCTACTGCTAAAAAATCACTTTTTTTTTTTTTTACTAGGTACCAAACTCACATTTTTTTAGTTTAAAAGGAAAAAAAAAAAAATCTTACTTCTGTTAAAAGTTTTGGAAGCTCCAACTTGCATATTTTGATAACATAAAAAAAACATTAGAGATGCTTTTGATTAATTATAAAACAAAATTACTGTTTTATTGAAAGACATCAAGTATGTAAGAGAAGAAATGGCACCATTCCAATCTGAGTTGGTGCTAAATAACTCTCATTCAGCTTTGTAATGATTCAAGTTTAAGTGATTACACCATAAATAGTGCTAAAAAAGAGAGAAGAATTAAGAATTATGTTTCCGGTTATTTAATATTGACTATGATTGTGTTGAATTTTCCTTGACTTTTAAATGTTTTAATAACCTATGACTATGATATTGTTAACCATTCTTTGACTTTTAAATTTTAATTACTTTGATTAAATTTTCTCATTACAATGAAACAATTTGTAAAAATAATACTTTTATTAAGAATTTAAAAATTTATTAAGAGCCCAATAATCAATCGGATAGCCTGATAAAGGGAAACTTATAATTCATATCATTAATGTGCGTCAGTTGCTCATACATATATACATATATATGTATCCTATTTATATAATAACATATTTTGAAAATCATAATCTACATTTTGCCGAACTAGTGATTTAAGACAAAGAATTTGTGATAAAATATATTTTTGCCAACACTAGATAATATTGATATAATGACATGATTCTGAATAATATAAAGATATTGATGCTATCATTGCAGGTGTGAAATTCACATTCTATCATCTTAACAAGAAATATGGAAAAATTTTTTATTTTATTAACTAATGCATATATATATATATTTGAAAAGAACTATTACATAATTTTATTGAAAAGGAAACATCTAATACTAATACTATAACATTTACTAAATATATATGATTGTATACATCTTACAACTACCTTATAATCATTTACTATTCAATTAAAAGTTTATTAATCTAAATTAAGACAATATGATCATATTTATCTTAAAATCTACTACTATTACAATACTTGATGATTTTAGAAAAATTAAAGTAAACTGTATTCTTTCATTTCAATAATGGGAACTAGTGCTTGTCCTTTGTCTTTTGGTCCACTATTTGTGCTTAGACAGGGCATACACTGCAACAATGATATGCGGTGAGTAGACTTTCGTTAAAACTTACCCGAAAGTTGAGAAAGTGGCTTTGATATAGTTGTAAATCAAAAGCCCACCCACTTGCCTTTAAAGGTTGTGGGTTCAACTTGCAAGTTCCACTTAATGTAGATAATTTTCTTCACGTATGTGGGTTGTCCCCTCCTGACTGTTAAGAGTTGATTCTCGGATCACACCTCATAGTCATATCCTAGCTAGTCTCGGCAGTACTCTTAGTTGGTTCTAGTAAAAAAAATAAAAAAATTGAAAATTCTTAAAATAAAACAGACAATGGGTTAAATTGGGCCTATGCAGGCCCATATTTGAGGTTATTTAACATGAGTTGGATTACAATCCAAACCAAACTTTTGGCCCAAAAAAAAAGCATGGGGTTTTCACCTCTCTCTAATGGAATGGCATTTTTCAACGAAAAAGGTTGTGCATTAATGGAGGAAGGCAGTCACGGCTTTCGTCAGAATAGATTGAGTTCGTTGAATCAGTTAAGTCGATCGAGTCTGTTAGAATAGTTAGGATTAATTTAAATTCAATTAGTATTAGCTTGATTTAGGTTTGGGTGTTTATGTCTTTCTAACCGAATTTAGGCTCAATTATTTTGTAATTGCTTCCAAATTGATTCCACTGTTACTTTAGTTATTGCAAATTTACTTCTTTCTTTTTAAACATATTTTATAATTATGTTTGATTTATTGGTATTTTTTTGTGAATATTGTGCTTGTATTAGCTAATAGTTTCATATATTAAATTAATGTCGTGATTCTGCTCTAGCTAAGCATGGAACAACGGTGCCAATACGACAGTATTTAATGTCTTGGCTCTCATCAGTTGTTGGGTGGGTTGGTCTCGGAATTCCCTTTGAAATGTTGAATTCGATAACTGTTCCTTGCATAGAATTTGCCATGCTGTTGTTAATGAAATATTTCAAACAAATTGGTCTTCAATATGTTTAGTGTTGATCCTAACATTTTAAAGACTCTGTACAAGAAAACTAAAATGAGACCCTCTATTCATATAAATATTTGAAGCCTTTGTATGTCTAGAAACATTTGTTGAAATAAAATTAGGACAATAAAAATGAGGAGCACAATTGGTAAAACGTTAGTTTTGGTCTACCCTTCAAGTTCGAATATAAGGATTTGAATTTGGATAGGACGAATAAGAAAAGACCGGATTACCACACACACTATTTCAAACCTTGATGTATTATTTGAAACATCAATTATATATTTACTTTGCAAATTAATTATATATTTAAATGAGAAAAATAATTTATTTGAATATATTTATTTCATTAAAGTAATGACAAATCTTTAAGTAAAAGAATAAACACAATCAAAAATAAAATAAAATGTAAGAAAGAAAAGTGTACGGTGTGATAGAACAAAATTTTAAAAAAGATGTTTCAAAAATAAATAAATAAATAAAATAAGAAGATAAAAACAAGGGACCCCACTAAAAGTTGTTGCATGTAAAGGGCTGTACCAGATTGCATTGGTTGGGGCTTACACCATGAAAAAGACTGTATAGTCCCTGTGCACACCCTCACACCTCCACCCTTGGTCTAGCTGGATCACATACCACTTTCATAATCTCACTTGACACCGTTCATGAGCAGCAGTGGCTTTTATTTTCCCTTTCCAACTTCCATGATCCAACCTTAGAATAAATAGAACAATCAGAATCATAATTAAACTTACGAATGATAATCTGTGTTTGAATTGCAACAAGGCAAAATGCTCATATGTACAACATTTAGATAACTTTCCCTTACAAGTTGCTAAGTAAGCCTTGACGGTTGAAAGGAAACTAGATAGCTAAGAGCTAAAGGCTAGAAAAGCGTTGAAATGAGAGATTAACGTTTCTATCTAAGAACACTAATCTATTTCTTTGGTTTTTGGTTACTTGGTTACAAACAACATATGAGTACAAGGGTATAGATTGATTACTATAGATGATCAATTACCCTTGTCTAGCCATTAAAGTGTATATTCAAAAAAAGGAATCAAAACCTCAGTGGTTCCCATCTCTTGGGTTCTATCAACTCTACTAGCACCCTTTTCCACCTTGTCCATCTTGAATGGCTTAGCCTTGCTTATAACTACTACAATTCCTTTGATACTCCTACTACAACCAATAACTTTTCAATGTTAAACTATCTAAACCTCTATAGTTATTGCTATTTTTTTTTTTAATCAAATACCATCAAAGCTCATAGATCTCTCCAACTTAGTATCCCTTGACCCTCGATCTATCAGGTAATAATGATTTCTCAACTAGTAAATGATATATTTTTGATCCAACAACTAATTGCATGCGTACATATTGTTGAAGTTAATATGAAGTACTGGATATTGGGGGGCTACAATTTCATGATCCATGATCCATCTTCTCCTCTTAGTAATCTCACACAAGTAAACAATAATATTTCAAGCCCAAGGTCTTTGCTCTCATGGCTTGGTAAGCATACCAAACTCATTGGTTTAGCCCTTTCCAGAATCAACATTAGCGGGATTCCTTTTTGGGTCATCCAACACATCTGACTAGTTTAGCCATAAATAAAAATCAGTTGACGGTCCAAATCTATTTTGGTTCATGAAATTAAACTAACTAAAAGCTCTCCCTTCACTGCTTAAATTTATGAGCTAGAAAATAAAAAACAAAGATCAAAATTTCCCGATCAAATTAATGACTATAAAGTTTGATTAAAACTAATAAGAAGATAAATGATAACAAAAACTGGTGTCAATCTATTCTTGCTTTTAAAACTTTTGAATATATTACTTAAAGGAAATTCTGTTAAGTAATTTGGATGAAAGCAGTATTGAATTCTTTAATTTCCTGGAAATAGACGGCTTGATTCTACATTGTAATGCACTCTAAATAATAATTACAAAACTTGAATGCCTATAAATCGACACCATCTCAAGAGTTCCCCTAGCATGGTTGTCTAGCAGCCACTAGACAACCAATATTTGTTTTGTTCACTCAGCTTCCACCACTAGACCATCTCTACCACCAATATTTGTTTTTATATGGGTACTAAAAATATTTGCATAATCAAGAACTAATTTTCATAAAATACAATCTGAATTTTCATAATTATTTATAAAATAAAATCGATGAAAACAATTAATAAAAAATAATAATAAAAATAAAATTTAAAAACTACAATAAAATTACAAGTTGCTCAGTCCTCAACCGTCTATATTTTGGTAGGTCCTGTGGGCTTGGACCTGTTTGACATCCCCAGCCTATTCTTTTCATTAAAAGTGGCGATATCTCCACCCCTCAAAACTTGTATGTAAACCCCAAATTACTATTTCTTTTAATATTCAATATTATTTCTAAATAAAATTACTAAAAAATTAGTACAACTCCATTAGACTCCAACAAGAAATCCTTGAAGGGTACTTGAACTTCAACAACGTTTTTGTCTCCTAACATGACTCCTTCATGTTTCAATTCAAAAGTGAATAAATATATGATCACAATCATGAAATGACATCTCCTTCAGATCAAAGCGCACCTCTTGCTTCCATTCAGGATTCCCATCTCCCCCTTTGTCCGCAGGAGTTCTATCTCTATCGCTGATTTTACTTCAATTTTTCAGAGTAGACTGAAAGTTCCTGGAAAAAGTTGAAAAATTTCACATCTTTGCAAAACATAACTCAAGTGCTAAGGACCCTAATTCCAAAGCCCTAGTTGATGTAATTATTATAATCTTCTCAAATCCTGGTTCATTTTTATATTAAAATCGATACACTCAATTTGGCAAAACGCAACCGAGAGAAGGCATCTCTTTGTCTTGTATTGATGCAGCCTACAAAACTTAACCTGGATGACTTTTCCAGAATTAAGATGCAATCACAAATTCCTTTTATCAAATTGAAAAAAAAAAAGGTAATCTTGGTTTTAAATGAGGCTTAGAAACAAATTTGAGAAGTTTTAAATTTTTTATGGGGTATACAAACAAAAGGGGTCTACATACAAATTTGAAGGAGTGGAAACATCGCTACTCTTATTTTATTATTCATGACATCTCTGTAACATCCTAGTTATCAAAATGGATGTCTGGTTTGGAAAACAGTCAACACCCATCAAGCGAAACCACTGCTAGCAGGCATAAGAGTTGTTAATATTAATAATGGCCTTCTCCTAAACTTGCTCAAAATAGCCTTCCAACATAAAAGAGGCGAACAGTAAAAAGTGAATAAACAAAGAAAAAGCCATTTTTTTTTTCTATTACTAATTATGTGAAAATCACATTTGGAAACACCAGTAATGAGTCATTACAATGAAATCACGTATGCCTAAACAAATGAATTTTGTATAATATCAGATGAGGTAAAATGGTTTCAGTTGTTATGTATCTGGTTCCAGCTTCGGGACAATAGCAGATGACAGCCCTAAGTGAGAAACTCGGACAGCACCAATTAGCTGCTCAGGCAGTTCATCAGTAGTATTTGCCTGTTGATGAAAGAGAGAAGAAATAAACAATAAGTAGAACAATAAAACCACCAGCTTAACTTGGAGCATTTAGATTGAACGGAAAAATTATATTTCAAAGTCGTAATATGTATGAAATCATTGATAAGCGGAATGTAATGTAATTTTCTGAATAAAAATGCAGATGAAGATTATTATCAACATCATCATCATCATAAAAAAATCACAAAGAAGACATAGTACATGTCATTTCAATATGTTGAGTGCTCTTCATGTTACTGCAAGAGTAGATTTGTCTAAATCGCTAACATTCAGAGAAAAAAATGTATAAGCATTCTTAAGTTATCTATTTAAAATATTAAGGCACACTAATGTCTTTGAAGGGAGCAAGGTAGCATTTTAGTGAGTAAATTACTGGGTTTGCGTTGAACTTAATCCATTCCAACCGCTCATTGCGTGGGTTAGCCCACTATTTTCTCATGGATGTGCTGTGGCTATAACAACAGTTGAGCAACAAGTCTTTCCTGAGCTAAGATTTTAACATGGCCTCAAGCTAAACTGGCATACCTGCACAAGGAAAGCCATGTCAACCACCAGCGTCGTGGTTACACCAACTACAAGGCCCAAAACTCCATTAGCAACAGTAGAAGAACCAATGTCAACGTCAATCTACAAAAAAAATAAAAAAGGAAAAAATGTTACCAGATAATCATATCAAAGATTAATGTCAAATACTAGAAAAATTGCCATAGTATTTACTTCCAAGTACTTGGGACCACGAATATAGTTGCAATCAACTGCTTTTCCCGATAAACATGGGGTGCTTCCAACACTCTGGCGAACAATCCATGACCCCTGCAAGATTCAGCTGAATGTCTAGAACGAGTGTGCAACTAACAAATTCAACTAAAAAGTAAAATCGGATAACAGAACTAGAAGGAACACCCTTACAAAACTTGGCCAATTATGCACAACAGCATTATAAGAAACAAGGATTTTTAAACTTCTATCAGCATTATACACAACAGCATTACAACATTTAGATAACTTTCACTTACAAGTTGCTAAGTAAGCCTCGACAGTTGAAAGGAAGCTAGATAGCTAAGAGCTAAAGGCTAGAGAAGTGTTTCAAGAGAGATTAGCATTGCTATCTAAGAACACTAATCTATTTCTCTGGTTTTTGGTTACTTGGTTAGAAACAACATATGAGTACAAGGGTATAGATTGATTACTACAGACGATCAATTACCCTTGTCTAGCCATTGAAATGTATATTCAAAAAAAGAAATCAAAGCCTCAATAGTGCCTATCTCTCAGGTTCTATCAACTTTACTAGCACCCTTTTCCACCTTATCCATCTTGAATAGCTTAGCCTTGCTTATAATGACAACAATTCCTTTGATATTCCTTCTACAATCAATAACCTTTCAATGTTAAAATATCTAAACATCTCTGGTCGTTGGCTTTTTTTTTTTAAAAAAAAGAAAAAAAAATCAAATATTTAGAGTTCCTAGATATCTCCAACTTAGCATCCCTTGACCCTCGATCTATCAGGTAATAATAATTTCTCAACTAGTTATTTATACATTCTTGATTCAACAACTAATTGTGTGCATACGTATTGTTAAAGTTAATATTTCATTGGAAGTATTGGATATTGGGGGCCTACAATTTCATGATCCATGATCCATTTTCTCTTAGTAATCTTACACAAGTGAACAATAATATTTCAAGCCCAAGATCTTTGTTCTCATGGCTTGGTAAACATTCCAAACTCATTGGTTTAGCCCTTTCCAGAATCAACATTAGTGGGATTCCTTTTTGGGTCATGAACCCAACACATCTTACTAGTTTAGTCATGAATAAAAATCAAGGGATAATCCCAAAAAACCATGTGTAGTTTGAAAAAATATCTATTTTACCACACTAGTTTCGTTTTTGTCCAAAATCCTCCCTACCGTTACTAAGCTAACAGAAAAGTTTAAAAAATTGTAAAAAGACAATTTTAACCCTGATAAAAATATTTTTATTTAAAAACTAAAATAATTCTAAAATAATTTTTAAAATAAAAAATATAAACTAATAAAAAAATTGATTAAAAAATATATTCATGGCTTCATCACCAACCTCTACCTTTAACCTCTATCTTCATCACAAGCAGTCTTCATCACCAACCTCCAACACACCAGCCCTAGACTCCACCAGATTACCGTCGCCAACCGTCACCTCTTTCTTTTTCTTTTTCCCTCTCACCCTCTCTTTTTTCTCTCCCCCCATTTCTGGGTTTCCAATTTGGGTTTCTAGTGACTGGAAACCCAGTTATCATCATCCCAAATCTCTCACATTAACCCAATCATCCATCATTGATCATCAACACAATTATCATCAATCATCAACACCCTTACCAACCAAAATCAAAATCATCCAAAATCAACAACCAAAATCATTCAAAATCAACAACCAAAATCAACCAAGGAGAAGCACGGCACCGTAATCAGCCAACCACCAGTGAGGAAAAGCACGACGAGAGGAGAACGAAAGGGAGAGAGTGCATCCGAGTGATGGACCGACAAGGGGAAAGCGAGAGGGAGAGAGTCGCCCATGTGAGGGACCGACGATGGCAAGGAAAGACTCTAAAGAAGGACAACTGGGTGAGGGAACAATGAGGTATGGTCTGGTTGTGTGAGGGGAGTGTGTCGCTCTGCAATGGTGGAGATGACGCGACCCAACTCGGATACCTCTAGCTCTGATCCGGTAGGTCATGCCAGGCACCCCAACGGATCCCTTTCAGACTTGACTCGTCAGACTAAGCGAAACCCATGGAGCGAACCCTAAACTCTCTGATACTTTTTAAAATATTGTTGGGTTGGTTTTCTTTAAAAACTGAAAATGCGTAGAAAATTTTTTTTATTATTTTTTTTAAACTTATTTTTCTAACAAAATTTCGACAACATAACGGCTGCATTTTTTACCTTCCTGAAAAAATCTGTTTATAAAAAAAATCATACTTCGACTAAAATTTATCACCAACCTAACTTCTGGTTGCCCGTAGGCCTCAATCATGCATTTCATTCTCAAATCAACTTAATAAAATTCAAATCACAATTTAATAAACCACATTTAAATAAAAAACCATTTAAAAACAGTTACGAACGAATAATTACAAATTCAAATTACTTATACACTTTAAAAAGAGATTTATATGAAAATATAACTGATGAAACAAAATGAGCTGCTCAAATGACGCCGTGTCGCACTGGCTCGCCCACTGGAGGTAATGCTACTACTCGGCTACCTGCTGAGAGTACCTGAGGAGGTTTTTATATAAAACAGAAAATAATGAGCTATAAGCTCAGTGAGTGATAATTTTTCTTTTCTTTAAAAATCTGATTTTCTAAACTTCCTCCTCTGAAAACATTTGAAAACTATTCTTTGTTTCTAAAGCATTTCAAACTTAAATCTCTTAAACATCAACTTAAATAAGAGAATTTATATATAAACATAGGCTTGCTTTTAAATTCAAAACTTATAACTATAAATCATAAATAACTTGAATAATAATTATAAAATTTCTTTTCTCTCAAATCTGTTTTTCTTTTTAAAACTGTTTCCCGATATCTTTCAAAATTACCATAGTATCCCTAAATCTGGGGTCTCTCAAATCTAGCGGCTATGTGCGGAATTTCTCAGCGCTAACCATAGCTCGCCAGCTCTGAGACATCTCGCGGCTATGTGCGGAATTTCTCAGCGCTAACCATAACATGCGAAACACTACCCCACATCAGTAATGGCGACTCGACTGACAGACTTGGACACTTATCCCCATAGGTTAGTGACTTATCCCTCCCCAGGACTGTGCCAACTGATGTGAGATAGACCGGTCGGATCTAATCTGATCTGAAATCTCTGAAAATCTTTGAGGGTATACTTATGATTTTGAAAACACTTTTCTTTTACTTTAACTTTCTGGTGCAAAAGTACAAATCTCTTTTCTGGGTGCATAAAACACTAAAATCTTATTTCTGAATGCAATAAGCACTAAAACTCATTTTCTGAGTGCATTAAACTCTAAAATATCTTTAATAAGTGCAAAGATACAAAATAGTATCATTTCAAGCTCTAAGTTCATGTTCATATCAATGCATTTAAAATAAACTCAAGCAGTTGCTTATTAAATTAAACTTGATAATTTGAAATACTCTTAATTCTTTAAATAAAACTCACTCACAAAACTGATGATTGAAAATAGCGCGTGCAGAGCCCCTACTCCTCTCGCCTCGATCCTCAAGCGCCCTCGTCACCTACACAACATATGAAAACGTAAATTTACGTTCGCGTCAACTTCTGGAAACTTGAAATTTTACAATCGCCTTTATATGACCCTTTTTACGCGCAACTCTCTATTTTCGGTTTCTAACTTTAATCTTTCACTTTTAATAGCTTCAACATGTCTAATTAAACTTGTTAGGATCATCCGAACACTCAACGGATGCCATAAGGGTCAATTTACGGAATCGCCCTATAAACTAGCTTATCGAGCGATTCGATTTCTCTTTAAATTGTCACTATTTTCTTGGTTCCCTAAGCTCCCAATGAGCATTAATCCTCTTATTTCCCAACTCATTTTAACTTAAAATTAATCAAGAACAAATCGTAATACGATCCGCTTCAAAATCAACTTAATCATCAACAAAATCTTCAACAAAAATACCTCCAAAACTTGAACACTTACCCTTGGTTTCTTTCTCACTAAATCATCCTCATCCTCTTCCTCTACGCATTGAGCTCATTTTGAGACTGTTTTGGGGTGTAAATGGATTGATTCGAGCTGGATTTCCTCCCTCTTTCTTCTCCTATATGCAAGCCTCTCTTCCTCGGTCGGATTCTCTCTTTTCTTCTCCGATCTATTGCCTTTGTTCTAGTTCAGCTTCAGTCTCATTTCAACACTATTCCGGCGAGGTCGCAGCTGGATTTGCGACGAGTTCTGGTCTGGTTTGCATCGGTCTCCTCTCCTCTTTCTCCTCTCTTCTTCCCTCACTCTCTACCTAGCTCGATCTACCTCACTCCTCTCTGATCCGCCGGATTCTGTCATCGGTTCTGCATGAGCGTGGAGAACTGGTCTTGGTTGAGTTCGACGATGTCTGGTTAGTGCTTGGTGTTGGCTTGAGCTGGGCTCTGTAGGTGGTCAAGATGACAGCTCGTCATCGTCCCCTTTCGCTCCGATCTGCCTTCAGTATGTTGTTTCTACCATCGGGTTTCGCTACAGGTCTGCACGAGTTCGTCTTCAGTCTGCTCGGTTCTGCGTGCGGCGAGGTGCGGTTGGTGGTCGACGAGCTTGCATGGCTGGATCGGTGACAGCTCTCTCTCCCTCTTCTTCTTCTTCTTCTCTCTTCTTTTCTCTTCTTTTCTTCTTTTTCTAGTTCGGTTTTGCGTTGACTGTCGTTGGTTCTGCTTTTTATGATAACTTTTTGGCTTTATGTTTTCCCCCACAAACAACTAAAAGAATGACGGTCAAGCTCTTTAAAAATTTCAGTCTCCTCCCTTGACGTTTAGCTTAATCTTAGTTTGACAACAACTATTAAAACTTATCTTCAATTTAGTCCCTTATCACCTGAAATACTCACTCGATTTCGTTCACCACTTTATTTATCCTCCCGTTTAATCTCCGATCGATTTTAAATCGATCTCTAAGGGTTCCCTATACCCTTAGGCGCTTCCATGGACCATTTAGGGTCTCTAATAATTATTTAGGGACTACTTCTGAGGAGATCCGTAAAATTACGTTTGAGGGCTTACAGGAGATGGGTAAGACACAATCATCGGTAGTGGAGATGGGTGTGACATAGTTATTGACGGTGGAGATGGATGGAGGCGAGTGTATCAGCTCGACAATGTTGGAGATAAGGGCGACACAGTCATCGGCGGTGGAGATGGATGAAGGCGAATGTGTCGGCTCGGCGGTGGTGGAGATGGATGGAGGCGATGATGAGCTTAGTGGAAGAAGAAAAAGAAGAAGAATAAGAAGAAAAAGAGAAGGAAAGAAGAACACAAATGGAGATGGGTGACAGCGACGACGACAATGAGGAGAAGAAGATATAAAGATGGATGGCGACGACGATGAGATTAGTGGAAAAAGAAGAAAGAGAAGAAGACAAGTGGAGATGATGGGTGGCAGCGGCGGCGGCGATGAAGAGAAAAAAAAGATGAAGAAATGGAGGAGAAGATGAAAGTGAAGAAATGGTTTAAGTTTTTTTTTTATTATATTATTATATTTTAAAATGATTATTTATTTTCAATTTTAATATTATATTTTTATATTTCTCAAAAAAATATTATATTTGTATTAATTTATTTTAATCAATTTCAATTAATTTTTTATTACATTTCCATTTTTGTCCTCGAAGTCAAACGGTCAACTAAGTCAATCTAATGGAATCTATCACCGTCAGGGGTATTATCGTCATTTTACACGCTTTCAGAGGGTAGTTTGAGTGTTTTTATTAATGTAAGGGGATATTTTGGATAAAAATGAAACTATAGGTGGTAAAATAAATATTTTTGTAAATTACGGTCGGTTTTTTGGGATTTTCCCAAAAATCAATTAACGGTGCAATTCCATTTTGATTCATGAAATTAAACTAACTAAAAGCTCTCCCTTCATTACTTAAATTTATAAGCCAGAAAATAAAAAACAAAGAGCAAAATTTCTAGATCAAATTAAAGACTATAAAGTTTGATTAAAAGTAATAAGAAGATAAATGATAACAAAAACTGGTGTCAATCTATTCTTGCTTTTAAAACTTTTGATTACGTTACTTAAAGGAAATTCTACTAAGTGATTTGAATAAAAATAGTACTGAATTCTTTAATTTCCTGGAAATAAATGACTAATTCTACAATGTAATGCACTCTAAACAATAATTACAAAACTTGAATGCCTATAAATTGACACCATCTCAAGAGTTTCCCTGCCATGGTTGTCTAGCAAAACAACATCTCTTGTTTTGCTATCTTATAGAGAGTTTGATTGACATACTGTTTAAAATATGGACTTCAATTATGAGGATATTTAATTTCTATTTCTTTGTGTTTATGTACTTTGTTTTGTTCCCTCTTATTGTTTGATCATCTTACAAATGCTCAAGTTACTTTTTCAATGCAGCTTCTCTTTGCCATGATGATGAGCGTGCTGTCTTGTTGCAATTCAAGGAAAGCCTCTTGATTAAAATGTATCGTACTCCTATGGATCCTCCTGTTTCTATTTGGAATCCTTCTGCCTATCCCAAGGTTGCATCTTGAAACTACAGATAAGGAAATAGGGACTGCTGCTCATGCAACAGGGTCAAGCATAATAAGGAAACCGGTCATGTAATCAAGCTTGACCTCAGTAGTACCTGCCTCTATGGTTCTATCACCTCTACCAGCAGCCTTTTCCAGCTTGTCTATCTTCAATGGCTTAGCCTCGTTGATAATCACTTCACTTTCTCTGAATTCCTGCTACAATCAAGAACCTTCCAAGGCTATCATATTTAAACCTCTCTAGGTCTTTTGTTACTGGTCAAATACCATCAGAAATGCTATAGCTAACTGCCTTGGTATCTCTTGATCTATCAGATAATTTGTTGAAGCTTCAAGGATGGGGTCTAGAAAGCTTGTTTGAGAACTTAACCAACTTGAAAGAGCTTGATCTCTTGGATGTCAATATTTTTTCTTCAAGACCTCATAACTTGGGAAATGTATCTTTTTCGACTCATTTATCTCTTCAACACTGTGGACTGCTAGGTAGATTCCCTGAAATTATTATCCAAATACATAACTGACACTTTCTGAAAGAAATGTTAATCCTTGTCATACATTGATTTGTTATGTCTTTGCAGGAGTCATTCGGTCTTCAATTTGTAACCTTACCAAGCTTGTTGTTCTGGATCTTTCACATAATAGGATTATAAGAGAGTTGTCTACATTCATTGGGTGTCTTAGTTCTTTGAGAGTACTGGATGTCTCTCGATGCAATTTCTCAAGCCAAGTTTCGTCTTCAATCAGTAATCTTACCCAGCTAAGTTATTTGGACCTTTCCTATATTAACTTTTTTTGGCTAAAACTCTTCTTCACTGTCCTCTATAGCTAATAACTCCAAACTCATTGTTTTAAACCTTTATAGCATAAACTTATCTGGTCAGATTCCATGTTGGCTTGTGAATTTTACACATCTAACTCAATTATTTATGCGTCACATCCAATTAACTAGTCATATCTCATCTTGGATCTTAAACATGAATCAGCTATCCATTCTAGACTTTTTTGTTAATTAACCGATTGGTCAAATCCCATCACAAATTGGCAACTAACACAATTAAAATTTATTCTACTTGTGTCTAATAAATTACAAGGCTCGATTCCAAGTTCTCTTTTTGAACTCAAAAATTTATCAATTCTTGCCCTCTCTTTAAATAATTTGAGTGGCACCTTAGATTTGAATTTGTGTTTTCTTAAGCTCAAACAATTCGAAGCACTAGATCTCTCGTCAAACAATTTATCGTTGAAGTGGCCATAGATCCAGGTTTAATAACCATAAGCCCACAAGCCAATTGGACAACGACCCAATATGTCGATCAACATAAGGCTGCAACTTGATTTGTTAGTCGACACAGACTTACATTTCCTTACATGGATTTGAAGGAAATGTAATATCTTACTTGTGCTTTGTTCAGATTCCTCAGCACCATATAATATCCAACACCAAATTGAATGTTTAGCAAAGTATCTACCAAGAACACGACTTAAAAGCATAGAATTTCATGTCAACAAGAAATTAAACAGTATACTAAAACTAGACTAGAAAAATCACCTTCTTATACTTTCTTATGACTTCATTAGTAGCAGCATCTTTGTCCTTTTTTTTTTTTTTTTGAAGTAGTGTCATCTTTGTCCTCCTTGTCACTATTCAAGGCTGCGTGCATTTCTTGCCTGTACTGACTGTAAAGCAATTCCCATTTTTTCATGCAGGCTTCAGGGACTTCATCATTAAAACAAGGAAGTTTTCGAACTTCTAACAGAATTAAAAGTAAACATATTAGAGCTCGTCAATATAATCTTCATTCAATATTGTTAATTTTTGTTTTTGGCTAGACCTTAAATCTTCAATCTTGATTGAGAGAACCTTACCTTTCACAGAGATATCCTCTGCTTCATAAGATTTCACTGTATGGTAAATTGTTCCCAAAATGGATTTGGAATCAAAAGAGTTAGATTCAGCCCTTCCCATGTAATAGAAAGGGATCCAAAAATTTGGAAAGATCTTGAGGGCTTTCGACTTGAAAGATATGAAGGTTCTTAGACTGATTTTAAAAGAAACATCTTTGAATTGCTTACTTTTGGTGGAGGAAGAAGGATTTGTCCAGGCATATGTTGTGGGTGCAGGTGAATGACAGAGTAAACTGAGATGAGAAGAGAGAAAGATAGAAGAAAGTTGGAAATGAAAAAAAGGATTTGAGAATGGATATGGGAAATTTCAAGGGTAAGGGATGAGAAAAGAGGCAACATAATTGGATAAATGATTGAGATACCTCCCTCTCAGCTCTTAATGCTTTTTTATTCATTCCCCTTTGTTATAACAAACTTGCCACAATTTTTTTCAGTTACAACTTCCAACTAAATTCTACTGCAAACCAAAGTCTTTTGCCTAACATACTATTACTACTTATTCTAAGAATCTCGAAGGTCTCTTGATTTCTCTTTTTGGCCTACTAATTACTTCATTCTGCTCTTCCATACGTGCACTTGTCACTTTATTCACATCAATACACCCCCCATTGACAACAACTTTGTCCTCAAGGTTAAAATTGGATAATGGTCAACAAACTCCAAAACATCTTCCCATGTAGCAGCCTCTACAGGTAAACCAGACCACTGAATCAAAACTTGGTTACACTACTATCCTTTCTTGGTTGACTCTCCTCTGTAACACTCATTGTGGTTCTAAAACCGGCTTAGAGTTGATGATGTCTTGAGGTAGTTGCATAGGTTTCA
This sequence comes from Nephelium lappaceum, assembly GCA_021234005.1. Lineage (NCBI taxonomy): Eukaryota > Viridiplantae > Streptophyta > Magnoliopsida > Sapindales > Sapindaceae > Nephelium > Nephelium lappaceum. The sequence continues at coordinate 18,376,481 of CM038004.1, forward strand.
CCATTGCATCTCCGTGAAATTATTTCAATAGAAAAACATGAAATATATCATGAATTCTGGCCGTACCTGACAACTCCAATTTATATGCCACCTGTCCAATGCGTTTAAGAACCTTAAAAGGACCAAAATACCTTACAGCTAACTTGTTTGACTCTTTGTTAGCCACAGATATCTACCAATAAGGTTGTAACCATGCCAGTACCATATCTCTAGGTTTGAACTGCACATCATGCCTATAAGCATCTACAACTCTCTTCATTATAGCTTGAACTTTCTGTAAGTTGTCCTTGAGTTGTTGTAGCACCTCTTATCTATCTGTCAACATCCTATCTACCAATTCTGTTAAAGCCGTCATTGGAACATAATCAAGCAGTGAAAGAGGTTCATGACCATATACTGCTTGAAACGGAGTCATTCTTGCGGAAGAATGGAATGATACGTTATAGGAATATTCAACCTAATGAAGTATCTTGACCCATCTTCTGATACTTTTCCACAAAACATCTAAAATATTACTTCTACACTCTACTAACCACTTCTGATTGACCATCCGATTGCGGATGATAAGTCATAATTCTCTTAAGAACAATACCACTCAAAGCAAATAATTCACACCAAAATTTGCTCAAAAAACAAAACATCTCTATCAGAAACAATAGAGCAGGGTAAGCTATGTAGCTTACAAACCATTTAGGTGAAAAACTTAGCAACTTTATAAGCAAAACAAGTGTTGGTTAATGCATCAAAATGAGCTTGCTTTGAGAGCATATCATCCACCACCAAAATAGATGTAACCATGTGAATTAGGAAGACCCATCATAAAGTCCATAGACAAGTCCTCCTAAATCCTCTCTAGAATCAGTAACGGCTGCATCAACCCCGCAGGTGCACGATTCTAACATTTTATTTTTTTGACAAACTGAACATGTCTTGACATACTTCTAAACATCTTTTTTAAGTCCCTTCTATATCAACATAACACATACTTTTGTTGTCATTTCTTCGATCCCCCCATGGCCTCCCATCAATGTTGCATGACACTCATGTAATACTTGTTGCACCAAAGATGAAGTTGGGTCTAATAGCAGTTTCCCTTTATATAACAACAAGCCATCCTGGTTCATATTCATCTAATACATCTAGATTCACAACCATTTTCTTGTATAAATTTTGAAAGAACCCTAAATTCATATTCTATTGTCTCAGCAAATCTAAAAGTTCAAAACGCACCTAAGACATTGCCAAAAACTACATTCCCACATTATCATGTTGTCGTAATAGAGCATCTACTGGCCTATTCTCCTTGCCTGGCTTGTAAACATTGGTATATTGATAACCAATTAACTTGGCCAAGTATTGTTATTGCTCCGGTGTTTGAACTACTTGATCCAATAGAGTATGTAAGCGTTTTTTATCCGTTCTAATGATAAAGTGTCTACCAAGAAGATACTGATGCCACTTCTTAACTACCTCCGTTATCGCATATAACTCCCTTACATATGCAGAAGCTTACTGCATTCAAAGTGAAAGCTTTTTGCTAAAGTAGGAAATTAGGTGTTCTTACTGCATTAACACTGCTCCAATTCCCAAGTTAGAAGCATCTGTTTTAACTACAAAATCCTCCTCAAAATGAGGCAAATCCAACATTAGTGTTGAGCTCATAGCCAACTTCAATTTATCAAGAGCTTCTTATGCGAAAGGACTCCACTAAAATGCACCTTTTTTAAGCAAATCAGTAAATGTTGCTGCAATGGTAGCATAAGACCGAACAAATCTTCTATAATAGCCCATTAAACTTGAGAATCCTCTTAGTTCTTTAAGATTCTTTGGTAAAGGCCAATTTAACATAACTTGCACTTTGTTTCTATCCATGCTGACTCTCATACCTGACACAATATGACCTAAGTATACTACTGAACTTTGCTCGAACGTACACTTACTATTTTTCATCAAAAATTGATTGTCGCTCAATGTTTGCAAAATCATTCACAAATGAATCAAATGCTCTTCCAAACTAGGACTGTACACCAATATATTATCAAGAAAAACCACTACAAACCTTCTTAAAATAGCTTCAAATCATGTTCATTGTGGGTTGAAATGTAGAGGGTGCATTAGTTAAACCAAACAACATTACCAAAAACTCATAATGCCCTTGGTGTGTCCTAAAAGCCATCTTGCAAACATCAATTGGTTTCACCCTTATCTGATGGTGTCCCGCTAGCAAATCCAACTTAGAAAAATTGTTGAACAGCCTAATTCATCCATTAATTCATCAGTAGTTGAAATTGAAAATTTATCTCGCACCGTGATATTATTTAGAGCTTTAAAGTCAATACGAAATCTCCAATTTCCATCTTTTTTTAAAAAAACTAGGCAAACAGGAGAAGAAAATGGTGATGTACTCGATCGAATGATACCGGATTGCAACATCTTAGACACTTGTTTCTTTATTTCCCCTTTTTGCAAGTCTGGATAGCGGTAAGGTTTGACATTAATTGGCGTCAAATTTGGCAATAGGTGAATCTCATGATCCATTTCTCAGTGCGGTGGCAATGTTTTGGGCTCATTAAACACATCTTCGAGCTCTTGTAGTAACTGTTGCACATCAACATTTAATTCAACTTCCTTCGAATCCTTCTCTTGTAGCAATGTAATCTGGAACATAGAGGAATTCTGTAACTGGTTCATTGACATCTGTTGCTGAGAACATTGTTTGTCACCTTGCAAACGAATTATCTCATTATCACACGAGAATTCCATGATTAACTTTTGATAATCGATTAAAATGGGCCCTAAGAGTTGCAACCATTGGACCCTTAACACCATTTCTATTCCTTGAATTGACAAAATATAAAAATCAACCAAGAAAACACGTATTTGAATTTGCACAGGTACTGTCGTGCATAATCCCTCACATTTTAGCGTTTCACCATTACCCACCATAACCTCAAATTGTCGGTCACTTGTGATTGACAAATTAAGCGTCGAAACCACTTTCGAATATAGAAAATTGTGGGTTCTTCCTCCATCAACTACAATCTATACCTCCATTTTTCCAATTAAGCCTCTAAATTTCAATGTTTGAGGTATTAAGATCCCTAACATAGCATGTAAACTGATCTAGGGTGTGCCATTGATAGCATCTAAGGCTTCATCACTCTTATTCGCAATACTTGTCTCATCGAGTTCTTCAAAATTAATTTCGTCATAATCAGGAACAATTAATATATATGCTGAAGCTCCACAATTATGGTTGAAAATATACTTCTCATCATAGTAGAAGCATAAGCCTTTCTCACGTTTGGCTTGACTGTAACGAGCCCAATCCAACCCCTTCTTGGGCCCCGGCCTGAGCCCAAAGGGATTTGGTTACGATCGGCCCGGCCACCCCATCGTGGACCTTCCCCTCGGCCTCAGCCCACATGGATTTGGTGGCAGGTACTGTACAGTCCCCTTGCCTGCTTTTCTCGCCTCCCCCGCCACTCGAACCCATGACCCACAGGGTTATAGTCAATTAGGAAGCATGACGAGTACCAATTGAGCTAGTAGTTCAGTTGGTACTCGCCATGCTTCCTAATTGACTATAACCCTGTGGGTCATGGGTTCAAGTGGTGGGGGAGGCGAGAAAAGCAGGCAAGGGGACTGTACAATACCTGCCACCAAATCCATGTGGGCCGAGGCCGAGGGGAAGGTCCACGATGGGGTGGCCGGGCCGATCGCAACCAAATCCCTTTGGGCTCAGGCCGGGGCCCAAGAGGGGGTTGGATTGGACTCGTTGCAAAAAAGGCGCCTCAACCTTAAGGGTTATCCCCAACCTCTTTATCATGATTCCCTGGTTTCGAGTTGATAATTTTGGCTTTGTTAACCTTCTGGCAAAGCGCATCTAATTTCCTTTTCATTAACTAGCTTCATTGCCAATTGATCTTTTCCACACTGGCAAAGTCCACTATAAAGCTTGGACTGGATACCTGTATCTAGGGCCATACATCTTTCAAGCATTTCCTGCATGAGATGGATAGCACCATTAAAATCCTCCTTCTCGCAAAAACTAGTTATCAACATATCGAAAGTTTGATTGTTCAGATGACAACCACTCTTTATCATGCTTTTATACAATTGAAACGCATGCTCGGATTTCTTCCTCACACACTGCCCAGTGACAAAAGCTGAAAAGTTTGACGCATTCGGGACTAAGTTTTCTTTACCAAGATCTTTAACCAAATAAGCAGCTTTCCTTTTCTTCCCCACCTTGCATAGACTCAGTATCAAGGCATTTTTACCAGTATATCGGCCTTAATTACATTCCTCACAATCTCCTTGTAAAGCCTACCACCCATCTCACTACTACCGGTCTGACTAACCCATTTATCAAATTATAAGTCACAATATTGGGTGCTACATTCAGCGCTTTCATCTCACTAAACACCCTGTTCGCTTCATGTAACTTTCCTCCTTTACAAAAACTATATATAAGTGTATTAAAAGTGATCACATTCGGCTGCACCCCATTCTTACCCATCGAGTTTTTGAGCTTCACAGCCGTACTCAAAAGACCCTTACTATGCATAAATGTGTTAGAAGTCACATTTAAAGTATAAACATTCGGTGAAATCCTACAGTGCCGCATCTCTTCATAGAACCCCAAAGCAATATCAACCCTATTCAAATCAAGCAAACTGATATTCTTATCGCAAGACTCAATCGTCGGCAAAAAACCATACTCCTTCATTTGACAAAAAACATCACTAGCATTCCTAAACTTCTTTCATACGAGCATAAGTTCTAAACAAACAATCACAAACACGCAGCGACGACTCACACACTCTATAGGAATACAATACACAATCAAACAACCTAGAAGGCAAATCAATCGAACCCTAAACAAGCAGACCCTTCAAAATGGACTCTGCAAACGTAAACTTCCTTTTTTTGGTCAAAACATGGAGAATGATGGAATGAGTCTCGAGGGTAAGTGAGGTGGGCATGTGGGTTTGAACCCAAGTGAAGAACTCAAGTGAAAGAACAATATCTTTTTGAAGTTTCAACAAAACATGCTCCACTCTAAATGGCGTCAAGTGGGGTGTCAATGGTTTCAATTTTTCCCAATCAGAGCGGAACAAATGACTATAAGCAATGTTTACAAAGTCAAGGTCCTGGCCTTTTGGCTCTGGGACTGTCCTATGAGGAACTGGAAGTGGGTTCCAGTTCTTCTTCATTGAAGGGTTTTCAATGGTGGGGTTTTTTCACCAGAATTGAGAATCCACGAAGTTGAAAACTAGTCATGATGTTGAAACATGTAAATGCGGAGATGGGGGTTTGTTATTTTTTGGAACAAGACAGGAAAGAGTTGCAAGTAATGATCTTTTTTGCGTTCTTCTTCATCGTTGGGTGTGGCGGCGGTTTTTGGCGGCAGCTCCGTTCACTGGCTCTTGCGGCTGCAGCCCACCAAAAGTGTCTCTGTTTGTGAGAATTTGTGAAATACCAGATTTGTCCTTCAGTTTGAATCTTGATGAAGCCCAATTGGTTTAAAGCCCAAAGAAGGATATTAGATCCATGAATAATGGCCCAAAGTTCACAAGGGCTAAAGTGTAAATGGAATAGAGATTTTTTTTTTTTTTCCTGAAAAGATGGATTAGAGGTATTTTGGTATCATTACTGTCATTTATTAATCGGTAAAAGTTAATAAACTAATGACAATTTGTTAATTAAAAGGCTATTTCCAACCATTTATCCTAACTTCTTGATTGAATTAATTTTAAACCTCAAGATTATCTATTTGTTACAACATTGATTTATTTCTATTGATACTTTTAATTCGTTGTCTTCAATGTATATGGTTGCAGACAAAGGACTGTAATAAATGTGAATTTGGCATTGAAATGGCTTCTATATAGTCGACGATGCATTAAAAAGACATCTAGATGGTTGGTAATGCTTACAAAAGGTTGCTTATTAAATACTTGGTCAATTATATGTTATTAAACTTTCTCCTTTCAAATTTAATTTAATACTTTGTGTTAGGTAATTGGACACTTGAAATGATTTTTCTCCTTCTAGTGCTCCACTTTTATTGGCATTTGCTTCATTTCATATTTTCAATTAAAATTCTTTGCAATTGTCTTTCTCAGTGCTCTATCAAAAGGTAAAAGAAAACCATTTACTACAAAATAAATAACTCAAATTCACCTACCATGTGATCTTTATTACTTTGCATTTTTTACCTTAAAGAATAATATAAACATAAAATTAATGCATTTGTTTAAAATGGAGTTCTTGTTTGCTCTAGTATTGCTTTAAATTATTCTATTTAAATGATGATCAATGATTGCAAATCGGCCTATAAAAACTAGCCAATAAAATATATGTTACAAACGTGTCATTGGACAGCCATGTCACGTGAGACTAGTGAGTAAATGAAGGTGTAACAACTTGGAAGATTTTTGCACACCGCAGACATTGAAGATCTAAGAATTTTAGGTGATTTGCCTCCAATGAGGATCTAGTCGTACATATCTATTGCAATCCATTAGTAAAATTGAAGAGTCAAGCAATATTTTCTAACTTGGATGACGGGTTTGACAACCATCAATTATTTGAATGCCTATATTTCTAACTTGGATGACGGGTTTGACAACCATCATTTATATGCATGCCTATACTTCTAACTTAGATGACGGGTTTGACAACCATCAATTATATGAATGCCTATATTTCTAACTTGAATGATGGGTTTGACAACCATCAATTATATGCCTATAGTCAAAATAATCAATAACTTTATTCTTTTAATATTCTTAGAAATTTACTTAATTTGATGAATTGACTATTACTAGTCTTCTACTTCAATACGTTTTTTAGAAATTTACATATTCTTAGAAATTTACATAATTTGTTTAATTGACTATTACTAGTCTTCTACTTCAATACGTTATTGTTTTTTAAGATGAGACGTTTAACTTTAAAAAGACTCGTACATAACATGTTTGAAATGACATAAAAGCTTAGATTTCGGGTGAATTTTACCAACATGATACACATGCGTCATGATAAATTTAGTATTTGTTATACAAAGCTTATCTCATTTAGCACTACATGCATGTAATTTGAAAATTATAATAATTATTCTCTTTTAATTAATCCAATTTATAATTTTTTGCAATTTTTTTTTTCAGTTTTCTAATTTGAATAAAGGAAAAAAGAAAACCAATTGTTAAGAAATATAAAAAATAAATAAAATAAAAAATCACCACTTTGAATGACCATTTCAAAGCTTGTGATCATTTTGAAATTTGTTTTAATTAATTACAAGTTACGCAACTTAAACAATTTAAATATGGTCCGATGATGTAGAAAGAAAGAGTACTAACTACTTTAATTTTTTTGAAAAGAAAGCATTTTAAAATCAATAAATATATTAAAGTTCAATAAACAAAAATTGTAGATTTAATTATTAAATTATTATTTATTATTTTTAGTTAGTAGAGTATACATCTGTTTTTGCATCTATAGCCATTTGTTTAGAGTTTATATATATATTGAAGTTTTATAAATTTGTAATTTTTTTTTCAATATTTTTCTTTTGACATGTATTTCAATTAGTACCGGTTCTGACATTTTAGAAACCCAGTGCAAAAAATTCATATGGACCTCTTTATTCATATAAATAATTTTTTAAAACTATATGCATATATATTTTGGCCCTTTATATGTCTAGAAATTTGATGATATTTATGCCCCATAAAATTATGTACAACCCCTATTTTATATATTTTCAAAATTGTAGTATTTTCGTGGAATTAAATTAGAATACTTCGTTTTGTAGGTGTTATTATTAAAATTATCTATTTATATAGGCTAAACCAGATTTGAAAATGTAAAATAATATCAAAATATATACAAAAAACTTAAACAGAAATTTTATCAAAAAAAGAAAAAAAAAAAAAAAAAAAGGAATCGGAAGGAGTGTCGATAGGCTTCTCAAGCCTAAAAACAATTAATGAAAAAGACTACCTCCTTCATCCTACATACTAAGGAAGAGTGCTGCCTCCTCATGTAAAACGAAGGAAAAGGTTGTTTCCTTCTCCCAAATGTGGGAGGAGGCGCATATCACTCATTTCTCTTTTTTTTTTTTAATGTTAAATTTTAAATTTAAATTTAAATTTTTAATTAAATTATTTTATAATTTATTTACTTATAATATTTTCTTAGAATTAAAATAAAGGCAAATGAAAATAGAGATTTGATAGTAGATAAACTGAATTACAGAAAGAGTAATGTTATACTATCTAAAAAATTGTTCAAATTCATTACTTAAATGATATGAGAAACTTATATGTAATTGTCACATTATCAATACATCATTACAAAATTAATGTGATAATTACAAATCAATTTATTGTATCATTTGGATAAAATTTTTGAGAAATATAACATTATTTTTATAAAAAACATTTCATTGAATGCTTGGGCCTGAATTAGAATTTCAATAGTTAATTAATTGCATCAAAATCACACAATTTTTGTAAACTTCCTATTATTAGTAATATGGGCCACAAGACATCTCTAATTGTGGTTCTCATTATAATTAAATAGTTTCAATTATCTAACTGGTCAATTTTTTTCAAGTTCAGTACTTAGTAGCGGACAAGTTAGAATAGGGATGAAAAATAATGTAAGAGTAACGTTGATACATACAAAGAAAAACTGAAGTTAATTGAAATTGATTTATTCCTAATATTTTTCTTAATTTAATAATTTTCAACCTATTTTTATGGGAGAAAAGTTTCTATAAGTCTACACGGATATGGTAGAGGACTCTCATGTGATTAATTCCACATCAATTGACCCCTTGATTGCGGAGTCTTCTGCCCAATTCTTACGTATCACTTAACTAACTTGACAAATTTGAGAAGACTAAGACATCTTCTTCTTCTTTTTATTTTTTTATTTTTTTATTTTATTTTATATAATTCATCGCTTTGTTATCTCTTTTCTACATTTTAGAATCATAATATTTGACATTATTATCATCTTTACTTAAAAGTCTTTGCCCATCTCTAACGTTATGACACTTTGTTTGACAAAATATTCAATAATCATTGGTGTGGTTGGAATAGTGAGGTTAAAAAAAAAAAAAACAGCCTTGACTCATAAGAAGAGAAACTTTTTTTATAGAAAAGTACTAGAGGTGAGTGTAATTTCTTGGATGATGGCAATACCTAACCGATTGAATTTTTGTGAACAAAACACAAAACGTGTAGAAGAAGTAGATGACTTAATTGAAACCTGCATGGCTATGAAAGCATCTAAGTTCTGTTGATTCTTCCCATCAGGACAAAACCCTACAGTCCTGTTCGTCTAAGAGAGATCAATAGAATTCTTTTATTAATCAAGAAACCATGAGGCTTTCATGTCTATGTTTCTTCTCTTTTGTGTGCTTTATTTTCTGGCTTTGTTTTTTCCATCTTGCAGTTGCCCGGTTTGCTTCTTCAATGCAGCCACTCTGCCATGTCAATGAGCATTTTGCCTTGTTAATAGCATTGAGAAATTCATATTGTCATTGAATTAATTAGAATTATAACACAATATAATTTAGAGTATCAATATCTATTAATAATGTGTCAGTTTATTCTCTAATGATATTGCTTTGTTTCAAAAATCTTGCTAATATGTTTCTAATTGTCATCTCTCACGTCCTTGAATAGACTTAAAGAGTGAAACAACAGTTGAACTGACAAGTCTATTATTTGATGGGAAAAGGAGAAGAAAGAGGCAATTTGATCCCTAGTAATTGGACAAATTGGCCTTTGAAATGTTAGATTTCAATGACTAGTTTGACAATATATTATTAAGCTTTCATCATTTAGATAACAAAGGTAGTTATGCACACTAGATCTAATAAGTGAGTGCATGAATAGGTGTTGTTGAAGTCAATGCTTTATTTTTTTTCTTAGATGGCCTTCTTGGAAATTGACATGAATTTTAATCTTTATCTTTAAAGATAATAATAACTTGAAAGAATTTTGCATATGACATGAAGGATATGAAGATCATAAATCAATTTCCACAATTATAACATCATGATGTCGACGAATTGTCTAAAAGAGCATAATTGGTCGATTTGATTTTTAATCAAAGATGCCTCTAAAACCATTTTAATTCCATCTCCTGCAACTATCTTAATTTTCCAATGCCAATATAAAAATCAAATTGTTGGTTTGATTTTAAAATCAAATAGCGCAACTCTCTTGAAGTATATGCTTTTGTTGTTTTGTTTTTAAATAATTAAAATATATTTTACAAACATGTACATGTTAGGACATTTATGTAACGTGAGACTATGAAGTAAATGAAGGTACAACAATTTGTAAGATTTTTGCACTTACGAGACATTGAAGATCTAAAGAACTTAAGTAATTTACTTAGAATGTGAATCTGGTTGTACATATCTATCGCATTCCTCCATAATATGCTAATATGGAAGAGCCAAGCAATATTTTCTAACTTGGATAAGGTTCGACAATCATCAATTATATGCATGTTTATTGTCAAAATAATCAACAACTTTCTTCTTCTAATGTTCTTAAAAATTTACATAATTTAATGAATTGATCATCATAAGTTTTCTACTTCAACACGTTTTTGTCTTTAAAGGCTAGAAATTTAACTTTAAAAGAACTCCTGCATATGTATATGTATTTTTTCAGTGATAGTTGAAAAATTGACATCAACTCGATTACGATTTAATAATTTAAAAAATAGAAAATTAAATGATAAAATATTATTTGTTTACATGTCATTCAATTTAATCGTATGTGACTATGTCAGATTAAATGTACAAATTATGGTGTTCTTCAAAGATTAATTTAATTAAATTACCTCAAAGGTAGATTAGAAAAAGGAGGGAAAAAACAAATCTTATCTAAAGTAGAGTCAAAAAGGTATGCAATATCATAATTTGATTGTAATTCTAATTGAGTGTTAGACCCGAATGACAAGTTCGATAATTAATAATCGAACTCCTGTTGTCCAAATTAATAAAGTAGTTATATATTCTTAATCCAACAACAGTTGCACGGACAGCATTTGTTAAAGTTGATATTTAAGTTCCCTTATTTTTATTCACCGGATGGCCTTCATAAAAATTTATATGAATTTTACTTTGCCTTTAAAAGTAAAAATAATTTAGAAGTTTTTGCACACAACACACACAGAACTAAAAAGAACCTTAAATTCCAATAGCATAACATTATGATGTCGTTGATACAGTAGTCTAAAATGGCATATTTAGTGGATTTGGTCATTATGATTATCCATTACTCCTGCAATCATATTAATTTTCTAAAGCAAAATAGCAAATATGATAATTAATTCCTCAAAAGTCTCTATATAATCCCATAATTATTGCTCTATTTCAGAATCTTGCCCGGAATAAATTTGATAATAAATTTATGTTCTCATCTACTCGTCCATCTCTCACATTCATGAGTAGAATTAAAACATTTTATAACCCACATGACAACTTTGACAACAAATTTCATTTAAAATTAATGATCTCAAACTGCCTAACGACGTTGAAAACTAGCCATGATGTTGAAACAAGAAAATGTGGAGATGGGGTTTTGTTATTTTCTGGAACAAGACAAGAAAGAGTTCCAAGTACTGACATTTTTTGTGTTTTCAACAGTATTGTTGGGTGTGGTGGCGGTTTTTGGCTGCAGCTCCGTTCACTGCCTTTTGCAGTTGCAGCCAACCAAAAGTTTGTCTCTGTGGGAGAATTTGTGAAATACCAGATTTGTCCTTCAGTTCGAATCTTGAGAAAGTCCAATTGGTTTAACGCCCAAAGAAGGATATTGGATCCATGAATCATGGGCCAAAGTTCTCAGGTAAGTTTCACAGGGGCTAAAGTGTAAACGAATTAGAGGTAGTTTGGTATCGTTAGTGTCATTTGTTAACTAATAAAAGTTAAAAAACTAACAACGATTACTTAATTAAAAAGCTATTTCCAACCATTTATCCTAACTTGACTAATAATTAATAAAAGAAGTTTGATAAAATTACAGTTTTGTTAAGCTTAGCAAAATCAAACAATTGGAATTTTTTTTTTTTTAAGAAAATCTACTTATACTATTGAGCCAAGCCCTTCAAATTTCTTTTGCTTAAAACTTGAAAAATTTGAACATATTTGATAAATTATTCAACAAATTATGTCTCTTGTTGATTGACTTAATTTTAAACCTCAAGAATATCTATTGCAATCCACTAGTAATATTGAAAAATCAAACAATATTTTCTTACTTGGATGACGGGTTTGGCAACCATCAATTATACACATGTCTATATTTCTAACTTGGATGCTGGGTTTGACAACCATTAATTATATGCATGCCTATTGTGAAAATAATCAAGAAGTTTCTCTTTCTAATGTTCTTGGAAATTTACATAATTTAATGAATTGACTATTACAAGTCTTCTCCTTGAATAGACTTTTGTTTTTTAAGGTGTGACATTTAACTTTAAGAAGACTCGTGCATAACATGTTTGAAATGACATAAAAGTTTTGATTTAGGACAAATTCTACCGACATGACACGCATGCATGATAATAAATTTAGTGTTTGTTATACAAAGCTATATGCATATAATTTGAAACTTATGATATTTATTCTCTTCTAATTAATCAAATTTATAACTTTTACAATTAATTTTTTTAGTTTTCTAATTCGAATAAAGGGAAAAAAAATCGATTGTTAAGAAATACAAAAATAAATAAAATAAATATCTTCTCCCTTAATAACCATTTCAGAGCTTATGATTTTTAATTAATTACAAGGTGTGGAAATTAAACAATTTAAATGTGGTCCGATAATGTAGAAAAAAAGTGCACTAACTACTTTCATTTTTTGAAAAGAAAGCATTTTAGATTCAATAAATATGTTAAAGATCAATAAATAAAAACCGTAGATTTGATTATTGAATTATTGTAGATTATCTTCACTAGCTCTGAGGGTTCTAAGTTTTTGACTATATAACCAAATCTTATGAATTTACATAATTAATGTATTTTAGGAAATAATTATGTGTATAATAAAATAATAAATACTTACAAAATAATTCTTCTAATGTTCTTAGAAATTTACATAATTTGATGAATTGACTATTACAAGTCTTCTCCTTGAATAGACTTTTTGTTTTTTAAGGTGAAACATTTAACTTTAAGAAGACTCATGCATAACATGTTTGAAAGGACATAAAATTTTTGATTTAGGACAAATTCTACCGACATGACACACATGCATCATAATAAATTTAGTGTTTGTTATACAAAGCTATATGCATAGAATTTGAAACTTATGATAATTAATCAAATTTATAATTTTTACAATTATTTTTTTTAGTTTTCTAATTCGAATAAAGTGAAAAAAATCGATTGTTAAGAAATACAAAAATAAATAAAATAAAAATCTTCTCCCTTAATAACCATTTCAGAGCTTATGATTTTTAATTAATTACAAGGTGTGGAAATTAAACAATTTAAATGTGGTCCGATAATGTAGAAAAAAAATGCACTAACTACTTTCATTTTTTGAAAAGAAAGAATTTTAGATTCAACAAATATGTTAAAGATCAATAAATAAAAACCGTAGATTTGATTATTGAATTATTATAGATTATCTTCACTAGCTCTGAGGGTTCTAAGTTTGACTATATAACCAAATCTTATGAATTTACATAATTAATGTATTTTGGGGAATAATTATGTGGATAATAAAATAATGAATACTTACATATTAGAATTCTTACACAATGTAATTTAATGTATTTTGGATCATAATATCTCAATTCTTCACCAATATAATTAAGAATATTAATAGCTCAAAATCCTATAATCAAACAATTATTGCTATGTTTTAAGACAAGTATGTTTTTGAAATATTAGATTCAAATGACAATTTGGATAACTAATAATTGAGGTCTCATCATTCAGATTAAAAAGATAATTATACATACTTGATTGAATAATCAATTTTGTGTATACGTATTGTTGAAGCCAAAATTTTTCTTCATTGAACAATCTTTTATGAAATTTGGAAGAAAAGTAAGTTCCACTACTACAATGTCATTATGTTATTGAGAAGTTGACATATTTATCAAAAAGAGCATATATGGTTGGTTTGATCATTTAATTTTCTTATATCATGTGAGCATACCAAGCATGACTAAAAGGATTTGACTCGATTCATCTAGCATATTATCTTTTGTGTCTGAGCCAATTGTAAGCATCTAAAGTGAAACTAGCTTGTAGTTTGGGTTGTGGTCTGGTGGATAGACCATCAGCCACCCTTTACCTCTCTATAGATGAAGGGTTCTACACTTAAAATATCCCATAATATCGTGGGCATTCCTTCCCCTCCCCTATCGATTTTGGGAGCTGTCTTGGGCTGTGCCACAACAGCTCATGATTGCTGGCCCTAGTTGTACCCTGGGTTGGTCTCAGTTATCAAAAAGGAAAAAAAAAAAAAGGTGAAAAGTATTTTGTCACCGAATCACCACTACTATGATTTGACATTATCAATGTTGAAAATAAGCTTTCGGTTTTTTTTTTTTTTTTTAATTAATTTTCACCCAAAAAATCCTATACATATAGAACCTAATAATATTGATATTTTCTAATAGAGTGGTGTAAAAACTTAGAAATAATATATATTGGTTCTAAAGTGTTGTCACTCCCTAATACAAATATTGTTTTATATTCAAAAATTACAGATTTGATAATTAATTAAGCTCTCAAACTTTGTACTATATCCTTGATTTGACCATCATCAATTACATGCATGTGAATATCAAAATTTTTTTCTTTGAATGGTCTCCTTAAAATTGATTTAAATTGATGAGCTGGCTATCACAAATCTTTAGCTCTACATTGACTAATCTTTACTTTGAAAAAAAGAATAATTTGAGAGAATTTGCACACTATACGTATAGAGGACCAATATACCTTACCTTATAATAGTTTCCACTGACATGACATGCTCAACATGAGTAATTTAGTATTTGTCATACTAACATAATTTCATTTAGTACTAAGTGTATGTAATTAGATTCTTGTTATGATTTTTGTATATAATTAATCAGATTTACATTCTTTATAAATGTCGTTTTCCTACTCTATTTTTTCTTTTTAATTAAAAAGGAAAAGAAAACCAATTATTAAAAAATATAAAAAAAAAAATTCCTCCTCAATAAATATTTTTAAAACATGCGGTTGTTATTGAAAATTGGACATTAGTAGTATTGTTTCAGTGATTTAATTTATTGAAAAAATAAAAAATAAAAGATATTACAAAGCTCAACATAACGATTATAGATTTAATGGTTTAACTTAATTATGATCGATTCTCTTCATCTAGCTTTGAGGATTTTAAGTTTGAGTACAAAACCAATTTTTATGATTTACAGAATGTATCCTTTGGTGAAATAGTCATATAATATAATAAAATTGCAAATAACTTCGAATTAGTTGAATATCATTGAAAGAAGAAATTTGAGGATTAAAAACTCAATACGATTCGAATTGTTAACCAGTCCATTCAACTTATTTATGTTTTTTTTTTTTTTTTTTTTTTTTTTTTTTTTTTTTTTTTGTGTGTGAGTGATTGCTTAACACTAACATCAATCCAATAATTAAAGAAAATATAAAAAATGAAACAAGGATAACAATAATTAAAAAAAAAATTATGTTTACTGTCATTAAATTAAAACAGCTGTGATTGTGCTTCACCATGCATACGAATTACTGTCCAAGATTAATTTAATTAAATTCCCTTAAAAAAATGGTTGGAAAAAAGAAAAAAAAAAGTGCGAACTGCTGTGTTTTTCAAATATTAAATTAACTTTTCTTAAAAACTATTGGAAAAAGAAAAAGAAGTATGACATATAAAGTAGGCCAAAATGTGTACAACAACATAATTTTGAAAGACAACCTGCTAATTACGCGTGCATCTCCAATAATTAATTTTATTTAAATTAATCTTTTGCTGTCTATAAAAGCAACTCAAGTCCTCTCCCGGGATTGCTCACTACAACAAAATCAATTCTCTACTATCTTGCTTATCTTCGAGAGCTAATTAAATCCTTTTTGTTTTGGATTAATCATGGGATTATCCATGAGTTTCGCCACATTTATGTACTTATCTTTTCTGTTTTCCTTTTTTCAGCTTACTTCTTCCAGGCAACCACTTTGCCATGACAATGAACGTACCGCTCTGTTACGATTCAAGGAAAGCTTCGTCATAAAAAAGTCTGCTTCTCTTTATCCTTCTGCTTATCCCAAGGCTGCAAGGTGGAATTTGGAAGAAAATAGTGACTGCTGCTCATGGGAGGGCGTCGAGTGCAATGAGGACACTGGTTATGTGATCAAGCTTGACCTCACTAGTAGCTATCTCTATGGTTCTTTGAACTCTGCCAGCAATTCCCTCTTCGACCTTGTCCATCTTCAATGGCTTAGCCTTGCTGATAATGACTTCAATGAATCTAAAATTCCTTATGGGATCAAGAACCTTTCCAAGTTATCACATCTAAACCTCACTTTTTCTATGTTTTCTGGTCAGATACCACCAGAAATGCTAGAGCTCTCCAACTTGGAGTCCCTTGATCTATCCGAAAATGATCTGCAGCTCCAACAACCAGGTCTAAAAAGTGTAATTGAGAAGTTGAACAACCTGAAAGTGCTTGATCTTCATGAAGTCAGCATTTCTTCTTCACTATCTCAGGTGTTGACAAATGCATCTTCGCTCAAATTTTTGTCTCTTTGTTACTGCAATTTGAAAGGTAATTTTCCTTAATTATAAAGTTTTCTGTTACATACTCTATATTCAATATATAATGAAAAAAAAAAAAAAAAAATCTTTAAATCCTTATCTAGTCTAGATTTCTTTCAAGAGGTATTCCTTCAATTAGTAACCTCAATAGTCTCACCCATTTAGACTTGTCTAATAATTATCTTCAAGATGAGTTGCTTACTTCAATTGAAACTCTTGATTTTTTGAAAAAATTGGATATCTATTGGATGTAATTGGTTATAATTGACTTATTTGTCTCTTTTAGAAGCTGCTAAATGCAAAATAAATTTCTTATAAAGATGTTTATTTCTTTTCAAAACCAATCCTAAATTGTTATTTATAACCTATATAGGTGCCTACTTGCTCTTTTATAGGAAAAATTTCATCTTCACTTAGTTACATTACAAATCTCAACCCTTTACATAGATTGTACTTCAAAAAAGGGAAAAGGAAAACAAAAAAAACAAAAAAAGAAAGAAATTCAAATGCTTGTTTGGTCAATATATCTTTTAAGAACCATTCCAACTTCAATAAGTAACCTTGATAATTATCATCTCATTTAGACTTGTCTGATAAGAATCTTAGGTGTCGGTATCTACATCAATAGAAACTCTTGCTTCTTTAAAAGAAAATTAAATATCTATAGGAGGACTTATTATGGATTCCTCAACAATACCACTAACTAAATTCAATTAAAATAATTCAAGATGCCTATAAATCCAACTCAAATCCTCTTTTGTGAATGCCCACCACAACAAAATCAATCATCTCCCGTCTTGCTTCATTTTCAGAGCTAATTATATCTAAGCTGCTTTAAGATCAATCACGGAGTGATCCTATAATTTCTTCACATCTGTTTATCTATTATTTCTGCTCTTCTTTTTCCATCTTGCTTTTCCTACGCAACCAACATGCCATGATAATGAGAGCTCTACTCTGTAGCAATTAAAGGAAAGCCATTTCATCAACAAGTCTGCCTCTGATGATCACTCTGCTTATTCCAAGACTGCACCCTGGAATCTAGAAGTAAATAGTAATTGCTGCTTATGCTATCGCTACGGTTTCATCAACTCTACCAACACTCTCTTCAACCTTGTTCATCTTCAATGGCTTAGCCTTGTTGATAGTCACTTCAGTGATTCTAAAATACCATCTGGAATTAAGAATCTTTCCAGCTTATCACATCTTAACCTTTCTATTTCTGCATTTTCTGGTCAAATACCATCAGAAATATCAGAGCTGTCCAAGTTGGAGTCCCTTCCTCTATTTCAGAATTCGTTGCAACTCTAACAGCCAAGTCCAGAAAGTCTAGTTGAAAAATTAACCAACCCAAAAGTTGGTAGTGTGGATATTTCTTCTTCACTACCTCACAGCATGACAAATTTATCTACTCTTGAATTCTTTTCTCTTGCAAATTGTGGATTGGAAGCTAAATTCTGAGTAAAAAATGGTCAAGTTTTATACCATTTAAATTATCAACAAAAAAAAAAAAAAAAAAGAATCCTAATATGTTCCATCTTTTAGGAATGCTTTTATCTTCACTCGGTTATCTTAAAAATCTCATCCATTTGGACTTATCTTTGAATGATTTTTGGGGTGAGTTTCCTACTTCCATTTGAAATATTATTTCTTTTAAGAGAATTGGATATCTATGAATAGTATTTAGTGGGTCCAGTTCTAAGTTGACAAATGTTTTTTCTTTTGTCTTATTAATCTTTCAATAGTTGCAAATTGCAATATAAATTTCTTTTAAAGTTACACTTTATTTGCCCTATTTTTAAATTTTTATTGTTATTTTTTTTTAATTCTTAAATCCTTACATTACATCCATGGTTCCCTTTTTATTTTTTATTTTTTATTTTTTTATCTTTAAGGAAATATTCTATCTTCACTTAATCTTACAAATCTTGCGTATCTAGATACCAGTCACAATAGTTTCTCAAACCAAGATCTATCTTTGCTTACTAATCTTACCCATCTCAACTATTTGGATCTTACTTCCAATAATATTTCAAGCCCAATTTCTTCATTGTCTTGGATTAGTAAGAATTCATAACTCACTTATTTGGGCCTTTCCAACATCAATGTTATTGGTGAGATTCCTTTTTGGCTTCTGAATATGAACCAGCTATCAACTCTATTTTTGTTAATTAGTCAAATATCTGGTCCCATTCCACCTCAAATTAAAAACCTAACAAAATTGAAAAATCTGTCTGTCATCAAACCAATTGCAAGGTTCGATTCCTAGTGACGCGACCCAACCTGGATACCTCTAACTCTAATCCAGTAGGTCACGCCGGGCACCCTAACGGATCCCTCTCAGACCCGACTCGTTGGGCTAAGCGAAACCTATGGAGCGAACCCTAAACTCCTTGATACTTTTTGAAACATCGTTGGGGTTGAGTTTTCTTAAAAAACTGAAAACGCGTAGGAAAAATTTTATTTTTAATTTTAAATTCATTTTCGAAACTCATTTTTCTAACAAAATTTCGGCAGCATAACGGCTGCATTTTTAACATTCCCGAAAAACCTATTTACAAAAATATCAACACTTCAACTATTTTCAGCACCAACCCAACTTTTGATTGCCCGTAGGCCTCAATCATGCATTTGATTGTTAAATAAACTTATGTAAATTCAAATGACATTTAATAAACCGCATTTAAATAAAAAACAGTTTAAAAACAGTTATAAACAAATAATTACAACTTTCAAATTACTTATACATTTCAAAATATATTTACATGAAAATATAACTGATAAAATGGAATGAGTTGGTCAAATGATGTCGTGTCGCGCTGGCTCACCTGCTGGAGGTAATGCTACTGATCGGCTACCTGCTGAGAGTACCTGAGGAGGTTTTTATATAAAAACAGAAAATAATGAGCTAGAAGCTCAGTGAGTGATAATATTTCGTTTCTTTGAAAATCTGATTTTCGAAACGTCCTCCTCTGAAAACGTTTGAAAACTATTCTTTGTTTCTAAAGCATTTCCAATTTAAATTTTTTAAACATCAACTTAAACAACAGAATTCATATGTAAACACAAGCACGTATTTAAATACAAAATTTACAACTGTAAATCATAGACAACTTGAATAATACTTTTAGAATTTTTTTTTTCTCAAATATGCATTTTTCTTGTTAAAACAGTTTCCTGATATCTTTTAAAATTACCATAGTATCCCTAAGTCTGTGCTCTTGCGGCTATGTGTGGAATTGCCCAGCGCTAACCATAGCTCGCCTGCTCTAAGACATCTCGTGGCCATGTGCGGAATTGGCCAGCGCTAACCATAGCTCATGAAATCCTACCCCACATCAGTAATGGCGACTCGACTGACAGACTCTAAGCTTATCCCCCAGGTTAGTAACTCATCCCTACCCAAGACTGTGCCAACTGAAGTGGGATAGACCGACCGGGTCTAAACTAATCTGTAATCTCTGAGGGTATACTTATGGGTTTGAAAACATTTCTCTGTTCTGCTTTAACTTTCTGGTGCAAAGGCACAAATCTCTTTTCTGGGTGCATAAAGCACCAAAATCTGATTTCTGAGTGCAATAAACACTAAAACTCGTTTTCTGAATCCATTAAGCATTAAAATATCTTTGGTAAGTGCAAAAGCATAAAATATCATCATTTCAATCTCTAAATTCATGCTCATATCCATGCATTTAAAATAAGCTCAAGTAAACAATTAATTTATCAAATCAAACTTGATAATTTGAAAATATCCTTAAAATCTTTAAATAAAACTCACTCACAAAACTGTTGATTGAAAATGGCATGTGTGGAGCCCCTAATCCTCTTGCCTTGATCCTCGAGCGCTCTCGTCACCTACACAACAGATGGAAACATAAATTTACGTTCACGTCACTTCTGGAAACTCGAAATTACACAATCGTCCCTATATAACACTTTTTACGCGCAACTTTCCATTTTGATTTCTAATCTTAATCTTTCGCTTTTAATAGCTTCAATACTCTTAATTAAACTCATTAGAATCGTCCAAACACTCAACGGATGCCATAAGGGTCAATTTACGAAATTGCCCTTTAAACTAGTTTAGTGCGCGATTTGGATTTTCTATAACTCTTTGATATTTTCTTGAGTTCCTAAGCTCCCAATCAACACCACTTCGCTTATTTTTCAACTTATTTTTACTCAAAATTAATCAACAAACAAATTGTAACAAAATCTACCTCCTCCTTGCGGCTTCATCTTCTCCTTCTTCATTTTGACTTTGCTTGTGGTGTATCACGGCTGCAACTGCACTGATTTGGAGCGAAAATGGCTTGATTCCAGCTTGGTCTTCCTCTTCTTCCTCTCCCTCATGCGATCTCTCTCTCTCTCGGTTGATCCCTCTATCGCGCCCCTGTTTTGGTTCGAGTTTAGCTGACTGTCTTGGGCTGTTTTTGGGCGTGATTGCAGCTGGGTCGAGATAGGTTTTATAAGTGGTCAGGACAGCAACTGATCGGTGTCGTCTTTCGCTCAGATCGGCTCGGTTTCTGCTCTGTTTTGGCGTCGCTCGATCATCGGCTTCGGTTTGCTTCTGCCACCGTTCTACTCGACCTCCGTTTGTGTTCTGGTTCACGGCGAGATTGCAGCTGGTGGTCGACGAGTTGGCGGCTAGTCGGTCGGCGTCACGGTCAGCTCCCTCTCCTTCTTCTTCTTTCTTCTTCTTCTTCTTTCTCTTCTCTTCTCTCTTCTTTTCTCTTCTCTTCTTTCTTCTCTTCGGCGACAACTCACTCTCTGTCTCTTGATTTTTAGACAAACTTTTGGCTTCTATTTTCCTCCCTAAACTATCCTCAAAATGACGGTCACGTCCTGCTAAAATTTTAGTCTCCTCCCTTGACTTTTAGCTTAAATTCACTTTGACCACACTTATTAAAATTTATCTTCAAATTAGTCCCTTATTCACCCTAAAAATTATTCGATTTCCTTCATCATTTTATCTTTCTGTTTAATCTCCAATTGAGTTTAATTCAATCCCTATGAGTCCTCTATGACTTTAAGCGTTTCCATAAACCATTAAGAGTCTCCAATAATATTTAGGGACTATTTCCGAGAAATCCATAAAATCAAATTCGAGGGCTTACACCTAGCTCTATTTTTGAACTCAACAATCTTGAAGAACTGGACCTTCTTCAAATACTTTAAGTGGTAAAAATGGAGTTTAAAATGTTACTTCGACTTAAAAGTTAAAGAATCTTGGATCTCTCTTCAAGCCATTTATCATTGCTCACCAACTCTATTGTCAATGCGAGCTCTCATAAATTTCACTATTTAGGGTTGGGATCATGCAATCTTAAGGGCTTTCAAGATTTTCTATGTAATCAGATCAATTAGAATGGCTAGACCTTTCCTCTAACAATATAACTGGCCAAATCCTTGGGTGGTTGCTGAACATATGTCCAAATAGTTTAGAAAGGTTGAACCTTTCTCACAATCTTTTGATTGGGTTTGATCATCAACCTGTTGATCTTTTATAGGTGCGTCTATATTCTTTGGACCTTAGTTTCAATAATTTGCAAGGCCCATGTCTTTATTTTCTAGTTAGATACCAGCAAAGAAGCTAGAGCTTTCCAACTTGGAGTCTCTTGATCTATCATACAATTTGTTTTTGTTACACGTCCAACACCCGGGTCTAAAAGGTCTAACAGAGAAGTTAACCAACCTAAAAGTGCTTGATCTTAGTTGGGATAACATTTCTTCTTCATTGCGGCAAACATTGACAAATTTATCTTCTCTCAAATTTTTATCTCTTCAAGACTGCAATTTACAAGACAAATTCATTACAAAGATTTTCTAGTTACATACCTTCTTCTTCAAAAAATAAAAGTTAGAAAATGTTAAACTTTATTCGAATTATTACAGCTTCAATTGATAATTGTAATAAATATGGCCCATTTGGATTTGTCTAATAATTATACGCGTGTATGTGTGTGGATGCAGTTGATCTTCTTTGATTTACTATCTTCAAAAAATGCAAACTGGAATATAAAAATTTTCTTTTACTTTCAAAAAAAAAAATCCTAAATTGTTCCCTTACATAGCTTCATCCTTTTTTCAGGAGTAATTCCATCTTTACTTGGTAACCTTACAAACCTCAATTATTTGGACTTGTCTTCTAATAATTTTGGGGGTAAGTAGCCTACTTCAGTTGAAATTCTTTCTTTTTAAAAACTATATATATATATATATAGATGCAGTTTATCTTCTGGGATTTATTATCTTCCTAAAATGCAAAATGGAATGTAAATTTTTTTTTTTTTACTTCCAAAAAATAATCCTAAATTGTTACCTTACGTAGCTTCATCCTTTTTTTCAGGAATAATTTCGTCTTTACTTGGCAACCTTACAAACCTCAACCATTTGGACCTGTCTTATAATTATTTTGGGGAAGAGTTACCAACTTTCATCAGAAATCTCGCTGCCTTGGAATTTTTTAATATCAAATTAACCCAATTGGAATTTTTGGATCTTTCATCTAATCAATTGACCGGTCAAATTCCATCTCAAATTTGCAACCTAACCCAATTGAAATCTCTATTTCTCTCATCTAATCAATTGACCGGTCAAATTCCATCTCAAATTAGCAACCTAACCCAATTGAAATACCTATCTCTCTCATCTAATCAATTGCAAGGTCCAATTTCTCGCTCTCTCTTGGAACTTAACAATCTTGAATTTCTTGACCTTTCTTCAAATAATTTGTCACTGGAATTGGAATTGTTTCTTCAACTCAAAAGTTTGAGAGAACTATATCTCTCATCAAACCATTTATCATTGTTGATCACCAACTCCACTGTTTATGCCAACTCTCATAAATTACTCTATTTACAATTACATTCATGCAACCTTACGAGCTTTCCAATTTCTCTGCGCAGTCATGATCAACTACAAGACCTAGACCTTTCCTCTAACAATATATCTGGTCAAATCCCTAGATGGTTGCTTAACTTAAGCATAAATCATTTGTCTTCCTTGAACCTCTCTCACAATCTTTTGACTGGGTTTAACCAACAACCCATTGTTCTTACATGGACAAGTCTATATTATTTGGACCTTAGGTTCAATAAGTTGCAAGGTCCACTCCCCATTCCTCCAATTTCTACCGCTCATTATCTAGTTTCCAATAACCAGCTATCAGGAGAAATTCCAGTGCAGATATGTAAATTGAATTCTCTTTATGCCCTTGATTTATCTAATAACAACCTAAGCGGCAAGCTTCCAAAATGTTTAGGCAATTTGAGTCATGGCCTATCAATGTTAGATCTGCAGAACAACAAGTTTCACGGGAGAATTCCTCAAAACTTCAAGAATGGAACGAATTTGAGGATGATTGATTTAAGTAATAATTCATTGCAAGGAAAAATTCCGAGATCATTGGTTAATTGTACAATACTAGAATTTTTGGATCTTGGAAATAACAAAATCAATGATACTTTCCCATCTTGGATGGGAAGCCTTCCAAATTTAGAGGTTCTAAACTTGCAATGGAACAAACTCCATGGTGTAATAGAGGAACCTAAGTCAGATTTTAAGTTTCCTAGATTACGCATGATTGATCTCTCTCACAACACATTAACCGGTAAATTTCCATCAAAATACTTTCAATCTTGGAATGCCATGAAAGTTGTTGAAGCAAGTCCACTAACATATATGATGAAAGGGAATGACAGTAGAGATTACTTTTATGATTACTCATTAACGGTGGTTAACAAAGGGATATACATAGAATATGGGAAGATCCCAAATATGCTTACTGGCATTTGGCTCTCAAGCAATAGATTCGAAGGGGAGATTCTAGCTTCTATCTCTGTTCTAAAAGGGCTTCGTTATCTTGACCTTTCCAACAATAATTTCATTGGTGGTATTCCATCATCTTTGTGCAACTTGATAGTACTAGAATCATTGGTCCTTTCCAATAACAAGCTCTCAGGACATATTCCGCAACAGCTTGTCAAACTCACATTTCTAGCCTTCTTTAATGTCTCTTACAATCATTTGGAGGGACTTATACCAAACGGAGCACAATTTAATACATTTGATAACAGGTCTTACGAAGGGAACCTGGGTTTGTGTGGACAACCTTTGTCAAAAAGATGTGGAAATTTTGAGCATCAACTGGAAGAAGATGATCATGGATCACAATCACTATTTGCATTTGGTTGGAAAGTTGTTGCAATAGGATATGCAAGCGGGCTAATAATTGGATTAGTTCTTGGACACATATTATGCATAAGGAAACATGAATGGTTGGTGAAGATTTTCCGGATGCCAGTGAAAAGAATGCAGAGAAAGAAGGAACGATGTAGGAACTAAATGTAATCCGTAAAGTTTCTCAACTCAGCCTCAACATAATTTTTTTTTCCTTAGTTTTGTTTCTCCTTTTGATTTTTTTTTTTTTTTTCATGACTAAGACCAGTTCAAGGTACAACCGAAACCGGCAACGATGAAACATTGAGGCAAAATCTTGGGATTACCTTTCAAGAACAGGAGGTGGGTTGGGCAACTCACAATAAGGTGGAACAATTGGGTGTAGGACCCTCCACTTGAGAGAGTGTGGCTGATGGTCTAATCACTAGACCACAACCCAAGCTACTTTTGTCATGTTTTAAATTTTAATTATGAAATAAATTGAACATTGATAACGAAGAAATGCTTATAGCTATTGTCATTTCCTGTATTGATCTGCATCCAGCTTTTGTTGCCTGAAGATATTAATTAATGATTTTCCTAATTTTATTTAGGAGTTCATCAACTAGATTTGGTTAATCAAATAAAGTAAATGTCATAAAACAATATACATTTTGAATTGAATCAAAGATTACCTGTTCATGTGTTTATCTAAACTTTAGATTTATCGGTTGTGGTGACAAAAGAAAAATTAAATTGGAAAGTCAAGACCAGATTGAATGTTCAGAAGCTAGTTAATTGTGTTACAGACCAGATTGATTAGGACTTCTATTAGGATGAAATTTTGATGTTTAAAAGATAAGACTTTTAGTCCATTAGAAAGTTTGAGCTTCCAGTTTCAATTAGCTATTTAAAGTAAATCACAATTTTTTTCAATGAAACTTTTAACAAATAACATTAAAGTGCAAGCGTTCAAGAAAAAAAAAATTAAAGTATATAAGTTTTGAAATTAATATTAAAAAAAAAAAGAAAAAAAAAACCTTTTAACATCAATCTTTGTTGGTAACCTAGTGCTAAAAAATATTTTTTTTTTCTACTAGGTACCAAACTTACATTTTTTTAGTTTGAAAAAAAAAAATCTTACTTCCGTTAAAAGTTTTGGAAGCTCCAACTTGCATGTTTTGATAACATATAAAAAAAACATTAGAGATGCTTTTGATTAATTATAAAACAAAATTACGATTTTATTAAAAGACATCAAGTATGTAAGAGAAGAAATGGCACCACTCCAATCTGAGTTGGTGCTAAATAACTCTCATTTCAGCTTTGTAATGATTCAAGTTTAAGTGATTACATCATAAATAGTGCTAAAAAAGAGAGAGAAGAATTCAAAATTATTTTTTCGATTATTTAATATTGACTATGATTGTGTTAAATTTTCCTTGACTTTTAAATGTTTTAATAACTTATGACTATGATATTGTTAACCATTCTTTGACTTTTAAATGTTTTAATTACTTTGATTAAACTGTCTCATTACAATGAAACAATTTGTAAAAATAATACTTTTATTAAGAATTTAAAAATTTATTAAGAGCCCAATAATCAATCGGATAGCCTGTTCAAGGGAAACTTATAATTCATATCATCAATGTGTGTCAGTTGCTCATATATATATATATATATATCCTATTTATATAATAACATATTTTGAAAATCAGAATCTACATTTTGCCGAACTGGTGATATAAGACAGAATTTGTGATAAAATTTATTTTTGCCAACACTAGATAATATTGATATAAAGACCTGATTCTGAATAATATAAAGATATTGATGCTATCAATGTAGGTATGAAATTCACATTCTATCATCTTAACAAGAAATATGGAAAAAGTTTTTATTTTATTAACTATTGCATATATATATTTTTTAAAAGAACTATTACATAATTTTATTGAAAAGGAAACATCTAATACTAATACTATAACATTTACTAAATATATATGATTGTATACATCTTACAACTACCTTATAATCAATCATTTACTATTCAATTAAAAGTTTATTAATCTAAATTAAGACAATATGATCGTATTTATCTTAAAATCATCTACTATTACAATACTTGATAACTTTAAAGAAATTCAAGTAAACGGTATTGTTTCATAATCATTTCAATACTAGGAACTAGCACGTCTCCTTTGTCTGTTGGTCCACTATTTGTGTTTAGACAGGGCATATATTGTAACAATGATATGAGGTGAGTACGCTTTCGTCAAAACTTACCCGAAAGTTGAGAAAGTGGCTTTGATATAGTTATAAATCAAAAGCTCACTCACATGTCTTTAAAGGTTGCGAGTTCAACTTGCAAGTTCCACTTAACGTGGACAATTTTCTTCACATATGTGGGTTGTCTTCTTCTGTCTTTTAAGAGTTGATTCTCGGACCACACCTCATAGTTATATCGTAGATGGTCTCGACAATACTCTGAGCTAGTTCTAGTAAAAAAAAGAAAATACCGAAAGTTCTCAAAATAAAACATGTAATGGGTTAAATTGGGGCCATGCAAGCCCATATTCGAGGTTATTTAACATGAGCTGGATTACAATGCAAACCAAACTTTTGGCCCAAAAAAACAAAGCACAGAGTTTTCACCTCTCTCTAATGGAATGACATTTTTCAACGAAAAAGACTCTGCATTAATGGAGGAAGGCAGTCACAGCTTTCGTCATAATGGATTGAGTTCGTTGCATCAGTTAAGTCTATCGAGCCTGCTAGAATAGTTAGGATTCATTTAAATTCAATTAGTATTAGCTTGATTTAGGTTTGGGAGGTTATGTCTTTCTAACCGAATTTAGGCTCAATTATTTTGTAATTGCTTCAAAATTGATTCCACTTTTACTTTAGTTATTGCAAATTTACTTCTTTCTTTTTAAACATATTTTATAATTATGTTTGATTTATTGGTGTTTTTTGTGAATATTGTGCTTGTATTAGCTAATAGTTTGATATATTAAATTAATCTTGTGATTCTGCTCTAGCTAAGCATGGAACAACAATGCCAATACGACAACATTTAATGTCCTAGCTCTCATCAGTTTTTGGGCAGGTGGGTTGGTCTCAGAATTCCCTTTGAAATGTTGAATTCGATCACTGTTCCTTGCATAGAATTTGCCATGCTCTTGTTAATGAAATTTTTCCAACAAATTAGTCTTTAATATATTCAGTGTTGATCCGAACATTTTAAAGACTATAAAAAACCTAAAATGAGACCCTTTATTCATATAAATATTTGAAGCCTTTGTATGTCTAGAAATATTTGTTGAAATAAAATTAGGACAATAAAAATGGGGAGCACAATTGGTAAAACGTTAATTATGGTCTACCTTTCAAGTTTGAATATAAGGATTTGAATTTGGACGGGACGAATAAGAAAAAATCCGTTTACCACACACACTATTTCAAACCTTGATGTATTATTTGAAACATCAATTACATATTTACTTTGCAAATCAATTATATATTTAAATGAGAAAAATAATTTATTTAAATATATTGATTTCATTAAAGTAATGAAAAATCTTCAAGTGAAAGAATAAACACAATCAAAAATATAATATAATGTAAGAAAAAAAAGTGTACTGTGTGATAGAACAAAATTTAAAAAGAAGATGTTTCAAAAATAAATAAATAAATGAAATAAAAAGAAAACAAGGGAACCCCACTGTAAGTTGTTGCATGTAAAGGATTGTACCTGATTGCATTTGTTGGGGCTTACACCATGTAAAAGACTGTACAGCCCCTATGGACACCCTCACACCTCCGCCTCTGGTCAAGCTGAATCACATACCACTTTCCTGATCTCACTTGGTGCCGTTCATGAGCAACAGTCACTTTTATTTTCCCCTTCCAACATCCATGATCCAACCTTAGAATAAACAAAACAATCAAAATCACAATTAGATTTACCAATGATAATCTGTGCTTGAATTGTAACAAGGCAAAATGCTCATCCGTACAACATTTAGATAACTTTCCCTTACAAGTTACTAAGTAAGCCTTGATGGTTGAAAGGAAGCTAGATAGCTAAGAGCTAAAGGCTAGAAAAGTGTTGCAAGAGAGATTAACATTACTATCTAAGAACACTAATCTATTTCTTTGGTTTTTAGTTACTTGGTTACAAACAACAAATGAGTACAAGGGTATAGATTGATTACTATAGACGATCAACTACCCTTGTCTAGCCATTGAAGTGTAGAATCAAAAAAGGAAATCAAAACCTTAGTAGTGCCTATCTCTCAGGTTCTATCAACTCTACTAGCACCCTTTTCCACCTTGTCCATCTTGAATGGCTTAGCCTTGCTTATAATGACTACAATTCCTTTGATATTCCTGCTACAATCAACAACTTTTCAATGTTAAAATATCTAAACCCCTCTGGTTGTTGCTTTTTTTGTTTTTTTTTTTCTCTGTTTTCAAATCAATTTCCATCAGAGCTCCTAGATCTCTCCAAGTTAGTGTCCCTTGACCCTTGATCTATCAGGTAATAATAATTTCTCAACTAGTTAATTTTATATTTTTGATCCAATAACTAATTGCATGCATACGTATTATTGAACTTGATATTTCTTTGGAAGCACTGGATATTGGGGGGCTACAATTTCATGATCCATGATCCATCTTCTCCTCTTAATAATCTTACATAAGTAAACAATAATATTTCAAGCCCAAGATCTTTGTTCTCATGGCTTGGTAAACATACAAAACTCACTGATTTAGCCCTTTCCAGAGTCAACATTAGTGGGATTCCTTTTTGGGTCATGAATCCAACACATTTGACTAGTTTAGCCGTGAATAAAAATCAGTTGACGGTCCAATTCAATGTTGATTCATGAAATTAAACTAACAAAAGCTCTCCCTTCACTGCTTAAATTTTTGAGGTAGAAAATAAAAAACAAAGAGCAAAATTTCCAGATCAAATTAAAGACTATAAAGTTTGATTAAAACTAATAAGAAGATAAATGATAACAAACGCTTGTGTCAACCTAGTCTTACTATTAAAACTTTTGAATATATTACTTAAAGGAAATTCTGTTAAGTGATTTGGATAAAAACAGTATTGAATTTTTTAATTTCCTAGAAATAAACGACTTGATTCTACAATGTAATGCACTCTAAACAATAATTACAAAACTTGAATGCCTAAAAATTGGCACCATCTCAAGAGTTCCCCTGCCATGGTTGTCTAGCAAAACAACATCTTTTGTTTTGCTATCTTAAAGAGAGTTTGATTGACATATTGTTTAAAATTTGAACTTCAATTATGAGGCTATTTAATTTCTATTTCTTTGTGTTTATGTACTTTGTTTTGTCCTCTCTTATTGTTTGATCATCTTACAAATGCTTACTTTTTCAATGCAGCCTCTTTGCCATGATGATGAGCATGTTGCCTTGTTGCAATTCAAGCACAGTCTCTTGATTAAAATGTCTCATACTCCTATGGATCCTCACGTTTCTCTTTAGAATCCTTCTGCCTATCCCAAGGTCGCATCTTGGGACCACAGAGAAGGAAATAAGGATTGCTGCTCGTGGGACAGGATCAAGTAGTGTAAAGAGGAGACCGCTCATGTAATCAAGCTTGACCTTAGTAGTAGCTACCTCTATGGTTCTATCACCTCTACTAACAGCTTTTTCCGGCTTGTCCATCTTCAATGGCTTAGCTTCGCTGACAATCACTTCAATTTATTTGAAATTCCTGCCACAATCAAGAACCTTCTAAGGCTATCATATTTAAACCTTTCTAGGTCTTTTGTTATTGGTCAAATTGTTGGCTAAAAATAAACAAAAATCAACAATTTGTTTTTCATAAAGTTAAGAATTTGCGGAACATTGGGTTTCAAAACTTTTTAGAAAACTCAAGAACCCAAGATTCATAAAACAATGAAAAATAATAATATAAAGAAATAAAAATTAGGTTTTTACCTTCTGTATTGATCTCTATGGATTGCTCACCACCTTATCTTCCTTGATATATCTCAAAACCAAGAAACAAGTGAGTGAGCACAATTATATAGAATTGTGCTCACTTACTTTTTGATTTCTTTCTAAAAAAAATAAAATTAAATCAATACTTATAAGAGATGAGTGTTTGATTTTTGGTAATACAAAGAACAAAGACAAATTCTTATTCTTTGTATTTGTTGTAAAAAAAAACTTTTCTTTTATTGTTTCTCAAAAACATATACAACAACCAAAACTCTTCTATATTGAGAAAAGAAACTATTTCTTTTATATGTAGGCAAACAATTAGGGTTTTAATTAATCAATATTAATATTGACCCTAATTTCATTATAATTAAACTTTTGCCCCATATAACATAATTAATTCAAAATTAATTTATGTTATATTTTGAAATATAACTTGTAACCTCTTATAAAATTAATTAGATAATTATTAATTCATAATTAATAATTAAATAATTTGAATAATCAATATTATTCAAATACTAAGTGAACACAAATTTTTCTTACTTACATAACACCTGTAATTGGACGGTCCAATTACAATATTCTATATACACGTTTCTTATAGTAAAATGAGCTATCAAATGGACCCGATGGACCTACAGTTTTGAGCTCCAATAATATCGGAATTATTAATTAAATTCTTTAATTAAATAATTCACTATTATTAATCTTAGAGTTACTCCACTAAAAACCTAATATTGCACTCTCAAAACTATAGATGTTTTTTATACAATATGAAATTTTTCAGTGTCAATTGATTTAATCACTACATATAATTTGACCCTCCACAAATAGTTCATAATTAGAGCTAGGTCAAATATTCATTTTACCCCTCTAATTATTTATTGATCCTTAAGTACCATTGATTCTCTAATGAATAATATATTCATAACAACTTATGAATTTATTTTTCTCTTTACATATGAACAGAAAGTTGAGCGTTCTTATTATTCAAGACCTGAATCAACTCCTAAGGGAACTATTTTTCTACTTCTCACAAGAAGGAGTGAATTCCACTATTGTATAGAATGTTCCCAGCTACTTACTAAATCATATCCCCAAAGTACGAAGTTATTGATCAAGTATCTACACTGATCTCACCCATGTAAATCGAAGGAAATAACTTAATAAGCAGGAGTTCATAATACACTCAGAATTAAGATCAATTCATATATGATCATCTGGTTGATAAATATAAATCTCTAAGTTTAATGGATATTATTTAGAGACTTAAGTTTATCGAGGTCCAGTCCTATATAATCTTTATTATATAAGGTGCCTCCATTTCCATGTCACCATATGAATAGTCTTGGATAAGACTATCATATCAAATACGGAAGGGACCGCAGCTGTAGATTTATCACAAACGAAATACCCAACTTCATTTGTTTTCTACGGACTATTTAGATTACTTATCTCAAACTAAATCCACCTATTTATAACACTTATACACTTAGTTTGAAATTACATCGGTAATCAAAGATGTTTCTCATGATATATATATTTTTTGCAAAAAATATATAAATTGAATGAAATAAATACTTTATTAAAAATTTATAAAATCGTTTACAATATTACAAGCTCTTAGGGTAGAAACCCCAACAATCTCCTATTTACCCTAGAGCAGATGAGACATATCTCATAATCTTAGACCCCCTGAATGACCTTTAAATACTTTAGCCGTTAAGGTCTTCGTAAACGGATCAGCAAGGTTGTCTTGTGATGCAAGATTCATCACTTTTGCTCAAAACCATAAGACTTGATCGAAGTATCAAACCTTATGTTCCAAGATCGAGATGCTTGTTTAAGTCCATAAATAGACCTTTGCAACTTGCAAACCTTTTGCTCTTGACCTTGGGATACAGATCCCTCTGGTTGTACCATATAGATACTCTTATCAAGATTGTCATTCAAAAATGCAGTTTAACGTCCATTTGCCAAATCTTATAATCGAGACATGCAACAATGGAGAGAATAATTTGAATGGACTTAAGCATAGCTATTGGCGAGAAAGTTTCCTCCTAGTCAACTCTTTCGTTCTGGGTATAACCCTTTGCCACTAGTCTAGCTTTGAAGGTTTCTACCTTTCCATTCACTCCTCTCTTCTTTTTGTAGATCCACTTGCAACCTATAGGTTTTATCCCATCTGGTTGATCTACAAGTTCCCAGATAGAGTTGGAGTATATAAACTCCATCGCGAGATTCATTGCTTTAAGTTATTCTTCTTTATCAGAATCCTTTATTGCATCATGGTATGTCAATGGATTATCTACACTCTCATCAGATATAGCAATCTATGCCTTTTTGATCTTTCTGTAGTGGACTGGTGGTCTAATAACCCTCCCACTATGACGAGATGGTAGATGATTCTGATGAGAATCTGTCTGACGTTCAGACGTGGTCTGAATTATGTCTTTATCAACAACTATTGTTGATGGGGTACTGGTCAAACAAAAAAATAATTCCTCTAGTACAACTTTACTTCGAGGTTTGTACTCTCTCATATAGTTCTCTTCAAGAAATATAGTATTTATCGATACAAACACTTTATTTTCTTAAGTACTATAAAAGAGTTTGCCCCTAGTCTCTCTAGGATAACCTACAAATATACAAACTTTTGAACATGGTTCCAGCTTCCCAGTCTTGTTCTTCAGCACATGTGCTGGACACCTCCAAATGCGAAAATGTCGTAAACTAGCTTTACGACCATTCCACAACTCCAAGGGTGTCTTTGAAACTGACTTAGATGGCACAACATTCAAAATATACATTACAGTTTACAATGCATATCCCCAAAATGAACTAGGTAATGATGAGAAACTAAACATAGATCTCATCATGTCCAAAAGGGTCCAATTTCTCCTTTCTACAACACCGTTCTGCTGAGGTGTTCCAGGAGCAGTCAATTGGGATAGAATCCCATGCTTAAGTAAGTAATCCTCGAACTATGTATCAAGATACTCACCTTTACGATCCGATCTTAGAGTTTTCAATATTTTACCTAATTAATTTTCAACTTCAGCTTGAAATTGTTTGAACTTTTCAAAAGTTTCTGACTTCCGTTGCATTAAGTAAATACACCTATATCTAGAATAATCATCAATAAAGGAGATGAAATATTCATAACCACCTCTAGTTTTAACATTCATAGGACTGCAGACGTTCGAATGTATAAGCTCTAGTGGTTCTTTAGCTCTAAACCCTTTTCCAGTAAAAAGTTTTTTGGTCATTTTACCTTCTAGACATGATTCACAAATAGGTAAAGTGCCGATCTTTAACTCACTTAAATGTCTACTTTTTACAAGTCTATCTAATCTGTCAAGGTTAATATGACCAAGTCTTAGATGCCAAAGATATTTGTCAGCATTTTGAGAAATCTTTTGTCGTTTTGTTTTTAGTTTTTCAACCTTAAACATTTCAGTATTAAGCAGTGGGTTATGCATTAACTGTTTTAATTAACATATAAAAATTGTTTTCTTGTATCCCTAAACAAATTTTCAAACAATTTCTAGAATAATAACTGATTTATTATAAAAAGAAACAAAATAATTAAATTCCAAAAGTTTGGATATAGAAATCAAATTTCTTTCAAAACCTGGAATAAAATAAACATTGTTCAGGATGATAAAATAATTATTATTGAAATGAAGTCTAACTTCTCCCACTGCCTTTGCTGAAACGACTTCCCCAGTCCCGACTTGCATGTTAAACTCGCCCTCACCAAGCTGCCTATAAGAGTTAATCAGCTGCAAAGAAGAACAAGAACAAACATGATTAGTGGCTCCTGAATCAATTATCCAAATGGATGAATCATCCTCCACTAAACAAGATTCAATGACTAGTAAATCATATTTACCTTTCTTCTTCTTCTCTTTGAGTTTCTTGAGGTACTTAGGACAGTTACTCTTCCAATGCCCATCCACACCACAATGGAAACATTTTCCTTTGGGCTTGGTGGCCGTGGAGCTCTTTTTGTTCTTCTTCTTGGTAGCTTGTGTTTTAAGCTTAGCTTTAGCCTTTTTGGTGTTTCTCTTCCTCTTGTTTTTAGCAGAAGAAGAAGACTCAACAATGTTTGCTTCACCAGACTTACTCTTGTCCTTATTCATAGACTCATAAGTAGTAAGCTCATTAAGTAACTGTGTAAGTGAGTAAGTCAATTTGTTTATAACATAGTTGCTTTTGAATTGCGTGAAACTCTTAGGAAGAGTTTCCAAGATCATACTCATTTGGCTACGCTTGTATATTGCCCCTTCATGGCTTTCAGTTGTGTTGAAGTGGGTCATCATTTTCGAAACATGCTCTCGAACAGATGTACCTTCATTCATCTTAACAGTCATCACAACACAAACAGTTTCGTGTCGTTGCTGCTCAGAAGGTTCCCCAAACATGCCCTACAATGACTTTAGCGTCTGAGTTGCTGTTGTCATTGACTCGTGCTTGGTAGCAAGCATCTCGGACATCCCTACTAACAAGTAGTAGCGAGCCTTTTCATCAGTTATGACCCATTTCTGATAGGCCTCACACACAGCATGTCCAGCATTATCTGCTGGTTGAAGAGAACAAGATTGAGTCGTGACAAATTTAAGGTCCTCACACACCAGGACTACGTTTATATTACTTTTTCATTTGACATAATTTTTCCCGTTAAGTTTATCATTAGCAAGAATAGAAATCAATGGAGATACCATTGCTGAAAATAAATAAAATAGAATTTATTTAATATCAATTTGCAAAAATTAATATCATGTAATTTTGGCACAAAATTAAACATAATGCATGATCCACGAATAATGAATGATCAAAATCCCTAAAATTAATTATTATGCCATGATAATCTTACATGCCACAAATAGGTGCCGCCGTAGGGTAGGTCAAATATTTATATGTTAAACTGAGACATTCTCAATCAAATAATATAACAGAAAAAACTCTTTTTCCTATATTATTTGACTACCGCTTTTCGGTTAGGGAAAATAATTAATAATTAATTATTTCCTTTATAAGTGTAACCCATCATTTTGGAGTCCATAGACTTAACTCGAGAATTGCCGCCGTAGGGTAGGTCAATCACAGGATACATCTAGAATTCCTATCCGTTAGGAAGGCAACCTTGATCAACCTAAATGGTCCGTAGGGGAACGATAACAAAGCCGTCTTGAGGCGCCATTAAAGTTTTACGATGTTGAACTAATGATGGAGACCGTGGGATATATTGTCATATATCCCTCTTCCACTCACTATTTTAGGGTTAGGGATTTTTATTAAATTTTCCTAGTCATTGTCTTAGATTATTAACGGCTAAACAAATAATTTAAATTACTAGGAATTTGTGTGTTACTAGAGTTTGAAACTTATTAACACTTAATGAATTATCAGATTTTTAACACTTAAAAATCTAATTCAATTTATCAATCTAATGAATTACGGGATTTTTAACACTGAAAAATCTAATTCAATTTATAAATCTAATGAATTACGGGATTTTTTAACACTTAAAAATCTAATTCAATTTATAAATCTAATCAAAATAATCAAAATTATAAAGACTAGATTTAATATGAAATCATCTTATTTTAACTAATTAAAATCTAATCCACATTATAAACGTCAATTATTGAAATCAAATTTCTAATTTGAAACCTATGATTTTCTATTAAAATCAATTCAAATTATTTAAAAGGCATTCTATGTATTATTATTCTATTTATACTAGTAAACAATTTTAATAGTAAAATAAAAATAATACATATGATGCATGTCATGTTATAATGTAGTGAGTAGGCACTTCATGATTCTACATGACATAGTTTTAATGCATGTACATGTTATATATATTTGTCCATTTATCTCATGAAAATAATAATAATAATAAATAAATAACATATGTATGACTGGGTTCTTTGGTTTTAACAACCTAC
This sequence comes from Nephelium lappaceum, assembly GCA_021234005.1. NCBI lineage: Eukaryota > Viridiplantae > Streptophyta > Magnoliopsida > Sapindales > Sapindaceae > Nephelium > Nephelium lappaceum. The sequence goes on from CM038004.1 coordinate 18,413,411, forward strand.
ATCTAATTTTAAGATTACAAAAATTAACCAAGGCATTCCTTGGCCTTCACTTGTAGTCTTCATGGGCTTATAATTAAATCTAATTTAATTATCAAGAACTTCTATCAAATATATTAGGCTAGAAAAGCTCATTTCTTGATTTATGGATCTAAGAAAATTATCCAAACACATGGACAATTTTCAATAGTGTTACAATTGAAATGAAAAACCTGAAAATATGAAACACAATTCTAGAGGCTGTTTAAAAATAATAATAATAAATAAATAAAAATTGCCAAGTGTCACATGCATAAGCATGCACTTTATGCAACAATTGCACTTCTAGTGCAATGCAAAACACACATGTGCTATTTATTTATTATTATTATAATTTTGTTTGTTTGCACATCTAATGTGCAACATATCTAATGCGCATACATTTATTCATAATAAATGTCTTATTGGACCGTTCAAAACAGCCACATTAATCATCCATTTCAATGTAATTAATTATATTTTAAACGGTAGTTTTAAATACAATTAAATAAAACCAGCCGTTTTCAACATAATTAAAATAATTTTCCGTTTCGAATCATAATTATACCATTCAAAACAGCCACATTAACAATCCATTTCAATACAATTAATTATGTTTTAAACGGTAGTTTTAAATACAATTAAATAAAACCAGTCGTTTTCAACATAATTAAAATAATTTTCCGTTTCGAATCATAATTATACCATTCAAAACAGCCACATTAACAATCCATTTCAATACAATTAATTATGTTTTAAACGGTAGTTTTAAATACAATTAAATAAAACCAGCCGTTTTCAATATCATTAAAACAATCATCCGTTTCGAATCATAATTCCGGCATAGCAAATCAACCCCGTTGACATCAATCTTCACCTTTACATTTTTCTTAAAAAAAATAAACAAATAAAACCTAAAACTATTGAATTACAATGAAAAAAAAAATTGCCACAAACGGCTTACATTTTTAATCAAATTATTCAACCAAAAAACCATACAATTAACGATCATACCATGCAATCCCATTCATCAAACATGAATATAAAATATGCATATCAATCATCAAATCAAAATAATAGTGTCTACTCATTGACATACTTAATCAATACAAATGTATTATTTTAAAATTCATTGTTTTATTGAAACTAGACTCTGATACCAATTGTTGGCTAAAAATAAACAAAAATCAACAATTTGTTTTTCATAAAGTTAAGAATTTTGCGGGACATTGAGTTTCAAAACTTTTTAGAAAATTTAAGAACTCAGGATTCATAAAACAATGAAATAAAATAATATAAAGGAATAAAAATTAAATTTTTACCTTCTGTATTGATTTTTGTGGATTGTTCACCACCTTGCTTTCCTTGATATATCTCGAAACCAAGAAACAAGTGAGTGGGCACAATTATATAGAATTGTACTCACTTACTTTTTGATTTCTTTCTAAAAAAAATCAAATTAAATCAATACTTATAAGAGGTGAGTGGTTGATTTTTGGTTATAGAAAGAACAAAGACACAAATTCTTATTCTTTGTATTTGTTGTAAAAAAAACTTTTTCTTTTATTGTTTCTCAAAAACATATACAACAACCAAAACTCTTCTATATTGAGAAAAGAAACTATTTCTTTTATATATAGGCAAACAATTAGGGTTTTAATTAATCAATATTAATATTGACCCTAATTTTATTATAATTAAACTTTTATCCCATATAACATAATTAATTCAAAATTAATTTATGTTATATTTTGAAATATAACTTGTAACCTCTTATAAAATTAATTAGATAATTATTAATTCATAATTAATAATTAAATAATTTGAATAATCAATATTATTCAAATACTAGGGGAACACAAATTTTTGTTACTTACGTAACACCTGTAATTGGACGGTCCAATTACAATATTCTATATACATGTTTCTTATAGTGAAATGAGCTATCAAGGGGACCCGATGGACTTACAATTTTGAGCTCCAATAATATCGAAATTATTAATTAAACTCTTTAATTAAATAATTCACTATTATTAATCTTAGAGTTACTCCACTAAAAACCTAAGATTGCACTCTCAAAACTGTAGATGTTTTTTATACAATCTGAAATTTTTTAGTGTCCATTGATTTAATCATTGCATATAATCTGACCCTCCACAAATAGTTCATAATTAGAGCTAGGTCAAATGTCCATTTTACCCCTCTAATTATTTCTTGATCCTTATGTGCCATTGATTCTCTAATGAATAATATATTCATAACAACTTATTAATTTACTTTTCTGTTTACATATGAACAGAAAGTTGAGCGCTCTTATTATTCAAGACCTGAATCAACTCTTAAGGGAACTATTTTTCTACTTCTCATAAGAAGGAGTGGATTCCACTATTGTATAGAATATTCCTAACTACTTATTAAATCATATCCCCAAAGTACGAAGTTATTGCTCGGGTATCTACACCGATCTTACCCATGTAAATCAATGGAAATAACTTAACAAGCAGGAGTTTATAATACACTCAGAATTAAGATCAATTCATATATGATTATCTGGTTGATAAATATAAATTTCTAAGTTTAACGGATATTATTTAGAGACTTAAGTTTATCAAGGTCCAGTTCTATATAATCTTTATTATATAAGGTGCCTCCATTTCCATGTCACCATATGAACAATCTTGGATAAGACTATCGTATCAAATACGAAAGGGACCGTAGCTGTAGATTTACCACAAACGAAGTACCTAACTTCATTTGTTTTCTGCGGACTCTTTAGATTACTTATCTCAAACTAAATCCACCTGTACATAACACGTATACACTTAGTTTGAAATTACATCAGTAATCAAGGATGTTTCTCATGATATATACAATTTTTGCAAAAAATATATAAGTTGAATGAAATGAATACTTTATTAAAAATTTATAAAACCGTTTACAATATTACAAACTCTTAGGGCAGAAACCTAACACAAATACCATCCGAAATGCTAGAGCTATCTAACTTGGTATCTCTTGATCTATCATATAATCTGTTGAAGCTTCAAGGATGGGGTTTGGGAAGCTTGTTTGAGAAGTTAACAACTTGAAAGTGCTTGATCTCTTGGATGTCAACGTTTTTTCTTCAATACCTCATAACTTAGGAAATATATATTCTTTAACTCATTTGTCTCTTTAACACTGTGCACCGCAAGGTAGATTTACTGAAATAATTTTCCAAAAACATAACCTTTACTTTTCGAAAGATACTTTAAATCCTTGTCTTACATTGATTTGTTATGTCTTTGCTGGAGCCATTCCATCTTCAATTTGTAACCTTACCAAACTTGTTGTTTTGAATCTGATAGACCCATTTCCCTAGGCAGTCTACCGGTAATCTCATGGTGGCTTTCCAGAGGATATCTGATCCGATTGGAAGGTTCTCATGATGTTAAGCCGTTTCTCTTTTCAAAACCAACTTTTATACAAAAATATGGGGGAAAATTTTTCTTTTTATTCTACATTTTTACAAACAGTTTTATTAAAATTTGATAGCATAACGATTGTTTTTCTAACTATGCCACCCTGCAAAGTTTATAAAAGATTATAAACACTTCAAAAATCAGACATTTTCTCAACTCTTGGGCCTTAGACCCTCAACTTACTCAATCCAAAAGCTACCACAAACGTGCATATAATTTAGAAAGATATATTGAGTTGAATTTATAGTCATGCATAATTAATTTCAATCCATTTCAACATAAAATCAAACTAAATTTTAAAATCCCTTCAAGCGGCTTTCAAAAGTTTATATATACAAATCTAGAAATCACATACAAGTAGTCCCACATTTCAAAAACAACAGCACAGTCAAGTCGACTCCTCTAATCATGATCTGAAGTTCCAGTTACTGAAGTACTTGCACCTATACCTGTCCCTGGGGAGATTTTATTTACAAAAATATAAACATGGTGAGCTTGATAGCCCGATGAGTGTCGTATGATTTCCTTTAAATCTAACTTTATCAAATTACCTCCCAAAAATCTTTTTAAAACATTTTGCACATAAACAAATGCTATGATTGAAAACTTAATATCTCTTAAATTTATAGTTCAGTTCATAACAATAGAAATCAATCAAAATTCAATAAAATTCATACTCAATAAATTAAAATTCAAACAATAGGTTGCATGGTTTTCATTTCTATCAAAACATTTAACAGTGGTGGCAAAAATATCTTTCAAATCATTTCTAAATAAAATAAGTCAACCACTGATGGTCTGTACCACATGGTACACTAGAAGTAGAGTGGAATTCTACATCGCTCTAGCCTTCCCAGAATTCTGTATCGTTCAGGCCATCTATCCAGTTTTACATAGCAAAATTCCACGTCGCTATGGAGCAGAATTCTACATCGCTCGGGTGGAAGCTAGCTAACAATATATCTCTTACGTGCATTGGGTGACTCACAGGACTACACAAACATGGTCCCACCCACTGTTAGTGATAGACTCTCCCAACACAGCCAATGCATGTTTAAGGTACTCAACCCAGACTAAAGATACATAAAATACTATCAGGCGTACCATAGGTTTTCAATTTCATTTTAACTTTAAATTTCCCTTCTCATTAAACCACATTTCATATAAATCATTTCCACAATCCATGCAACAATTTCAATTTAGAATTCATTTGATATCAATTACAACCTAATATGTTTAGACATGCATTTAAAATCAATCATAGTAAAAACATTTTATAAAGACACTCACATGTTCTACCAGCTTCGTATGAGGAATTCAAAGGCCTGGCCGTGCTCTGCTCACTTCTTTCTCACCTACACATTACATTCTCGCTTAGAATATGCTAAATTTAACTTTACAAAACTTATTACAAAGCTCCTAACTCACTTAACCCATCTAAGGGGAAATTTCACTAGAAACTTCTCTCTTTGATTCTAACTTAATCAAGGCTTTAAAATTCCGATTTCTTTCCATGAACCTTACTTATATACACCTAGGAACATCCCCATATACTCGAAATAATTTTCTGGAGCTCGAAACGAAAATCGATATTTTTGCACCCCCCTTTGGCCGAGTACTGTTCACAACCTAACTTAGGGCTGCTCTTCACTTTATTCTTGCTCCATTCATCTCCCTAATTCTCTTTGAATTCTAAGTTGATTTAACACTTAATCAACCTTAATTGAACATGAAATCATGCTTAATATCTCCAATATCTCATCACATTCATACATTGCCAACTATGGCTTTTAATGGTCCAACACATACCAAGTTCATTTCTTTTAAATTTCTCATGCCAAATCTTTGAGACATTTCATCAAACACTTGGTAAACATCATAATTCATTGTTTAGCACACTTTATAAACACTTTAGGATTTGCTAAAGACAACCCTAAGTCACCATACAAGCATGTTTTCACTTCCATTTTAACTAGGTTTTGATCACCATACATCCAACTCTAAACTTACATCAAAAGCCCCATCAAATTACAACTCAATCATCAACAATAATTCATCACAACCAACAGCTTAAATACATTCAAAACCATAAATACTCACCTTAATCTTACTTGAATCTTGCTACAAATGAGTTCTTCTAGCTTAGGGAGGCTTGTTTGATTGAATTGGAGCTTAAAATTGGATAAAAATAACATGGATCACTTTGGTTTCTTGTTTGGCTGAACACACATCACCCTCTCCATCACTTCCACGTTTTGCTTCTTGTTTTCCTTCCAAATGGCATGAATTGTGTTTGTTGGTGAGAAAAATCAACCTTTTATACTCTAACTTTATTAAAATGACAATCATGTCCTTTGATAATTTAGTTCTTGTCCTTCATCTTTGTTTCATTCCATTTTGACCCCAATTGAGATGTATTTGCTCCTAATTGGTGTGTTCATTTAGTTGGAAGGGATTCGATGTAAAATAAAGTCCAAGAAGTATTGGGTTTGGATCGTGTAAGAAAAATCGCATAATTGTGGATTGTTAGGCATAAACGATGGGTTGACTTGTGACAGCTCTTGTAGAGTCATTTGTCTGAGTTATGTGAGCTATAACCTATCAAATTAAAGCTATGGATGTCTAGTTTCCATAACAACTACGATTTTTGAATCAGAGGTCCATGGAGAAAGTCATAACTATTTTAGTGACCAAAGGTCAGTGTTGGCACCGACCTGCTCGCCTCCGTACCACCCAGCGTGCTTGTCAGCACACCCACAATCCACTAGTGCGCCTACCTGCACACTCACTAGCCTCCAGGCGGCCAAGGGAGTGCCACATACTGCCCCAAGTGCACTCCCTCGTGTGCTCACTCGTCTCAAAGTGCCCGAGTGAGAGCTAAACTTGAAAAAAAATGAGATTTTGAACATTCCAACCCAATTTTCATGCCCTAACTCTCCAACCTATATATACATCAATCTTCACCAGTTATGAAAGTTTTGAGGGGCTGAGAATGAGGCTCTCAAAACATCTCTTAGTACTAGTACAGGGGAAGCCATAAATGAAATTGAGGGCTTATAGAATCTTTCACATAATATCATTTTAAGAGGGTTGTCTACTTTCATTGGATGTCTTAGTTCTCTGAGAGTATTGGATGTCTCTATATGTAATTTCTCAAGCCAAGTTCCATCTTCAATCAATAGCTAAGTTATTTGGGCCTTTCCTATAATAACTTGTTTGGCCAAAACTCTTCCTCACTGCCCTCCATAGCTAAGAACTCCCAACTCATTGTTTTAAACCTTTTTGACATAAACTTATCTGGTCAGATTCCATGTTGGCTTATGAGTTTTACACATCTAACTTACTTATTTATGCATCACAACCAATTAACTGGTCTTATCCCATCTTGGATCTTGAACATGAATCAGTTATCCACTCTAGACTTTTTTGTTAATCAACTAATTAGTCAAATCCCATCACAAATTGGCAATCTAATACAATTAAAATGTATTCTAATTTGTCTAATAAATTACAAGGCCCAATTCCAAGTTTTCCTTTTGAACTCAAGAATCCATCAATTCTTGCCCTCTCTTCAAATAATTTGAGCGGCACCTTAGATTTGAATTTTTTTTTTCTTAGGCTCAAACAATTTGGAGCACTAGATCTCTCATTAAACAATTTATCGTTACTCACAAAAAATATTGTCAATTCCAATTTGCAGAAATTTTTGGTTATAGGACGAGGTTCATGAAAACCTTAACGAAATTTCCAAATTTCTTGGAAAACCAAAATCATTTAGTTGGAATAGATATTGAGTTTCCTAAGTTGAAGATCATTGGCCTTTCTTACAACAGCTATACTGGTTATCTTCCAACAAAATACTTCCAGTGTCGGAATGATATGAAGGTGCACTACAAGAAAATTGCAATACGGCAATGTTTAGATAACAGTGTACATACATAGATACGCTTCATGTTGCCAAAATCATGTAACGCAACATAAAAAAATGTGTGTTATAGAAGTTACGGACAGCAACCCGCAATTTATGTTGTCTATAATAGAACACATTCAGCAACTTATTTTATAAACAATGTTGCTGTCATAACATGTACAGCAACTTGCTTATGGAACAATGTTGCTGAATAAAATATTTTAAATTTCTTTAATTAAAAAAGGAAAAAGAAAATATAGAAAAAGAGGTACAGACCCTTAAATCTCAAACTCATGATTTTTGGCTTTATCTTAACCCTAAAAGAGAGACAGAGCATTAGAAAAAGCTAGAGAGTAGAAATATACCAAATATGATTTTCAAATTGAGGTGTCAATTTATAATCTCTTTCAATTTCTTTAAAGTTCTTACAAGCATGTCTTGATTGTTGTTTGATATATTGTTGTTTACAGTTAGATAACAAAGGAACTGCTCATATTGAAGTTTGAAGGTGCTCTCAAACATATTATGGTCGTACAACAAGTTCTTCATATAATAGGTTCTTCCTTCTCTTTCTCTCTCTATTTCACGTCAATTTGTTTTGGGTGTATTTGTTTTTGTGGTTTTAAGTTGAAAATTTACACTTGAAATTTGGAATGCTAACTATTCGATGGAGTGTCTGATAGATAGATGGATGGACAGTGGTTGTTTACTGTCTGACAGTTGAAAATTTATCTTTCTCTCTCTCTTCTTTCTCTGCGAAAAGAGATCTGATCTCTCTCTCTTCTGATTTCCTTTGTTAATGTGATGCTTTATTTGGATGTGTTTTGTAACTATATTGTTGAGGTTGGCATTTAAATGTTTCATTATTTTAGTTTCCTTTAGACAGCTTGCACTACAGACCATTAAATCCCAAACTCTAATGGTGAAACTCTGTCTCTAAGCTTCAAAAATTAAATTACTTTCTCTCTATGTTAAAATTATTCTCAGACTTATTCTACATACAACAACGTAAAAAGATAGAGTGAGACATCTCTTATTCATTAGATACATTGAAATGATAAAGACTTGAAAGTTTATGTTTTAATTATAAATTTAAATTAGTTGTGACTCAATATCAGTCATCTATACTACTGCATTATATTTAAGGACTGATATATGTCCATATATTGGTATTAGAATAGAAACCAAGTTAGTGTTGCAGCATATGTCATAGTAGTTGACCCATAAAATTAATGGTGAATAATTGGATGAATTCCCTCTTCACACATTCTCTGTTTTGTAGTTATTATATTGGAGACTTTGGCTTGCTTAGTTGCAGCAAACGTGTTACATATTGAGTGCCTCCTAAGCTACCAAATTTCTCTCTCCCTCACTAATGGCTGACTTGTATGTTGTATATTTGGTGTGATCAGATGGGTCTGTTAAGCTTATGCAAGTTTGTTATTTCTAATGAATTTATGTCAAAGGTGTTAGTGTGTCAGTGAATTCATTTGGAAAGCTTTGAGTAATGATTAACGTTTTGTACTCCACTGATATGGAATTCTTACTATGGAGAGATTTTTTTTTTTTTTTTTTTTTTACACCTTTAGATTAGCATTTTATATAAATTGAAGTGTTTGGTGAGCAATTTTAATTTTATTGTTTAATGAATTTTGTGATTTGCAAGTGACTAGAGCTTTTAGATCTTTGAAGCTCAAGTCAACTACCACATAATATTTTTTCAAGCTTCGAGTTGGGTGGTGAAATATATATGTATTTTTTTCTTGCTTTGCTCATAATTCAATAAAACTGTGTTGTTTGTGCTTGATTGGGCGTTTATGATTTTGTTTAAAAATATATTTATGTTCTTATATCTGTGAGATGGATGCATTGAGTGATATTGTTTAAAGTCGAGCAATCGCACATTTTTATGCTTTGTTGTTTGAGCATGAACTGAAATTTATGAATTAGTCATCTGATTATTATTTCTATATTGATAAATGATAATTTGTATGAATTTCATGAGTTCTGAAAGGGATAGGCATATCAATTGCCTGCAAACTACAGGATTTATCTTGACTGTAGCTTAGGTGTTATCACGATCTTTTCAGAACTATATACGGAATTTTGTTTTCTATCTGTTATCCATTGTTTCATTCCGTCCATTAACGTAGTAAGGATAAGTCTTCAACTTTTTGTACCCAGAAAGATTGTTCCTTAGTTTTTACTTTCCCCTGTGATTAAACTTGTTTGTTGGATGGTTAACATTTGATTATGAAGATAATAAGTTAACCTTTTCTTAGATCTGAGACACTTATTTATTTAGGATATATGTTGTTCTACACTGTGTTTTGGCAATATATTATTGATACTTGCGCTTTATCTTGTTTTTTATAATATCTCTATGCACTTGTTATCAATTTTTTTTTTTTTTTTTTTGGGTTAACTGCCTTGCTATAAATATTTAAAATATTTCCAGAGCTGAGCAGTTCTTTCTGCATTACTAACCGCTGCTTACTCAATATTGATGTTGTGTCCCTGTGATTCTTTTGGTCAGATCTTTCTGAGCACTTCTTAAGGTTCGTTTTTATTATTTGCTCTTGGTCTTCATCTTCTTGACATGATGATGACAATTATTTATCTTTGCAAAAGAACAGATTAAGAATTTATTTAGTTCAAGAGAAAAATATTATAATTGGAGGAAATTGAAGATGAGTAAAGCAAGTCAACAATAAAAGATAATTTCATATTACTAATCACTTTTTAGAAGTGATTAAATTTGTCATATTAGGAAATTTTAAGCTAACAGGTACTCAAGGGCTTTTTATTTCTCAATTTTCTATAATTTGTTTATATGATTTTTTATCTACCAGCTACTTCCTATATGTTCCACTTCCCATTTACAGTGTTATATAATTTAATAATATTTTTATTGTTATGCTTATCAAGGCTCATGATTTCAGTGTTGCTACGTTTAATGATTGGGCGATTATTTATTGTGATCAAGTATGCTTTCTTTTTTTTTGCATAGCAGTTTGCCAACAGATCCTTTAAGATTGTAATTTGCCTATATTTTCATAGTTTCTTTCTTTTGTTTTTAACCTTACTGTTATATCATTTCTTAGTGTGACAAGGAGTTTCACATTGGTTGCTTGTGGGATAGTGGGATGTGTGATTTAAAAGTAAGTCTAGGAACCGTAAGATAGTTATTGCTGTTGTTTTTAGAGAAAAACTTGAGAAGTTTTTTATTTTTATTATTTTTAAGGCGTTCTCAGTCAAGAGGCTGAGTTCCCTTTTATAAAGACAGATTACATCTTCAAGAATTCTAACTCAAACCTAACTCCACCTATCCTTATCAAAATAATCCTAATCTTTAGAGATAAGTAACATCTACTTAATCTCTTTATTTTCTAAAAAATAAAAATTAGTAATTACAGCTGAGAAAACTAACTTCAATACCCGCCCTCAAGTTGGGTCATAGATGTTGACCATGCCCAACTTGTGAGTAAAGTTTTCGAAGCTGTTTCTAGGTAGAGGCTTTGTAAGAATATCTGCTGTTTGAGCTGTAGTTGGAGTGTAGACAAGACTCGTGCTTCCTTCTTCAAGCTTCTCTTTAATGAAATGTCTATTTATCTCCACATGCTTGGTTCTGTCATGAAACAAAGGATCTTTAGCAATACTTATGGTTGCTTGGTTGTCACACATTATCTTGACAGCTCTTTCAACTTTAGCTCAAATCTCTGCTAACACTCGTTTTAACTAGATTCCTTCACAAATTCCAGCAGCCATAGGCCCCAAACTCTGCTTCTGCACTGCTTCTAGACACCACAGATTGCTTCTTGCTTCGCCATGACACTAGATTTCCCCATACATAAGTGCAATAGCCTGAAACCGATCTTCTGTCAGTCCTTGAACCTACCTAGTCTGCATCTGAGTATACTGTCAACTCCCTACATGTGTTTCTTTCGAAAAATAAACCTTTACCAGGTGTCATCTTTAGGTATCTCAAGATTCGGTTGACAGCTTGCATGTGCTCTTCATTTGGTTTGTTCATAAATAGGCTAACACAACTTACTGCATAGCTTATGTCAGGCCTTGTATGAGCTAAATAAATTAGCTTTCCTACAGTTCTTTGGTACCTTCCTTTGTCTGCAGGTGCACAGCCTTCAATCATCCCAACTTTTGTAGAGAAATCCATTGGAGTCTTTGGTTTGCAGTCCAGCATGCTGGTTTCTTTGAGTAAATCCAGGTTGTATTTCTTTTGAGAAACTGAGATTCCCTTCCTTGATCTTGCTATTTCCATTCCCAAGAAGTATCTAAGACTGCCCAGATCTTTGGTCTCAAATTCCTTGGCTAGGAAGCCCTTTAATTTTTGGATTTCTTCTTCATAGTTCCCAGTGATGATAATATCATCAACGTACACAACTAAAGCTGTTACTTTGTCACCATGTGAGTGCTTGATAAATAGAGTATGATCAGATTGGCATTGAGAGTATCCATACTGTTTCACAGCCTTTGTAAATCTCCCAAACCAAGCCCTTGGAGATTGTTTTAGGCCATATAAAGATTTTCGCAGCCTGCAGACTTTGTTGGCACTCGATTTTGTTTCGAAACCAGGTGGAATAATCATGTATACCTCTTCTTCCAAGTCTCCATTCAAGAAGGCATTCTTGATATCCAATTGGTGAAGTTTCCAATCCAAATTGGAAGCCAATGAGAGCAGTACCCGAACTGTGTTCAATTTAGCCAGTGGTGCGAATGTTTCTTGAAAATCAACACCATACGATTGAGTGAACCCCTTAGCAACCAGCCTCGCTTTGAACCTCTCAATGCTGCCATCTGCCTTGTGTTTAATGGTGAATATCCATTTACAGCCTACTGGATGTTTTCCATTTGGGAGATCCACTAATTCCCATGTTTTGTTCTTCTACAGCGCTGTCATTTCTGCCCATACAGCCTCCTTCCACTCAGGAATACTTAGTGCTTCTTGTATATAACTAGGTACCTGATCCTTCAACAAATTGACAATAAAGGCACGGTAATTGGGTGATAGCTTCTCATAAGAAATAAACTTACTTATTGGGTATAGCGGTCAGTCCCTACACTCTCTAAATCCCTTCCAAATTGCTATTGGCAAATCAAAAGTGGAGGATTCTCCTGGCTGTTCTTCATCTTCTTTTCTCCCTTCATTTTCTGTTTCTATTTCTGGACTGTCTTCATGTCTTTGGACTTGATCACTCAGTTCAGTTTCTTGGACATGCTGATCAGGTGCTAAAGTCTCAACATCAAGTGATTTCTTTTTTCTTCTAGAATAAACAAGTAGTTCGGGTGACTTGTGATGTGTACTGGTAGGATTTTCTAAAATATTTGAAGTGTTTGGAATGTTTGACTCAGACTCTGACCCCTCACTTCTGTTGTTTGACTTTGGAGGAGATTTAGTAACATTAGAACTCTCTTGACTAGTATTAGGAAACTCTAGATTAGGCTATTTGAACTGAGAACTGTTTTGATCAGTTTGTGGACACTCTAACATAAATTGACTAAGACTTTGAGGTCCTATGTTTTCCCAAAACTTCAACTCTTGAGCTCTCTCTTTCTTCTAAGTTCTGGACTAAGTGAAATATGGTTGAGTTTCCATGAAGGTCACATCCATTGACACATAAAATTTTTTTGTGGCCATGGAATAACACTTATAACCCTTTTGGGTAGGAGAATACCCAACAAACACACACTTGACAGCCTTAGGATTGAGTTTGCTATGAAAATGTTGATGAATGTGTACAAACGCAGTACATCCAAAGACTTTACTAGGCAAATGTGACATAATTCTGTTGTTAGAGTAAGTGTTTAACAAAACTTGACAAGGTGTTTTATAGCTCAAGATTCTTGAAGATAGCCTATTGATTAGATATGCTGTTGTTAAAACAGCTTCACCCCAAAAATTTTTAGGTACATTCATGGCTAACATCAAGAACCTAGACACTTCTAATAGATGTCTATTTTTCCTCTCAGATACTCCATTTTGTTGTGGAGTATCGACACAAGAGCTTTGATGAATAATTCCCTCTTTTTCCAAGTAGTTATTTAGTGTTGAACTAAAGTATTCCTTGGCATTATCGGTTCTTAACACATGAATTTTTGCTTGGAATTGAGTGTTTATCATATTGTTAAATTTAGTGAAAATGTGAAACACTTCTGATTTCTCCCTCATTAGAAATACCCAGGTGATCCTAGTATGATCATCTATGAAAGACACGAACCATGTAGCTCCTGTAATGTTATTAATTCTCGACGGTCCCCATATATCACTATGAATTAAGGAGAAAGGTGAGAAAGCTTTGTAGAGTTGAGCTGGGAAAACATTACGAGTATGCTTAGACAATTGACATACTTCACATTGAAAATTGTGCACATTTTTATTCATGAATAAACTTGGAAACATCTTTTCTAGATACAGAAAATTTGGGTGTCCTAAACAATAGTGCCACAACATTATGTCACTATCTTTATTTGTCCTAATCCTATCACTAGTTTGACTCTTGAAAGATACCAACTCTTGAGCTTGATTTCTAGAAGGACATTCATCTTTTACTATGTAAAGACCAGCACTCATTTCAGCAATACCAATCTTCTTCCCCGAGCTCAAGTCCTGAAATTCACAATGAGTTTACATGAATTTAGCAATACAATTTAGGTCTCGAGTAAGCTTACTTATAGACAACAAATTACAGTCCAAGGTAGGTACTAGCAGCACTGAGTTTAGAGTTAAAGTAGGTGATATTCTGACCGAACCCATACCAGTTACTTTTGATAATGACCCATTAGCAATACGCACCGAAAATTGCCATTATATGCATGAAACGAGTGAAACAAATTAGCATTACCAGTCATGTGGTCGAATGCGCTTGAGTCTACAATCCATGACTGGTTTTTCCCTTTTTCAACCACCAAGGCAGTCAAGAAGTTACCTTTACGGGAAAAAGAACTTGTTGCAATGACAGATGACTAATTCTGCTGCAATTCCTCCATTTGTTCCTTGTTGAAGGATGAACCAGAACCATCTGATTTTATAGATTGACAATCTGATGCTGCCATGTTCTCATGGGTATCTCTATTCGGTGCAAACATGGATGGCCTCCAATCTGCTGGTTTCCCATGCAGTTTCCAGCAAGTCTCCTCTATATGACCAGGCCTATGACAATGATCACACCAGGGCCTGCCTTTTCGCTGTCTATTGTCACTAGTCTGCACTTGATTTCCTTTGATTGCCAGTGCAGAGTTTTCAGCAACTTGAGAGGTATTTTCTGACTTCACACCAAATAATTCCAGTGTTGTCTATCTTCCATTGTTGGTAGGTTGGATCACTCCCATTTGGTCGAGTAGAATGTCCCAAAAAATACTCATCCTTCCCTTTGCCACTCACATACATCATGACGGATTGGGACCATTTAAGATAGTTATGCCCATTAAGCTTATGGCTAGTGATGGGCAGATTTGGGAGTTGAGGGTGATCAGGAGGATTTCCACTTCCATCACCACCTGTGCTGTTGGTAGATCCAGAAGTGGAGGAGGTATCAGTGGCCGAACTTGGAAGGACCACAGCGTGCCTTGTCATTTCTTCGTTCTAGGGTTTAGAGAGAAGCTCTGATACCATGTTGTTTTTAAAGAAAAATTTGAGAAGTTTTTTATTTTTATTATTTTTAAGGCGTACTCAGTCAAGAGGCTGAGTTCCCTTTTATAAAGACATATTACATCCTCAAGAATCCTAACTCAAACCTAACTCCACCTATCCTTATCAAGATAATCCTAATCTTTAGAGATAAGTAACATCTACTCAATCTCTTTATTTTCTAAAAAATAAAAATTAGTAATTACAGATGAGAAAACTAACTTCAATAATTACTAATGTGCTTGTTGATTGAAAAAATAGTATTTTTAAGAACTCTTTTGCAGGAGGTTCCCATAAGTCACTGGTTTTGTTGTGATGATTGCAATAGTATATATGTTGCTTTACACGATCTTGTTTTTAAGCAAGAACAGAAGATTCCAACTTAATGGTTAAGTACAGTAAACAAGTTTTTTCTCATTATTTTTCTATACTTTAAAACAAGTTAATTAAGTCTTATGTTATTATGATTTCAGATAAGTTCGGAGCTGCCATGCCCCTTGTAAAGTCAGATATTGGTGGTAACATTATAGTAAGACATGCATACTTTGAACACGATCACTCTATTTAGATATACAATTTACCTGTCTTAAGACATATATTTTATATGTCCTGCAATGGTAAACACTGCTTACAAGTTATATTTTCTTATTGTTCCTATTTTTGAAATATCTCTTGGAATTTATTTGCTCTTAGTAATTATATGGTGTAATCAAAACAAGTTTTTGTGGGTTGTGTTTGGTATTCTTTATTGGGAATTTGAATGTTGATCTGCTTCTTATTCATACATTTAGTCAAAATATGTTTCTTTTCCCTAAATATAGAGTATGATATTTTATGTTTACATGTGTCCTCTAGTACTGAACTTATGTCATTTGCTCATTTTGCTTGTAGAGGTTGAAGAATAAATATGCATCCAATCCCAAAGAGTTTGAACATTTCTACATCATGGTTCAAGCAAAAATTGTTAATATTATAAGTCATATATATATATATATATATTTAAGCATTAGCTCATTCATTCATTCATATATATATATATATATATATAAAGAAAAAAGAAGTATAATTCTGCTACATATTTTGCATATTGTGTTATACATCTACAACAATATACAATTGAAGTTGTTATAGATATGTAACTACATGGTATTGTGTGTTGCTGTAAACAAGCATGAAAACTTCAAATTCACGTTGCAACGTGTTGCGTATATTGCTATAATGTTTATAGCAACGTACAATGTGATGCTGTTGTTAGTGTAAAGCAACATACATTTAACGTTGTTGAAGAGGAATAGTTTTTGGCAATATGCTCATCTGGCACAAAAGGGTGTGCGTTGCGAAAGAATTTAGCAACACATTCTGCATGTTGTCGTATTGTTGATTTTTTGTAGTGGTGGTTGGTGATAATGAACTAGCATACATGCAATATGTAATGTTACCAACAATGTCTTCTTCTTTGGACACCAATGCTCCACAACTTTGTAGATACTACTCATTAACAATGAACAAAGAAGGCATTAACCTAAAATGCAAGAAGATCTTAAATGCATTCAAAGACATTATTCCTTCCAACAAGAACTTTACAAGAGAGATTCCAGCATCCATTGCCAATTTAATAGGGCATCATACTCTCAATCTTTCCAACAATGAGCTTGAAGGCCACATCCCATCTTTCTTATGTAACCTCACAGTGCTAGAATCATTGGATCTCTCTTATAACAAGCTCTCAAGAAAGATGCCTCAATAGCTAGCAGAACTTATATTTTTTGAAGTCTTGATTGTCTCGCGTAACAATCTTGTTGGCTCATTCCACAGGGAAAATAGTTTGATACATTTGACAATAGTTCATTTGAGGGGAATCCTGGATTGTTCAGCTTATTCAAAGAGTTACTTGTATTATCAAAAGCACCATGCACACCTTTCCATTTTTTTTTTTCCTATGTATCTCTTATTGTTGTACTTTTTAGTACTTATTCAAGTATTTAATAAATTAATTGAAGGAGTTGATAGCTATATATGAAAAAATTCTAAATGCTATTAACATCATTTCATTTGACTAGTAGTTTATTGTAACTTACATTCCCAAACTACAAAAGTTGCCAATAGGAAAGGTTATCATCCATTGATCTTATCTATTTTGAATTGAGATTAGAATTTAGAAGATAGAATCTGGGAGCAAGCCATCAAAATCAAGTTAAAAGACTTCAGTTTGAAAGCAACCTACTAATAAGGTGGATGAAAATAAAGATTTGATCATGGATAGTTGCATTACAGAAAGAGTAATGTTACACTATTCAAAATATTGTTTAAATTCATTACTCAAATTATTTGGTAAGTTTATATGTAACTACCATATCATCAAATACATTATTGCAAAATTAATGTGATAGTTACAAATCAGCTTATCACATCATTTGAACAAAATTTTTGGGAAATATAATATTATTCTTATAGAAAACATTTCATTGAATGTTTGTGCCTGAATTAGAATTTCAATAGTTAATTAATTGCATCAAAATCACACAATTTTTGCAAACTTACTATTATTAGTAATATGGGCCACAAGACATATCCATTTGTGGTTCTCATTATAATTAAATAGTTTCAATTATCTAAGTGGTCCATTTTTTTTCAAGTTCAGTAATTAGTAGCGGACAAGTTAGAACAGGGATGAAAAATAATGCAAGTGTAACGTTGATACATACAGAAAAAAAAAAAAAAAGAAGTTAATTGAAATTGATTTATTCCTAATATTTTTCTTATTTGACAATTTTCCACCAATTTTTATGGGAGAAAAGTTTCCACAAGTCTACATGTATATGGTAGAGGACTCTCATGTGATTAATTCCACATCAATTGACCCCTTGATTGCAGAGTCTTCTACCCAATTCTTATGTATCACTCAACTAACTTGACAAATTTGAGAAGATTAAGGCATCTATATATATATATATATATATATATATTTCAATTCATCGCTTTGTTATCTTTTTTCTACATTTTAGAATCATAATATTTGACATTATTATCATCTTTACTCAAAAGTCTTTGCCCATCTCTAACGTTTTGGCACTTTGTTCGACAAAATATTCAATAGTCATTGGCCTGGTTGGAATGGTGAGGAAAAAAAAAAAAAGAGCCTTGACTAATGAGAAGAGAAACTTTTTTTTATAGAAAAGTACTATAGGTGAGTGTAATTTCTCGGACGATGGCAATACCTAACCGATTGAATTTTCGTGGACAAAGCACAAAACGTGTAGAACGAGTAGATGGCTTAATTGAAACCGGCGTGGCTATGAAAGCATCTAAATTCTACTCATTCTTCCCATCCATTTGATGTTACAAACGTGTATGTGTTAGGACATCCATTTGATGTGAGACTAGTGAGTAAATAAAGGTACAACAATTTGTAAGATTTTTGCAAATGTCAGACATTGAAGAATTTATTGATTATGCTTACTCAATGACAATTAGCAACAAACACTCAGAGTTAAATTATGAAAATATTTTGAATATGTTCAGCAGCATCATTCTTTCAAGAAATAAATTTGAAGGAGAAATTCCAGCATCTATGTCCAACTTAATAGGCCTTAAAAATCTCAATCTTTCTCAAAATAATTTTGAAGGCCACATCCCATCATCTCTAGGCAACTTAACAGTACTAGAATCGTTGGACCTCTCTAAGAATAGGCTCTCGGGTGAGATTCCTTAACAACTAGTAAACATCACATACCTTGCGGTCTTTAACATCTCACATAATCATCTCACAGGACCCATACCAAAAAGAAAACAATTTGAAACATTTGAAAATAGTTCATATGATGAGAATTATGGATTGTGTGGAAAACCTTTGTCAAAAATGTGTGAAAACATTGAGACACCAAAGAATGAAGATGAAGATGCGGAA
The DNA here is from genome assembly GCA_021234005.1 of Nephelium lappaceum. Lineage (NCBI taxonomy): Eukaryota > Viridiplantae > Streptophyta > Magnoliopsida > Sapindales > Sapindaceae > Nephelium > Nephelium lappaceum. The sequence goes on from CM038004.1 coordinate 18,432,352, forward strand.
TCTCGATTTGTCATTGATTGGAAGATAGTTGTGATTGGGTTAGCAAGTGGACCAATGGTTGGAGTGGTTCTTGGTCAGGAATTCTACACAAGGCTATATGAATGGTTTGTGAAGACTTTTGGAATATTGGAATATAAATGAAGAGAAAGAGAAGACACAGAAATTGTATGTAATTAGATTTTTCTTTCTTTCTTGTGCCCCCTTATTTTGTTTTCTGTTTCTTATTCTTTTTCCTTTTTTTTTTTTAATAGGGTCTTTGTATCTGGCCTCTTTTTTTTTGTTTTTTATTTTGGGGGGGGGAGAGGAATGGCGGGGGATGGGAGGAGGGGAGAGTGGGGAGGGGGCTGGGGGGCTGCTTTGTTGGGTTGCATTGCATGCACCTATATTATTCTTCTTTCTGGATGTAAAAAAAAAAAAAAAAAAAAAAATGCTCCAAAGAATTTTGTGTATCATTGTTTTTTAACCTTTTCTTTTTCTGTTTCCTAGAGTTTTTAGTAGATGTCATATAATATTGAAAGAGTATCATAAGAAGTTTCCATAATTGAAATAATGCTACCGTACTTAAAAGATCGATTAAATAACTTTGTTCCACCAAATAGAAGATGTAAAATATTGTGACACTGAATTACTTTGAAGCAATTTTATTTTATTTTTTCCACTCATTTGTGTTGGAAAAATGGGATAAATACTTATTTTAAGGACCCATTTTTTTATTGGGTCTTGATTGAGATGGATCAAGATGGATTCATGGAAAAAATGATACTTGGATGAATGAAAATTGAAAACAAGATTTACTTTTCAAAATATAACTGATAGAGGAAGTACCATGAATGTAGTTATTGAATTTGAAAAGGTGTAACGCAAAATCAAATTGCAGATTTAATTTTTCAAATTGTAAATGCAAATATTAATTTTTCAAGCATTTTTCAAAATAATTCTGTAAATTCAATTCAGAATTAATCATATCTGTAGTTAGAAATTCAAAAATTAATTTTGTAAATTCAATTTAGAATTAATCATATATGCAGTTACACACCATAATTGTCATTTAAACTTGCAATTATTCATATTTGTTCCATCAATAAATCTTTCAGTTACAACTACAATTACCACTCAACCTTGCAATTGTTTCATTCAAATGCAATCAATTGTAAAATTCCATTAGAATTGCAATTCAAAACTTATTAACTTAAATAAAAATGTTTATTTCATTCAAACTTTAATGAAATAATTAACTTATTAAACCAACATAATTGCAATGAAGTCAGTTGTAATATTCAATTATAATTGTCATTCATAATTTAAATAAAATTATTTATTTTTTTTCATAATTGAAATGAAATAAATAAGTTATTAGTCCAATTCATTATTTCATTATATCAATTGCAATTGTTTGTTTAATTCAAAAACCCGTAAATGAAATCATTCAAATGAAATTAATTGCAATCAATCTATCATTATTTCAATCAAATGAAATACTTAATGACAATTTATTCAAATTCAGATGAATTTAAATTTTAATAAATAAATTTATGAATGAAGTCATTAAAACAAAATTAAATTAAGGTATTCAAATGGTCATTCGTTTAAGAAGAATGAATGGTTTCAATTCAATGGAGAGTTATGTACATTGATGACTGTATGTTAATTAAGTAAATAAATTCTTTTGAAACTGTTTGTCTCTCTATCTTATAAATAGTGATAACACATTTTCAACTTACTATCAATCAAGTATGTGTTTATTAAAAGAAATGATCAAAAAAGAGAAACACAGTTTTTATTTATTTTAATTTATTCATGTTCATCATCATTTGAAGTTTTTCTATATGGATTCAGATATATAATTCAATTATATTTTATTGTTGTGAAAATCATAAAATTCGAAGATCCTATTGACCTATTGTCTAATCATGAAATTTTAAGATCCTAATGTCTTGTGACTTTTGAGCTTCAATTTCCCATTCACTTAATAACCATTTTTTATTTATAATCACATCAATTCGATATCCTTGCGAAGAAGAACATGATCACCTTGATCTTCCAAAAACGAGATCAAACTTCAATCAAAATGGTTAATAAAATTGGACTTTAATGTCTCAGTTTTCCAACAATTAACTTAAACAAACATTATAAGAATCAATTACCACAATTGCTTATTAATAAGTTATTAAGCAACAAATTGCAATTTGATTTTAGTACTTGAAATAAATCTAAAATCCCAAATTCAATATTTTAGTGCTTGTATCAAACCCAAAACAAAATTTTTAATATTTGACACAAACTTGAAACCTAAACAATAATCCAAAAGATTATTTTCAGTGTGTATCAAAAAACAAATATTTTAGTGTTTGAAACAAACCCAAAAATGCATAGGATTTTTTTTTCCTAAGCTGCAAATTTGTTGTCATCTGGAGAGTCTCCAAAATTTTACTTTTATAAGATTATCTGTTCTGTTTATCGAAATTTTCTAACAATTTGTACTCTTTAAAAAAAAAAAAAAAAAAAAAAAAGAAGGAAATCTAAAACTCTCCTTGTAGACAAGTTCTATCTTTCCAATTTATATATACACAAGTTCCTAAGCTCTAGCAATATGTACGTAATTGGTTATGCACTACTGTGTATGCAAGGGCTCCACGCACTAGCAAATGCTAATTTAAATTTTATGATTTTTTGTTTTCAGTATCCCTCAATTCTTCACCGCCAAATACAATATTTACCATACGACTGATTTGATAAAATTCAATTAATTTCTAAGGCAAATTAACACCAAGATCATTGGTCAATCTTTATATGTGCTAGACTTTCTCTCAACCTTGGATTATCTAATAATCTAAAGATTACAATTATGTTCATCCATTGTATCATGTTTGTCATCTATTAAAATTACAAGCCGTATCCTTCAAAAAAAAACATGACTACAAGCTCTTTGGTAAAACCTTGTTACAATGAAACATTCATCGATTATCTAATTAAAAGAAAGAAAGAACTCTACTTCTCAAAATATTTCGATCCTCTCCTCATTTAAACTTATTTGGGCAGGGCCACAGGGTTTAAACTCTCTCACCAATAAAAGCATATCACACCAAATCGCATTGTATCGTTCCTACAATCTATAAATCCACCATATTTGACATTATTATAGATTTTTGTGCATAAATCTCTTGCCCATTTTTAACTTTTGACACTCCACTCTGGACAAATAAATGTTTGGATTGTGACTGACAATTGACAAATGCAATCAGATTCCAAAGAAAGCGTGAAGGAGTTACTGTCAATTAATGATGAAGAAAAGAAGGAATACAAAGAGACAACTTCTGTAATCAGAAGACAAATTCCAAAGAAAAATCAGTCGAAGTATCACATGCAAGTAGTTGAGCTCTTATTTTCAATTGTTCTCCATATTTCACTTATCAGATGACAAATTCCAAAGAAAATTAAGTCGAAGTATCACATGCAAGCAGTTTGAGCTCTTATTTTTCAATGTTTTCCCTATTATAAACAACATTTTCAATACCATGATCACGTCAAGGGTCAAAACATTGGTGGGGATTAAAGAGGTAAAAAAAAGGCAGCCTTGACCCACATGGGGAACCCCAGTGCAATGGACGAAGTGTACATCCACTACTAACATGATGCCATATGGTATGTACGTGCCAAATGACGTGATTGTGATAAGAATTGATGGAGGGTATATTCATTGCATTGAAGACTATCAAACACAAGAGAAGATAAATAGTATTTCAATCGTGTAAACACTGGACAACAAGTTTGACAAATAAAAAGCTCTTACAATTTTCCAAGCTTTTGCATCTTGAAATTGATTGCATTTTCGAACACCATAGGTCTGCCTTAGGGTCATTTATGTGTGAATCTTTATGACCAAGAAATTTTAGACCCATGACACATGCAAACAATAATCTAATTGAGAACTTTTTTGGTTCCTTTATAATCTATATGAGGAAGATGGATGAACTCTGGCCGTATGCATTGATTGAACAAATTAATGTCATTTTGGAAACAGAGTAATAAATTTTGCATCATAACATAGAATGTAATAGGAGTTGTTGTGATGATTATTGTGATTTGTCAAGTTGCAAATCTTTTTACAAGTCACGATGCAAACGATTTGATATATTTAGGAACAGTTCAGAGGATGCAAACACACAAGGATTTTGTAAAAGTTCTTGTATAAGCAGTAACAATTAGTAATTGAAGAACAAATTTATTAATGATGAAGAACAAAATAAAGTTTAGCTGCGTCAAAAGATGATATAAGAAAAGATTCTGGAGGATAAGAATTCAAGAGACACACATCAAGAACAAATTAAAGTCTAGCTGTTTGAGAAGAACTGATACGGTGGAAAAAGACCGACCTGAAAGGAGACAAAAAGAAAGAAAGCAAAAGTGAAAGAACTAAACATCCTGTTAGCTTTCATGTAACCTTCCTTCTTTATAAAAACCATTTGTAAGTGTATTGAAAGTGATCACATTTGGCTGCACCCCATTCTTACCCATCGAGTTTTTAAGCTTCACAGCTGTACTCAAAAGACCCTTACTACAATACCCTGCAATCAATGTATTATAAGACACAAAGGGGGTACTAAAACCAACGCGTTCCATCTCCTTTAACACTTCAACCGCGTTTTCAAGCTCCCCCGACTTACAAAAAGCACACATAACCATATTTGAAGTATAAACATTCGGCTAAATCCTACAACGCCGCATCTCTTTATAGAACCCCAAAGCAATATCAATCCTATTCAAATCAAGCAACGAACTGATGTTCTTATAAACTCAACCGTCAACAGAAAACCATACTCCATTTGACAAAAAACATCAGTAGCATTCCTAAACCGCTTCATACGAGCATAAGTTCTAAACAAACAATCACAAACACGCAGCAAAGACTCACACACTCTATAGGAATACAAAACACTATCAAACAACCTAGAAGGCAAATCAATCGAACCCGAAAAAAGCACACCTTTCAAAATGGACTCTGCAGACTTAAACTTCGTATTTTTGGTCAAAATATGGAGAATAATGGAATGAGTCTCGAGGGTAAGTGAGGTGGGCATGTGGGTTTGAACCCAAGTGAAGAACTCAGTGAAAGAACAATATCTTTTTGAATTTTCAACAAAACATGCTTCATTCTAAATGGTGTCAAGTGGGGTGTCAATGGTTTCAATTTTTCCCAATCAGAGTGGACCAAATGACCACAAGCAATGTTTACAAAGTCAAGGTCCTGGCCTTTTGGCTCTGGGACTGTCCTTTGAGGAACTGAAGCGGGTTCCAGTTCTTCTTCATTGAAGGGTTTTCAATGGTGGGGTTTTTTTCACCAGAATTGAGAATCTACGAAGTTGAAAAATAGTCATGATGTTGAAACATGTACGTGTGGAGACGGGGTTTTGTTATTCTTGGGAACAAGACAGGAAGGAGTTGGAAGTACTGATGTTTTTTGTGTTGTTCTTCATTCTTGGGTGTGATGGCGGTTTTGGGCGGCAGCTCCGGCACCGGCTCTTGCGGTTGCAGCCCACCAAAAGTGTCTCTGTCTGGGAGAATTTGTGAAATACCAGATTTGTCCTTCAGTTTAAATCTTGACAAAGCCCAATTGGTTTAAAGCCCAAAGAAGGATATTAGATCCATGAACAATGGCCCAAAGTTCGTAAGGGCTAAAGTGTAAATGGATTAGAGGTTTTTTTTTTTTTTTTTTTTTTTTTTTTGAGAAGATGGATTAGAGGTATTTTGATATCATTAGTGTCATTTATTAATTTGTAAAAGTTAATAAACTAATGCCGATTTGTTAATTAAAAGGTTATTTCCAACCATTTATCCTAACTTGTTGATTGAATTAATTTTAAACCTCAAGATTATCTATTTGTTACAACATTGATTTATTTCTATTGATACTTTTAATTTTTTGTCTTCAACATATATGGTTGCAAACACAAATGACCGTAATAAATTTGAATTAGGCATTGAAATGACTTCTATATAGTTGATGATGCACTGAAAAGACATCTAGATGGTCAGTGCTGCTTACAAAAAGCTACTTACTAAATACTTGGTCAATTATATGTTATTAATCTTTCTCCTTCCATATTTTAATTTAGTTCTTTGTGTTAGGTAATTAGACACTTGAAATGATTTTTCTCCTTCTAGTGCTCCACTCTTATTGGCATTTGCTCCATTTCATCTTTTCAATTATAATTCTTTGCAATTGTCTTTCTCAGTGCTCTATTAAAAGGTAAAAGAAACCATCTACTAAAAAATAAATAACTCAAATTCACCTACCATGTCATCTTTATTACTTTGCATATTTTACCTTAAAGAATAATATAAACATAAAGTTAATGCATTTGTTTGAAATGGAGCTCCTGTTTGTTCCAGTATTGCTTTAAATAATTCTATTTAAATGATGATCAATGATTGCAAATCGGCCTATAAAAACTAGTCGATAATGTATATGTTACAAACGTGTCATTGGACATCCATGTCACGTGGGACTAGTGAGTAAATGAAGGTGTAACAACTTGGAATATTTTTGCTTATGGCAGACATTGAGGATCTAAGAACTTTAAGTGATTTGTCTCTAATGTGGATCGAGTCATACATATCTATCACAATCCACTAGTAATACTGAATAGCCAAGCAATATTTTCTAACTTGGATGGTGGGTTTGACAACCATCAATTATATGCATGCCTATATTTCTAACTTGGATGACGGGCTTGACAATCATCTATTTTATGAATGCCTATATTTCTAACTTGGATGATGGGTTTGACAATCATAAATTGTATGCATCCCTATATTTCTAACTTGGATGATGAGTTTGACAACCATCAATTATATGCTTGCCTATTGTAAAAATAATCAGTAACTTTATTCTCTTAATATATGTTCTTAGAAATTTATATTATTTGATGAATTGACTATTACTAGTCTTCTATTTCAATACGTTTTTTTTTTTTCCCTTAAGCTGAGACGTTTAACTTTAAAAGGACTCGTACATAACACGTTTGAAAATACATAAAAGCTTGGACTTAGGGTAAATTTTACCAAGATGATACACAAGCATCATGATAAATTTAGTATTTGTTATACAAAACTTATCTCATTTAGTACTACATTTAGGTAATTTGAAAATTACAATAATTATTCTCTTTTAATTAATCCAATTTATAATTTTTTGCAATTTTTTTTAAAGTGTTCTAATTTGAATAAAGGGAAACAGAAAACCAATTTTTAAGAAATATAAAAAATAAATAAAATAAAAAATCTCCTCTTTGAATAACCATTTCAGAGTTTGTGATCATTGTGAAATTTATTTTAATTAATTACAAGGTTCTAGAGGAGCAGAGCTGCTTTCAAATGACAACTTCAGTATTTGTCAACCATTGATCGCATGATATTATTCGAACAAAATTCTGGAACATTTTTAGGTGGGCTGGGTTTGCAGAAATTTCACAACTGATCATGAAAACATAATGGTCAAACCTACCATAATTGTTAAGAAAATAGGCCAAAGTTAATTATCTACCTCTGTATCTATACCGAAGTTAATTTATAGTTTAAGAAATTAATGTGCTGATTTCTTAATTCATGGTATGTATTCACTATTTGTTCTACGCATAGCGGGACTGCAATTATTTTTCTGCCTTAAGGTTTGTTGCTGTTGAAATGGTTATTTATAACTCTTAATTAAGGTTTAATCTTTTTCGTCTCTCTATCTTGAAGTATATGCTTTTGTTGTTTTATTTTTAAATGGTTGAAGTATAAGTTGCAAATGTGTTAATATTGGACATCCATATGATATGAGCATAATGAGTATATGAAGGTACAAAAATTTAAAAGATTCTTGCATATGACAGACATTGATTTGATTGTATATATCTATCGCATTCCACTAGTATCATTGAAGAGCCAAGCAATATTTTCTAGCTTGGATGAAAGGTTCGACAACCATCAATTATATGCATATTTATTGTCAAAATAATCAATAACTTTCTTTTTTTAATGTTCTTAGAAATTTACATAATTTGGTGAATCGACTATCACAAATCTTCCACTTCAACACGTCTTCGTCTTTTAAGGCTAGATGTTTAATTTTAAAAGAACCCTTGCATATGTATATGTACTTTTTTTAGTGATAGCTGAAAATTTGAAATTAACTCGATTACAATTTAATAATTACAAAAAAAAAGAAAATTAAAAGATAAAATAATATTTATTTACATGTCATTCAATTTAATTGTCTGTGATTATGTCATTCAAATTACGGTGTTCTTCAAAGATTAATTTAATTAAATTCCCTCAAAGGTGGATTAGAAAAAGAAAAAAGAAAAAATCTTATCTATAGTAGAGTAAAAAAGGTATACAGTATCATAATTTGATTGTAATTCTAATTGAGTGTTAGACCCAATGACAAGTTTGACAATTAATAATCAAACTCTCGGTTGTCCTAATTAATAAAGTAGTTATATATTCTTAATCCAACAAAAATTCAATGGATAGCATTTGTTAAAGTCAATATTTAAGTTCCCTTAGTTTTATTCACCAGATGACCTTCATAAAAATTTATATGAATTATACTTTGCCTTTGAAAGTAAGAATAATTTAAAAATTTTTGGACACAACACACGCAGAGAATTAAAAGAACCTTAAATTTCAATAGCATAACATTATAATGTCATTGACACAGTAGTCTCAAATGGCATATTTAGTGGATCTGGTCATTACGATTATCCATTGCTCCTGCAACCATATTAATTTTCTAATGCAAAATTGCAAATATGAAAATTAAGACCTCAAACGTCTCTATATAATCCCATTATTTTTGCCCTGTTTCAAAAACTTGCCTGGAATAAATTTGACAATTAATTTAAGTGCTCATCTGGTTGTCCGTCTCTCACATCAATGAATAGCATTAAAAAGTCTATAACAACATTTTATAACCACATGACAGCTGTGACAATAAAATTTATTTAAAATAATCTCAAGCTGCCTATAAAATCAACTCAAATCCCTCCGTCTATTGCCCACCACAACAAAATCAATCCTCTCTATCTTGCCTAACTTACTGAATCAATTTTGTATTGGATCAATCATAGGATTATTCATGAGTTTCTTCACATTTATCATGTACTTAGCTTTTTCACTCTCCTTATTGCATCTCACTTGTTCAAATCGACCATTTTACCATGATAAAGAGCGATTTGCACTGTTGCGATTTAAGGAAAGCCTTTCCTGTAACAAGTGTAATTTTTATTTTCTTTCTGAATATCCCAAGGTTGCATCGTGGAATTCAGGAGAGAATAGTGACTGTTGCTTTTGGGATGGCGTCAAGTGCAATGAGGAAACTGGTCATGTGATGAAGCTTGACCTTAGTAATAGTTGTCTCTATGGTTTCATCAACTCTACCAGTACCCTTTTCCACCTTGTTCATCTTGAATGGTTTAGCCTTGCTTATAATGACTTCAATGAGTCCAAAATTCCTTCTGAAATCATGAATCTTTCAAGGTTATCATATCGAAACCTCTCTTGGTCTGTGTTTTCTGGTCAGATACCACCAGAGATGCTAGAGCTCTCCAACTTGGAGTCCCTTGACCTATCATACAATTTGTTTTTGTTACACCTCCGACACCTAGGTCTAAAACGTCTAATGGAGAAGTTAACCAACCTAAAAGTGCTTGATCTTAGTTGGGTCAACATTTCATCTTCAATACCACAGGCATTGACAAATTTATCTTCTCTCACATTTTTATCTCTTCGGGACTGTAATTTACAAGGTAAGTTCTTTATAAAGATTTTCTAGTTACATACCTTCTACTTCAAAAAATAAAAATTAAAAAACTTTAAACTTAATTTGAATTATTTCAACTTCAATCAATAACCGTAATAAATATCGCCCATTTGGATTTATCTAATAATTATATTTAGGTGAGTAGCCTGCTTCTAATGAAATTCTTGCTTCTTAGAAACAATTTTATATATACATATGCAGTTTATCTTCTTTGATTTATTATCTTCAAAAAATGCAAAATGGAAAGTAAATTCCTTATACAAATTTTCTTTTACTTCCCAAAAATAATTCTAAATTGTTACCTTACGTAGCTTCATCCTCTTTTTCAGGAATAATTCCGTCTTTACTTGGCAACCTTACAAACCTCAACCATTTGGACCTATCTTATAATTATTTTGGGGGAGAGTTACCAACTTTCATCAGAAATCTCACTGCCTTGGAATTTCTTAATATCAATGCCTGCAATTTCTCAGTCCATGATCCATCCACACTTAGCAATCTTACCCAATTAAAACATTTGGGCCTTTCTTACAATAATATTTCAAGCCCAAGTTCTTTGTTGTCTTGGCTTGGTAAGCATACCGAACTCACTGGTTTAGAACTTTCTGGTCTCAACATCGATGAGATTCCTTTTTGGCTTACAAATCTAACACATCTTAATTACTTAGATATGAGTAGAAACCAACTGACCGGTCCAATCCCAATTTGGCTCCTGAAATTGAACTTGTTGAAAGATCTAAGTTTCAATTATAATAAATTGACTGGTCAAATTCCTTCTCAAATTAGCAACCTAACCCAACTGAATCTTCTAAGTCTTTCATCTAATCAATTGCAAGGTCCGATTTCTAGCTCTTTCCTTGAACTCAACTATCTTAAATTTGTTGACCTTTCTTCAAATAATTTGTCACTGGAATTGGAATTGTTTCTTCAACTCAAACGTTTAAAAACACTAGTTCTCTCATCAAACCATTTATCACTGCTACTCACCAACTCCACTGTTTATGCCCACCCTCATAACTTACTCGATTTAAGATTACATTCATGCAACCTTACGAGCTTTCCAATTTCTCTGCGCAATCATGATCAACTAGAAGAACTAGACCTTTCTTCTAACAATATATCTGGTCAAATCCCTAGATGGTTGCTTAACTTAATCATAAATAGTTTGTATTCCTTGAACCTTTCTCACAATCTTTTGACTGGGTTTAACCAACAACCCGTTGTTCTTCCATGGACAAGACTAAATTATTTGGACCTTAAGTTCAATAAGTTCCAAGGTCCACTCTCCATTCCTCCAATTTTTACTATTCATTATCTAGTTTCCAACAACCAGCTGTCAGGAAAAATTCCAGTGCAGATCTGCAAATTGAATTCTCTTTATGCCCTTGATTTATCTAATAACAACCTAAGCGGCAAGCTTCCAAAATGTTTGGGCAATTTGAGTCATGGCCTATCAATGTTAGATCTGCAAAACAACAAATTTCACGGGAGCATTCCTCAAAACTTCAAGAATGGAACGAATTTAAGGATGATTGATTTAAGCAATAATTCATTGCAAGGAAAAATTCCAAGATCATAGGTCAATTGTACAAGACTAGAATTTTTGGATCTTGAAAATAACAAAATCGATGATAGTTTCCCATCTTGGATGGGAAGTCTTCCAAACTTAGAGGTTGTCAACTTGCAATGGAACAAACTCCATGGTGTGATAGAGGAACCTAAGTCAGATTTTGAGTTTCCTAGATTGCGCATGATTGATCTCTCTCACAACACATTAACTGGTAAATTTCCATCAAAATACTTTCAGTCTTGGAATGCCATGAAAGTTGTTGAAGCAAGTCCACTAACATATGTGATGAAAAGTAATGACAGTAGTGATGACTTATATGATTACTCGTTAACGGTGGTTAACAAAGGGATATACATAGAATATGAGAAGATCTCAATTATGCTTACTGGCATTTGGCTCTCAAACAACAAATTCGAAGGGGAGATTCTAGCTTCTATTTCCATTCTAAAGGGGCTTCGATCTCTTGACCTTTCCAACAATAATTTCACTGGTGGTATTCCATCATCTTTGGGCAACTTGACAGTACTAAAATCATTGGTCCTTTCCAATAACAAGCTCTCAAAACATATTCCGCAACAGCTTGTCAAACTCACATCTCTAGCCTTCTTTAATGTCTCGTACAATCATTTGGAGGGACCTATACCAAATGAAGCACAATTTAATACATTTGATGATAGGTCTTACGAAGGGAACCCGGGTTTGTGTGGACAACCTTTGTCAAAAAGATGTGGAAATTTTGAGCTTCAATTGGAAGGAGATGATCATGGATCACAATCACTATTTGCATTTGGTTGGAAAGTTGTTGCAATAGGATATGCAAGCGGGCTAATAATTGGAGTAATTCTTGGACACATATTCTGCATAAGGAAACATGAATGGTTGGTGAAAATTTTCCGGATGCCAGTGAAAAGAATGCAGCGAAAGAAGGGACGATGTAGGAACTAAAGGTAATCATTTTGGCTTCTATAGAGTTTCTCAACTCAGCCTCAACATAATTTTTTTGTTTTTCCTTAGTTTGGTTTCTCTTTTTGAATTTTTTTTTTTCATAACTAAGACCAACTCAGGGTACAATCGAGACCAGCAATGATGAAACATTGAGACGTAGTCTTGGGATCAGCTTTCAAGAACGGGAGGTGGGTTGGGCGACTAACAATAATGTGGAACTATTGGGTGTAGGATGCTCCACTTGAGAGAGTGTGGTTGATGGTCTAACCACTAGACCACAACCCAAGCTACCTTTGTCATGTTTTAAATTTTAATTATGAAATAAACTGAACATTGATAACGAAGAAATGCTTATAGCAATTGTCATTTCCTGTATTGATTTGCATCCAGTTTTTGTTGCCTGAAGATAGTAATGAATGATTTTCCTAATTTTATTTTGGAGTTCATCAACTAGATTTGGTTAATCAAATAAAGTAAATGTCATAAAACAATATACATTTTGAATTGAATCAAAGATTACCTGTTCATGTGCTTATCTAAACTTTAGATTTATCGATTGTGGTGACAAAAGAAAAATTAAATCGGAAAGTCAAGACCAGATTGAATGTTCAGAAGCTAGTTAAGTGTGTTACAGACCAGATTGATTAGGACTTCTATTAGGATCAAATTTTGATGTTTAAAAGATAAGACTTTTAGTCCATTAGAAAGTTTGAGCTTCCATTTTCAATTAGCTATTTAATGTAAATCATAATTTTTTTCAATGAAACTTTTAACAAATAACATTAAAGTGTAAGCGTTCAAGAAAATAAAAATAAAGTATATAAGTTTTGAAATTAATATTCCAAAAAAAAAAAAAAAAAACTTTTTAACATCAATCTTTGTTGGTAACCTAGTGCTAAAAAATCACTTTTTTTTTTTTTTGAACTAGGTACCAAACTCACATTTTTTTCAGTTTAATAGGAAAAAAAAAAAAAATCTTACTTTCGTTAAAAGTTTTGGAAGCTCCAACTTGCATGTTTGGATAACATTTAAAAAAACATTAGAGATGCTTTTGATTAAGTATAAAACAAAATTACTGTTTTATTAAAAGACATCAAGTATGTAAGAGAAGAAATGACACCACTTCAATCTGAGTTGGCGCTAAATAACTCTCATTCAGCTTTGTAACGATTCAAGTTTAAGTGATTACATCATAAATAGTGCTAAAAAAAAGAGAAGAATTAAGAATTATTTTTCTGATTATTTAATATTGTCTATGATTGTGTTAAATTTTCCTCGACTTTTAAATGTTTTAATAACTCATGACTATGATATTGTTAACCATTCTTTGACTTTTAAATATTTTAACTACTTTGATTAAACTGTCTCATTACAACGAAACAATTTGTTGAAATAGTACTTTTATTAAGAATTTAAAAATTTATTAAGAGCCCAATAATCAATCGGATAGCCTGTTCAAGGGAAACTTATTATTCATATCATCAATGTGTGTTAGTTGCTCATATATATATATATATATCCTATTTATATAATAACATATTTTGAAAATCAGAATCTACATTTTGCCAAACTAGTGATATAAGACAAAGAATTTGTGATAAAATTTATTTATGCCAACATTAGATAATATTGACATAATGACCTGATTCTGAATAATTTAAAGATATTGATGCTATCTGTTGGATTATTGGGTTGTTGGGTCGGGTCCACCCAAGATGACCCAAACCCATGATCCGATCCAACTAAAATGGATTGGGATAGGAACAAATAACCGCTAGCGGTTACTGGCAGTTATCAGAAAATAACCGTCACCTCTATAAATACTTGAGGAATTCATTTGTTGAATAATGATGGAAAATCAATTCCAGAAACTTTACATACAAACCATACTACACATATGAGAGAAAAGAGAAAACAAATGGCAAGGCAAATTACACTATGATTTGAGGTTCCTTTCCGACTATGTGATTGGAATCCGACCAGTTGAACAATTCAGGATCCAGAGCAATTTCCGCTGCGCAGAAACGGGTACGCTTTCGGTTTCCGTTTTACTGTTTTATTGAATTTATATAATGCTATGAATTCTTTCATTGGTATCAGAGCCAGGTTTGGATGGTTTGCTGGTACTAAAAGATGATCAATTGCCATGAAATTCATTTATTTTTCCAGATTGAAAACCTAAGAAATAGATGTATGAAATCCGAATCTGTTTTCAGGCATTAACATCATTTTATGTTTTTCTTCTTTGTGTGATTATTACACCATTAGATAGGGCTCGAAAATAACTTTCCAACGGTATATTACAAGCCCGATTTGGATTAGAATCGAAGGAGAAAAACAGTTTTCAATCAAAATGTAGAGAATCAAAATTTAAAAAAAAAAAATGTAGGAAATAAAAGATAAAAATATTACAAATTCTGAATGTGGCACGTCGCTGGCGGGAATTGACAGGCTAGCGCGTGCACTACACGTGCGTCAATAGAGAGTGATGCGCGCGGCTGCAGAGCCTGCAAACTTACTCGCCACGTGGGCGACACACATGCGCCACGCGGCGTTACTTGATTGGTTGCATGATGACGCGTGGATGGCTACATGAGCAACACATGGTGTCGTGGTTGGCAGATGATTAACATGTGGCCCAATCATAACATGACGCGTGGCTACATATACATGTGACGCGTGTAACTGATGACGACGTTGCGGCTCCAGAGGATGCCACGCGTCCGATGACGTCAGCGCGGTGCTTGCAGGCGCGTCAGGTGGAGTCTCGGCGCGTGACTGGCGCAGCCGAGTGTGTGGCGGCTCCACCGGTGCGTGCCAGCCACGTGCCGCCGCCGACGGTGGCCGCTGGCGATATTCCGATGAGTTATTTTTTTTATTATTTTTTTTCTTTAATTTGTTCTGCTCTTTTTATCCCAATTAATTATTCGCTCAATTGTGAATTGAATTACATTTCTTTTATTTATTTGGCTCTATTAATATCTAAATTAAAATGCCTTCATTTTTATATTAAATTTTGTTCGACCTAAGATTGTCATGCACATATAAATGTTTATATTTTAGGTTATGCCATACAATTTTATGGGACTGGGTCAACTCATTTTAACGATGAGTTATCTGATGACGTGATTATTATCATTGTCCTATCAGATGACGAGGAGATTACTAATATCTCAAATATTGACCAGTACCTAGAAATTATATAAATCTCAGATGATTAGTAGGATTTTGAGATCAAAATTTATATATCTTGGACAATAAAATGACGGAGGTCATAGATATTTCGATTAAGAGATGTCTGAGAATATAGAGATCTCAAATGATGCTATTTAAATTGTGGGTGTCCTAAAATCTTTTAGAGAATGATATTAAGACTGCTTTGCACAAAACACTTACATATATAGTTTAGTGAATATTTGGAAATTGGATGATGATGGGTAGCTTGACTACTTTTTCGATTCCTATCCACAGATTCTTTAATCATATTTATGAGTGTATAGTTGCTGCAATATTTTTAGTGAAATGATAGTAGATGTGCTAGTATAGACGTAGACAGATATAGATCAAAGGTCTCTAAGTAGAATAAATGTCATTTGAGACAATAGTATGTGCTTCGATAATAATAGTTGTTGAACTGAATAAAGGTGACAAATTAAGTAGTGATAACTATGATATTTGACACCGTAAAACTTAGTATATCCTAGAGGAGTAAGAAGCTCTCGAAACCCTAACCAATACCATGGTCAAACCCAAACATGATACTTTTGCTCAACATTGAAAAGATGTTAAGGCTTATCAGGCCTTCTAAGATAAAGAACAACATTGTTCGTATAACGATATTGTCTCACATGGTTGATGACCACATGTGAGCGTACGAAGAATATAGATGGCACTAGACATTTGGCTGACTTTCAAAGCAAATGTGGTGAGACATCAACCGCTAAGCTAAGGAGATTCACAATCAAGTTTGATACTTATCAGAAGCGTTGGGATTACAACCTAATGCAGTATCTGTGAGATAAGTCAAACATGATACATGAGTTGAAATCCCTAGGCCATGCCTTAACTAATGAGCAATAAGTACAAGTGCTAATCTGATCCCTCCCAAATAATTGGAAAAACATAATAAATCAACATGACCAACAATGATAGTATCATATCGTTTGATGATATCTCACGTCATGTTAAACTCGAAGATGAGCGCCTAGAGACGGCTAATACTTCAAGTTAGCTTTATTTGGTTCAGTCCAATATGCGTAAAGGTTTAGGCTCTAAGCGCAAGAAGGGAGGAAAGAATATAAGTTGGAAGAAAGGGAAAGAGAATCCCAAATCCAACATGGATGAGATCGGAAAACATAATAAGGTTAAACATGGTAATGTAAGGGAGGACAAGAATTAGTATTTCAACTGTGGCAAGATAGGTCATTTCACTCATGAATGCATTGAGCATAAGAAAGAGACTCAAGAGCCACGAACTATATGACTAAAAAATAGAGGAGCATTTGTAGAGTACCGTCGGATCAGCCAGGGAACAAAATGAATCTACTTAGGGAACAACTTAAAATGTATTGGCACCTATAAAGTGATTATGCAAGGTGGCCAAGTGTTGTATCTCCATGATATCCTGTATGCTCCGAAGATTCGACTGAATCTTGTCTCTGTAATTGTCCTTCTAGGTTTAGGATGTAGTTTAACTTTCCATAGCAATTGTTTAAGTATTTATTTAAATTCAATGAGATTAGGCACCGAATATCTGATGGATGGTTTTATCGTATTAAATACCGAATTTGACAATACTACTAATACGATGGTTGTCTTTCATTAATCACTTTAACTAATGTTGTCAATATTGATGTTCATACTTGGCATGCTAGACTAAGGCATATGGGTAAGAATCGAATGAATAGATTGCCTAAAGAGGAATTTTAAGATTTTCCCAATACGATAGATTTGTCTTTATATAAAAGTTGTCTAGTAGAAAAACAACTAGAAAACCATCTGGAAAAGGAATTGAGGCTGAGAATTAATTATAGTTAATTCATTCTGATATCTGTGGACCAATAAATGTGAGTGCTAGAAATTATATCAATCATAGATGATTACATATTTTGGTCATATCTATTTGATCTCTCATCAATCTGAAGTATTAGATTGCTTTAGAATGTATCTAAACTTGGTGGAGAATCAGTTAGATAGAACTGTTAAGGTCTTGCGGACTGATCGAGGATAAGATATCTTTCTAAATAATTTGAGACATTATGTCATGAGAAAGGTATTGATATACAGTTGACCATTCCTAGGATTCCGTAACAACATGGTGTAGCGGAAAGAAAGAATAAAACATTACTAGAGATTGTAAGATCTATGATTGCATAAGCAAACCTCTCAATATCTTACTGGGAGATGCGCTATTAATAGCTGCTTACATTCTGAATAAGGTCACTACCAAATCAGTAACTTCCATACCCTATGAATTATAGACAGGTAGGAAACCTGAACTTATTTATATGCGACCATGGGGGTACGCATGATATGTGCATATTTTTTTTAGTAAATATAAAAAGTTGGGTGCTAAAAGAAATAAGTGTATCTTTATTAGATACTCCAAGCACTCAAAAAGGATATGTATTCATAGGAGAAAACTCAAATGGAAGCATTACTGAATCAGAGTCACTAGATATGAAATTCTTAAAGAATGAATTTCCTAGTAGAGGTGAAGTTGAAAAAGAATTTCAATGTTACGTGTTGAACAATTCGGACAATGTTCCAAATCCGAACACTCAACTAAAGGAAGATAGAGAGTTATTTGAATACTTTATCCCTAGTGGGAGTGATAAAGCTATTGGAATAGCTTATTCATTTGTTCCCAGTGGGAGCGAAGGGACTAACAAGTTAGTGCTCTCAAATAAATTAACTCGTAGAAGTAACTGTAAGGTTATTCCTTATTGTTAATTTGAGATTAAGGAGAAACTTTTATGCTTGCTTCACATAATTGTGATGAGCCAAAGAATGTGAATGAGGCTATCAATTCACCTGCTAGGGATTTTTAGATTAAAGTCATACAATAAGATATGGAGTCAATGGAGTGCAACCATGTCTAGAACTTGGTTAAATTATCGTCTGATCGAAAATCCATTGGAAATAAATAGGTTCTCCGCATTAAGTGTAAGGAAAAGGGCTCAATAGAGAGATACAAGGCGAGATTAGTAGCAAAAGGATATACTCAATAGAAGAGTATAGACTATGAAGAAACCTTCTCCCTTATGGTAAGGTTTGCTTCCATCCGCCTTATATTAGCTATCGTTACACACATGAACCTAGAATTGCATCAGATGGATGTAAAAATAATATTTCTCAATAGAGAACTGGAGAAAGAAATTGACATAGAGCAGTCAGTGAATTTTGTTTTTAAAAAAAAAGAAAAAGGATCAAGAGCTGAAAGTATGTAAGCTCATGAGATTGATCTATGACTTGAAACAATTCTCCAGATAATGGTACCTCCATTTCCATGAGACGATCATGTCCTATGGATTTCAAATGACCAAAGAGGACCGTTGTATGTATGTTAAGTTGGTAAAAGATAAGTTAATAATACTATCTTTACACGCGGATGATATTCTATTGGTCGAAAATGACAACGAGTTTAAGGTAACCATAAAATGATGGTTATCCTCAACTTTCAAGATAAAAGATATGAGAGAGGTTACCTATATTTTAGGAGTTAAAAAGAATCAATATAGATCGTTTAAGGAGAATTCTGGCTTTGTCACAAGAGCCATACATCAAAAGATTCTCGAACGATTCTATACGACTGATTGTAAGCCTATAGGTAATCTCATCTCAAAATGGTCAAACTCTTTGTCATGAAATATGCCCCAAGACTCCATAAAAGCGTGAAAGAATTGAAAGAATCCTTATTCTAGTACCATCGAAAGTCTCATGTATGCTATGATGTGTACGAGACTTGATATTTGCTATGTAATTAGACTGATTAGTAGATATCAATCTAAACCTGGATAGAAATATTGAATTGTTGTGAAAAGAATTTTAGAAAGGGACTGCTGATTATTCCCTATATTATCAAGGTGGTAATATGCGTTTAATTGAGTATCTAAACGCTGATAGGGGAGGTGATTTGGATAAGCAAAAATCTGCATCTAGTTATGCACTTTTGCTCAACCAATGTGTTATTTCTTGGAGTAACAAGAAGCTATCATGCATTACGCTGTCCACCATGGAAGCTGTATTCATAGCATATTCAGCTACAGTCTATGAAGCAATCTGGCTCAAGAGATTCTTGAAGAATCTGAATTCAAAACTAATGTGAAAAAGTCAATTACTGTATACTGTGATAGTTAGGCAACAATTGTATATACTAAAGATACGAAATGTCACAATAAATCGAAGCACATAGAGACTAAGTATAATTTTGTTAAGGATATAATGATGATAAGAATGTAACGATCTAGTATGCATCTACACATGAGATGGTATTGGATTCACTCACAAAAGCTGTGATAAGAGATATATTTATGTCACTTACTAGATCTTTGAGTTTGTGTAGATTGCGATGTTATAATTGTTACAGTAAGTTATATCTGTTTTATGATTAGATACGTCATTTTGGTTATATAAAGCTAGCACATATTCATTTCATATAGATTATATATGAAAGTATGTCGTCAGGTTTTGAGATTGGTATTCTTACACGTACAATCGTCTTGGTTGCTAGGAGAGCAATCTAAGATGAGACACATATATTTTTAGAGAATAAAAATGAAGTTGTTCTCTTAAGGGCTTGAAATATATAAAATGTCGCCTTGATTGTAGTCAAGATGAGGTTCTACCTAAAATTAATTATTGAACGGCTCATGATGTATCCCCACCATCATGAAAACCTGATTAAGCCAGATGTGAGTTTCTCGATAATAGATGCCAGAAAGGGCAAGTTTTGGAACTCAGGTTAGACACTAGAAAAGCGTCTGAACTAAGATCTGTACAGTGAATAATCTCAATATAAAAAACATACACGCCCTTATTAAAGGATAAGATTCACTGTAAGATGCGTTTTATACCGTATGTGCTTATAGTGACCGACATGGAAAATGAGTGAATTTATCCCTAATTCCTCATTGTGTAAGTTCCATTGAAGTTTATATAAAACTTCTACCTATGTCCTCAATGACTGTTCACTTTGTCTCAAAGTAATGAGGTGATGTTTGTATCATTAGTGTGTCTTCTATGGTTATGATAATGCAGCCTATGGGACATTACTATGATGTCAGTCTTTTTTGTTGATCGAGAGACGAAAGTGAGACAGGAAGATTTAATGAATTTTATTTTGTTCCTATAGTTACTAGTCGCGACTAATTGCAATTTGGAATTGCAATTGTGATTATATGGAATATTGGAGGATCGAGCATGTTAAGGGATTAAATATGCTCGAGCAAATAAAATCCTATTAAATCTAGGATATAATAATGAACAAATTTACAATCTCTTGTATAACAGTACAATTGAGATTTGAGAGACAAGCCACATTGCATATATTATTGTTCATAGGTCACACGGTGTATTTACCTGTATGAATGTCTGTACTCCTTATCATAAAGGGCTCACCAGTGTTTTCTCTGTGAGTTCTATTTGGCTCATCTTGTGTGAGTGGGAGATGTTGGATTATTGGGTTGTTGGGTCGGGTCCACCCAAGATGACCCAAACCCATGATCCGATCCAACTAAAATGGATTGGGATAGGAACAAATAACCGCTGGCGGTTACTAGCGGTTATCAGAAAATAACCGCCACCTCTATAAATACTTGAGGAATTCATTTGTTGAATAATGATGGAAAATCAATTCCAAAAACTTTACATACAAATCATACTACACATATGAGAGAAAAGAGAAAACAAATGGCAAGGTAAATTACACTGTGATTTGAGGTTCCTTTCCGACTATGTGATTGGAATCCGACCAGTTGAACAATTCAGAATCCAGAGCAATTTCCACTGCGTAGAAACGGGTACACTTTCGGTTTCCGTTTTACTGTTTTATTGAATTTATATAATGCTATGAATTCTTTCACTATCAATGCAGGTGTGAAATTCACATTCTATCATCTCAACAAGAAATATGGAAAAAGTTTTCATTTTATTAACTATTGCATATATATATATATATATGTATTTGAAAAGAACTATTACATAATTTTATTGAAAAGGAAATATCTAATACTAATACTATAACATTTACTAAATATATATGATTGTATACATCTTACAACTACCTTATAATCATTTACTATTCAATTAAAAGTTTATTAATCTAAATTAAGACAATATGATCGTATTTATCTTAAAATCTACTACTATTACAATACTTGATAACTTTAAAGAAATTCAAGTAAACTATATTGTTTCATTTCAATATTGGGTACTAGCATGTGTCCTTTGTCTGTTGGTCCATTATTTGTGTTTAGACAAGGCATACACTGGGACAATGATATGAGGTGAGTAGGCTTTCGTCAAAACTTATTCGAAAGTTGAGAAAGTGGCTTTGATATAGTTGTAAATCAAAAGCCCATCCACTTGCCTTTAAAGGTTGCGGGTTCAACTTGCAAGTTTCACTTAATGTGGACAATTTTCTTCACATATGTGGACACCCTCACACCTCCGCCCCTAGTCTAGCTAGATCACATACCACTTTCTTGATCTCACTTGGCACCGTTCATGAGCAACAATCGCTTTTATTTTCCCCTTCCAACGTCCATGATCCAACCTTAGAATAAATAGAACAATCAAAATCACAATTAGATTTACCAATGATAGTCTGTGCTTGAATTGTAACAAGGCAAAATGCTCATCTGTACAACATTTAGATAACTTTCCCTTACAAGTTGCTAAGTAAGCCTTGATGATTGAAAGGAAGCTAGATAGCTAAGAGCTAAAGGCTAGAAAAGCACTACAAGAGAGATTAATGTTACTATCTAAGAACACTAATCTAGTTCTTTGGTTTTTGGTTACTTGGTTACAAACAACATATGAGTACAAGGGTATAGATTAATTACTATAGACGATCAACTACCCTTGTCTAGCCATTGGAGTGTATATTCAAAAAAAGATATCAAAACCTAAGTAGTGCCTATCTCTCAGGTTCTATCAAATCTACTAGCACCCTTTTCCACCGTCTTCATCTTGAATGGCTTAACCTTGCTTATAATGACTATAATTCCTCTTATATTCCTACTACAATCAACAACTTTTCAATGTTAAAATATCTAAACCTCTCTGGTTGTTGCTTTTTTTCCTTTTTTTTTTTAAAAAAAAAAAAAAATCAAATACCATCAGAGCTCTTAGATCTCTCCAACTTAGTGTCCCTTGACCCTCCATCTATCAGGTAATAATGATTTCTCAACTAGTTAATTATATATTTTTGATCCAACAACTAATTGCATGCATATGTATTGTTGAAGTTAATATTTATTAGGAAGTACTGGATATTGCGGGCCTACAATTTCATGATCCATGATCATTCTTCTCCTCTTAGTAATCTTACACAAGTAAACAATAATATTTCAAGCTTAAGATCTTTGTTCTCATGGCTTGGTAAACATACCAAACTCATTGGTTTAGCCCTTTCCGGAATCAACATTACTGGGATTTCTTTTTGGGTCATGAACCCAACAAATCTGACTAGTTTAGCCATGAATAAAAATCAGTTGACGGTCCAATTCCATTTTGGTTCATGAAATTAAACTAACTAAAAGCTCTCTCTTTACTACTTAAATTTATGAGTCAGAAAATAAAAGACAAAGAGCAAAATTTTCAGATCAAATTAAAGACTATAAAGTTTGATTAAAACTAATAAGAAGATAAATGATAACAAAAACTGGTGTCAATCTATCCTTGCTTTTATAACTTTTGAATATATTACTTAAAGGAAATTCTATTTAGTGATTTGGATGAAAGCAATATTGAATTCTTTAATTTCCTGGAAATAGATGACTTGATTCTACAATGTAATGCACTCTAAACAATAATTACAAAACTTGAATGCCTATAAATTGACACCATCTCAAGATTTCCCCTACCATGTTTGCCTAGCAACCACTAGACAATCAATATTTGTTTTTATATGGGTACTAAAAATATTTGCATAATCAAGAACTAATTTTCATAAAATATAATCTAAATGCTCATAATTATTTATAAAATAAAATCAATGAAAACAATTAATAAAAAATAATAATAAAAATATAATTTGATAACTACAATAAAATTACAAGTTGCTCAGTCCTCAACCGTGTAAATTTTGGTAGGTCCTGTGGGCTTGGGCCTTTTTGACATCCCCAGCCTATTCTTTTCATTAGAAGTGGCTACATTTCCACCCTTCAAAAAATTGTATGTAAACCCCAAATTAATATTTCTTTTAATATTCAATATTATTTCTAAATAAAATTACTTAAAGGTTAATACAACTCCATTGGACTCCAACAAGAGAACCTTGAAGGGGACTTGAACTTCAACAACGATTTTGTCTCCTAACACGACTCGTTCATATTTCAATTCAAAAGTGAAAAAATATATGATCACAATCATGAAATGACATCTCCTTCAGTTCAAAGCGGCATCTCTTGCTTCCATTCAGGATTCCCATCTCCCTCTTTGTCCGCAGGAGTTCCCTATTGCTGATTTTACTTCAATTTTTTCTCAGTAGACTGAAAGTTCCTGGAAAAAGTTGAAAGCTTTCAGATCTTTGCAAAACATAACCTCAAGTGCTAAGGACCCTAATTCCAAAGCCCCAGTTGATGTGATTATTATAATCTTCTCAAATCGTGGTTCACTTTTATATTAAAATCAAAACACTCAATTTGGTAAAACGCAACCGAGAGAAGGCCTCTCTTTGTCTTGTATCGATGCAGCCTACAAAACTTAACCTGGATGACTTTTCCAGAATTAAGATGCAATCACAAATTCCTTTTATCAAATTGAAAAAAAAAAAGGGGTAATCTTGGTATTAAATGGGGTTTGGAAACAAATTTGAGAAGTTTTAAATTTTTTATGGGGTATACAAACAAAAGGGGTCTACATACAAATTTTAAGGAGTGGAAACATCGCCACTCTTATTTTATTATTCATGACATCTCCATAACATCCTAGTTATCAAAATGGATGTCTGTTTGGAAAACGGTCGACACCCATCAAGCGAAACTACTGCTAGCAGGCATAAGAATTGTTAATATTAATGATGGCCGTCTCCTAAACCAGTGCATGTTACAAGTACTTGTTCAAAATAACCTTCCAACATAAAAGAGGCGAACAGTAAAAGGTGAATAAACAAAGAAAAAGCATTTTTTTTTTTTTTTCTATTACTAATTATGTGAAAATCACATTTGGAAACACCAGTAATGAGTCATTACAATGAAATCGCGTATGGCTAAACAAATGAATTTTGTATAAAATCAGATGAGGTAAAATGGTTTCAGTTGTTATGTATCTGGTTCCAGCTTCGGGACAATAGCAGATGACAGCTCTAAATGAGAAACTCGGACAGCACCAATTAGCCGCTCCGGCAGTTCATCAGTAGTATTTGCCTGTTGATGAAAGAGAAGAAATAAACAATAAGTAGAACAATAAAACCACCAGCTTAACTTCGAGTATTTAGATTGAACGGAAAAATTATATTTCAAAGTTGTAATATCTATGAAATCATTGATAAGCGGAATGTAAAGTAATTTTCTGAATAAAAATGCAGATGAAGATTATTATCAACATCATCATCATCATAAAAAAATCACAAAGAAGACATAGTACATGTCATTTCAATATGTTGAGCGCTCTTAATGTTACTGCAGGAGTAGATTTGTCTAAATCGCTAACGTTCAGAAAAAAGAAAAAATGTATAAACATTCTTAAATTATCTATTTAAAATATTAAAGGCACACTAATGTCTTTGAAGGGAGCAAGGTAGTGTTTTAGTGAGTAAATTACTGGGTTTGTGTTGAACTTAACCCATTCCAACCACTCATTGCGTGGGTTAGCCCACTATTTTCTCATGGATGTGCTGTGGCTATAACAACAGTTGAGCAACAAGTCTTTCCTGAACTAAGATTTTAACAGGGCCTCAAGCTAAACTCGCATACCTGCACAAGGAAAGCCATGTCAACCACCAGCGTCGTGATTACACCAACTACAAGGCCCAAAACTCCATTAGCAACAGTAGAAGAACCAATGTCAACGTCAATCTACAAAAAAATTAAAAAAAGAAGAAAATGTTACCAGATAATCATATCAAAGGTTAATGTCAAATATTAGAAAAATTGCCATAGTATTTACTTCCAAGTACTTGGGACCACGAATATAGTTGCAATCAACTGCTTTTCCCAATAAACATGGGGTGCTTCCAACACTCTGGCGAACAATCCATGACCCCTGCAAGATTCAGCTGAATGTCTAGAACGAGTGTGCAACAAACAAATTCAACTAAAAAGTAAAATCAGATAACAGAATTGGAAGGAACACGCTTATAAAACTTAGCCAATTATACACAACAGCATTATAAGAACCAAGGATTTTTAAACTTCTATCAGGACAACTTTAAGATAATTAACCTCACAGAAATGCACTACCTTGTATTTAACAAGTTTTAAAAGGCAAAAGGTGGAGGCAAAACGATCAAGCCTCGGTGAGGCGATCGAGGCAGTTGTCTCAATTTAAAATGATGAAAAAAAAAAAAAAAAATCCTAACATAGAAAATCATCCATAACATTCATAACATTGAAAAAGATAATGATAATCAATGTTAGAAACACAAGTATCAAGCAACATAGAACAAAATCAACAATTTAGAGTAATAATGTCTAAACCAACATTCCAGGTAATAATGTCTTTATATTCATTTGGTTATTTAAAACTATTAATTAAATTTCAAGACACATTATTTTATTTTCACACTTAAAAGTAAACCTTTTACATGCTTCTTAAAATTGTAAACTAATAGGATTCACCACTCTAAAAGTGAGAAAGAAATTGAGGTATTGATAGGGGTGACAATTTACGTCACAACCCGACACGCATTCGAGATTGATGATTGGGTTTGGGTTGTGCGTAATCAAGTTTGGGTTGACCCATTTGTTAATTGGGGCCTGTATCAAATTTATTTATTGAAGTTAGGGTAAATTTATAATCATAAAACATTATAGGACATAAATATAAATTTCAATTACTATATAAGGGAAACTTAATTCTCCAACCCTAATGTCATTTCAGTTTCTGTGCTTCTTATTTCAATTTCTATGCTTCTTACTTCTTTCATCTCACGCCGCTCACTCAAAGTCACACCTTCGCTCGCTGCTCTCCCTAGCCTCATCTCATCTATCACTAGTCTTTCCCCACTTTCCCTCTCCCTATCATCTAGCCATTATTTTGTTCGATTTTGTTCGGTTTAGTTTGATTTTGGTGGAGTTTGGCTGTTATTTGGTTTGTTTTGGTTAGGGTTTCTAGGGTTTTAGGGATTTTAGAAGAAAAAGAGAGGAAAAAGGAGTGGGAGTCAATCCTGCTCTATTAGAAACGGCCAACTCCCTCTCTTTTTTATAGTAGGGTCACTTTTTTTTTTTTTAAAAAAAAAAGGATTTTTGTATCTGCCAACATGGAGTCACCTCACGACCGCCTCAAGCTCTTGAGGCAGCTGCCACGCTGGCATAGGCTGAGGTGGTCGCCTCCATTCGAATTTTATAACAATGTTTAATAATATAACCCCACATTCATGTATAGTGGAAGTTAGTATACCTCTACTAAACGAATCCAAGCCTTATATGCAAACACATGAAACACAAATTCCACATTACCATTCTATTGTAATTGGGATTTATACCATCATTTTGGCAACAGATGAAAGCCCATGAAACAACCCACTTACTGGCCTCAGGCATTTTTTTTAAATTGCCTAACAATTGCTTGGCTTGGTTTCAGTAGCATACTGGCCCCCAACCAGAACCCTACCACAAACAGTTCGGTAATATACAGCTTGAACCCATGATACAGTAGGTCCTATTTTCTCTTTACTGAGGAACACGTCATTTTACATCCAACATAATTTATGTTATGAATTCAATTATCTGATAGCTCCTAGAAAGAGTTATATACCCCAAGACTACTATTTCATTGACTTGCAAACAAATCAAGAACATGAAAACATCTGTTAACAAAATCCATAACTTTTATATGGCAAGGATAACTTTACAACCATGATAATCAATTTGTAATTCAGGATTTAAAAAGTTAAACCAGGTTGGATGGGCAAAGTATGGGGAGGTCACAACACTGAAAAAGAATCTGATGAAAAGGGCGGGTTGCTCAAGTATGGGTCAGACTAGACCAATCCGTTATGTCAAAGTACACATTCAGGTTACGCTGTGTGGGCACACTAGCAAGAAAATTCAAGACCATCAATTATAGGAACAAAGACAAGAAAATTTTGCTAATGATGAAAACTTATAGAGATCTCAATGTACAGTGTTACTACAAAGATAGATGTACACATATTATACCATACTGTTTATTTGGTATAAAAGTATTTGTTATCCTCTGCATGCAATGCTTAGGCTTTCAAAGCAGGAAAAGTTTAAAAATCTTATCCAAACAATAGAAAATAAAATCGAAAAACCCTCATAACATCCAGGAGTATTGTGGTTAGAAAGGTGGGAGAAAAGCATTAAAGAAGCCAGTATAAATCAGGGAGAAAACATTGTTTTCGATGCATCAATCAAAATTTAGAAGGGATACTACGGTCAAGTTAATGGCAAAAGTCAATGTCTAGATGGTATCCAATTCAGATACACTTGCCTCCTGCCAGTAACTGTCAGTTCAGATAGCAGTACAGGTAAAATCTTATATTTAGCAAGCCACAATAAAGACTGATAACTTATTCTGACAACCCTGACATCCTGACTTTAGTACGAATGTATGAAAAGTAAGACAAATACCTTGGGAACTGATGGAATAAGCTTTAGCCTACTATTGCGAAAATCATCATCACCATCAATGAACCGTTGCAAGAGGGATCCAGGTACTAATTCCCTTGTCACAAAATAAAATACCATACTGTAGTGTGTTGAACCAGGAACCTGCAGAAGTACCACATTACAACTATTGAACATCTATGTAACAGGTTTGGAATAAAAAGCAGCTAAATGAAACAAACTTACTTGAACATTTATCACCACTGAGAAAAGCCCTTTTTCTGAAGCAACCTACATATTCAATTAACACTCAGTGGTTTTAAACAACAGACAATCAGAAATACAACAAATTACTTGCATTAGTGATACTTATTTTGGTCTAAATAACCTGTCTAGTTGCTTGGCCTATTATGAAACAAAAGGTTGATTATACAACTTCATTGACAATTCTGTAAACAATTTGAGTAATGCTTCATTATTCAAATGATATGGCACGAGAATTTGTAATATCATCACCATATCTTTGATGATTTACATGGTAGCTACAAATCACTTTTACCACACAATTTAGGCACACACTTTGAACAATTTTTTGGCACTACAGCACTACTGTGAACAATTAGTTCTAATCCAACGACAGATTATTTCAACAATATTTAAGACTTTCAAAGTTCAAACTGTTCATCCTCACAGGGTCGTTTCACAAAGGTTCAAATAGTCCTCATTCATATGATATCATACACCTCGTTAAAAATTTATGAGGTCTAGAAAGCAGATTTGCAGCATAATGCAGCAACATCTTCTGACCCCATGCAACAACAGGGAAATAAAACAGAATAATAACAACAACAACAACAATAATAATAATAAGGGATAATCCCAAAAATACCCCTAACTTTTGATAGATTATCCATTTTCCTCCATATAATTTCATTTTTATCGAAAATACCGCTTAACTTTAAATTAAACACCCAAAATACCCTCTGGAAGCGTATGAAAGGACGATAATGCCCCTGAGGGTAACAGATTCCATTAGGTTGGTATAATTGACCATTTGACACCAGGGACAAAAAAGGAAATTCAATGAAAATACTAATCAAAATATATAAAATAAGATAAATAAGGGGAAACTTCATTTTAATCCTTGAGATTTTAAAAAATATCAGATTTTTAAAACTCTTTCGAAAATAACTCTTTTCATCCCTCACTTTTCCCAAACTCTTCAAAAAAATCAAAACCGTTAGACAATCAACAGTTAAAATATTAGGAAAAAGCAAAATGACTCATTTGCCCTTCATCTAGGTTATAATGTAATAAATTACCATTTTACCCATAATTAAATAAAAATATTAAAATTAAATAAATATATATAATTAAAAGTTTCTTACTTAATTAGAAAAAGAAAAATAGTTAATAATAATAAATAAAATAATCACTATCATCAACAAACCATCAAAAGCTCACTCTCCATCTAGGTTATAATGTAATAAATTACCATTTTACCCATAATTAAATAAAAATATTAAAACTCTCTCTCTCTCTCTCTCTCTCTCCTCCTTCTTCAGAAACTATTCTTCTTCTTCTTCTTCTTCTTCTTCTTCTACTTCAGAAACTCTCCTTCTTCAGAAACTCTCCTTCTTCAGAAACTTTCTCTCCTCTGACCTTTGGTTCAGGGTTCTTCTTCTTCTTCTCCTTCTTCAGAAACTCTCCTTCTTCAGAAACTCTTCTTCTTCAGAAACTCTTCTTCTTCTTCTCTCTCTTATCCTCTTCTTCTCTTTCTCTCCTCTGACCTTTGGTTCAGGGTTCAGCGAAACCCAGAACTAGAGCTTTAGTTCTAGGTTCCATCGAACCCAGAACCTCAAGTTTAGATTCAATTGAACCCAAAAGTTGAGAGTTCTAGATGATGGAATGCAAAACTTGAGGTTTTGGGTTCCATCCATCGAACCTAGAACTTGAGGGCTATGGGTGTCTTGTTCTGGGTTCCATCACCCAGAACCCTCAATCTAGGCTCGATGGAACCCAAAACTTGAGGTTCTGAGTGATGGAACCCAGAAATCTGGTTCTGGGTTCGATCGAACCCAGAACCAGAGGATTCTAGGTAATTAAACCTAGAAAGTTCTGCGTTCAATCACTGGTTCTGGTTTCGAACCAGAACATTGCTCTAGGTTTAGGTTCGATCAAACTCAAAATCAAGACTACAACATCAGCAAACAAAAAAAGAAAAAAACGAAAAAAAAAAAAAAAAAAAAAAATTAGGGACGAAGATGAAGACAACGGTGGCAAGAGAAAGATGTTTGGGGTTTGGGGTTAATATTTGATGTTTGGGATTGTTGTTTAGGGTTGGTAGTTGATGTTTGAGATTGTTGTTTAGGGTTGGTATTCGATGTTTGGGATTGATGTTAGGACCTGATGGATGTTTGCTGGATTGTGTTTGAGATCACTGGGTGTATTTTAAACCAGATCAATTTGGAAGAGTAGGGTTGAAGATGAATTTGCTAGGTGTTTTGTTTTAATTTTTTGTTTTATATAAAAGAAAATTGTTTTGAACAACATTCTGGATTCAAACCCAGATATTTGAATCCATATTTTTTTTTTAATTTTCTTAATTTCTTTTCATAATTAATTTTAATCTAGAGATCGAAGGTGTAGATCTTCCATATTTTTTTAGTTTTAATTAACTAATTAATTAATTTTTTTTTATTTTTTTAAATTGTTTTGTTTTTTTTTTTTTTTTTGTTTAAAATCTTTGTCATCCAAGTGTCACAATCTTTGTCTCTTACACGAAAATACCATTTTACCCTTCCTGTCCAAACTATCTATAACTGTTGATTATCAGTTAACTGAAGGTTTGGACTTTTTGAAGAGTTTTGGAAAAGTTAAGAATAAAAAAAGTTGTTTCCAAAAGAGATTTAAAAATCTAATATTTTTCAAAACTTCAAGGACTAAAATGAAGTTTCCCCAATAAATAATATTAAAATAAGATATCTTTATTTAAAATAAAAAATAAAAATAATATACAAGAATAGGTTTTTTTTTTCTCTCAATTCCTATCTTTGTGTTCAAAAAAACAAAAAAAAATCCCCTCTTCCTCTCTCTCCTCGTTTCCTCTCTCTCTTCATCTCCAACTGGATTGTGAGGTGGTTTAACGACAGTAGCATGGTGGAGACCCCGATTCTGGGTCTTCGACTCCATCGTGGAGATTGGAGACCTGATTGGTCTCCACAATGGAGACCCAAAAATTGGGAGACCTATCTAAGTCTCCACAATGGAGACCCAATTCCGGCCTCCGATCGGAGACCCAGATGGGTATACCAATCGGAGATTCAATTCAGGTCTCCAATGTGGAGACCCAGTGGTCTCCACCATTGGAGACTCGAACTAAGTCTGTTCGTCAATTGGTCTTCCTCATCAGTCTGTCATTCGCAGCTAGTGGTCTTCCTCGCCAGTCGCTGATCGTAGTCTTCTCTTTTCTAACTAGTTCAAGTTCAATATATGTGAGTTAAATACGGGTTTATGTGATTTCATCTCTTTCTTCTTCTCATTTTAGTTCAATGTGGGTTTATATACTTTTAATGCAAGTATATAATTTTGTTCAATGTGCATTTATTGATTGATTGTTGTTCATCTTTGGAATGCTGATTGTGATGGTTGTTGGTATGTTCATGTATGATGGTAGTGGGTTGTTCATTGCTGGTGGTGCCTTTAAGGGTTGATGATGATGTACTAGATCTCTATTTTTTGTAATTTTAAATCTTTTATTATTTAATAATTTTTTAGTTTAAAATATTATTTTATAACTATTTTATTTTAAGTTTGAGAGTTAAAAATGTCTTTTTATTTGTTATCTCATTTTTCTGTTAACTCTATAACAGAAGAGGGATTTTCGATAAAAACGAAACCACATGGGGAAAAATGGGTAATCTATCAAAAGTCAGACAGTTTTTTAGGATTTTTCCTAATAATAATAACAACAACAACAACAACAACAAGGTCGAAAACAGGTTTACATACTTGGGCGGCACAGCCTCGACGCCTAGCAACATGGTCCATTCTCTTTGTGTCTTTGAACCAATCAACAGCAACAAGATCCATTAAATGTTTCCCTGCAGGAATCTTCAAATACACAAAGCACAAAATTGCAACAAGCACCCATCAAAACAATGTCGCAAGATGTTGACCCAGCAATCTCTAGATATTAACTAGTAAAATATAGGGGAACCTTAGTTTTGTCATAACAAAAATGCTTGCTACGAACTCGAAAGTTGTTCCCATCAGAAATTTGCCAGCAGTCACGAGCATTATCACGGTCATCACGTCGCAGGTTGCCCGGAAAACAAGATAAATCAATTTGCGGTATTGGCTCTTCTTCTAGGGCTTCAATAAAATCAAATTATTCAGATTAAATGTTAGTTAAAGGATAAGC
Organism: Nephelium lappaceum; assembly: GCA_021234005.1. Classification (NCBI taxonomy): domain Eukaryota; kingdom Viridiplantae; phylum Streptophyta; class Magnoliopsida; order Sapindales; family Sapindaceae; genus Nephelium; species Nephelium lappaceum. Next base: position 18,465,051 of record CM038004.1, read on the forward strand.
TAAAAGCAATATATGAAAATGTATAATTTAGTTTTTTCCACCTGCTCTCATAATGTCATTCTCATTCTTCGTTTGATATGCCTGAAAATCTCGAGAAAAAGAAAAAATTAACAAAATTAAGAAAAAGGTCAAACAAGCAAGATTCAGAATCAAACCTCTTGTTCTGACTCAGCTATTTGAAAATCTTCATCCTCATCAGAGAATTCATCTATCATTATAGAATTTCCGCTAACAGCATGTATTTGATCAAGAGAAGTAGGATTAACAATTGACTCATGCATTTTTTGACTCTTCTTTACAGAAACTGAAGCTGAGGTCATATTGACCATAGCAGGCATTCTTGGCGGAGCACCCGGAGCACCCCTTTCATCTGTTTGAGCAAACCACTCACGCAGACCTGTCATAAGAAGAAAAACATCAAGAAAATCAAGAAAGCAGCAAAGTGACAGCATTGATACTTAAAAATAAATAAATAAATAATAATAATAATAATAATAATAATAAGTGACACAACTTTAGTATAAAAATAAAAAATAAAAAATAAAAAAATAATAATAATTAAACAAGCCCAAAGACAATATTACTATATTCTAACTGAATGTTAAAAGTTATTATATTGCTTAAAATGTTCCTTTTCCATCCATTCCTCCAATTACACTAAATAAGGAAAAAAACATTTATGATTCAGATCCAGTAAGTAAAATATATCAAAGGCAAATTCATCAGCAGTAAAATAAGAAAAATATAAATAAGTATGCTGCCATATTACGTAGTTAGCAAACTCATGTCACTGCACACAAAACCAAAAATCCCATAAACACCCACATTTATGAGAGTAGCATTAGTATAGTAACCCAAACACATAATGGAATTAGGTAAATTGTTTGTCACGTACTTGACTCGTACTTCACTACAGGTGCAAAATTGGTCATTCCAATCTCACAAACATAAATGAAAAGGTCTAAATCCATTAACAACAGAACTATTTTATTGACATAATTTTACACCACAATGTTTAAAAATTTAAAAGAACAAGAGCTCACCCGCGACACTATTTAACATCTGAAGAAGACAATGTTGCTGAAACATTGAAATATAACCCACACCCCATCCTTTTAGATCAATTTGCATAAGGTGCTGCACCTGTGCTCTGGACCTCCCATTTCGAGATTTTAGTGGGGAAATGTTAAATCCTCCACCTGTTAAATCAGAATATACAATGTTGAATAAGTCATTCATACTAGAATTTTTAGCATCAACCTAAGGAGAAGACAGGAAACTAACTCTCAACATGAGCTCGAACATATCCTGGTTCTGGAAGGCACTCCTCATGCTCCCTAGAACGAAATAACACAACTGCACCATAACAAAACATAGAACATCGAAAAGTCTAGTGCTATAAACAATACATGGGAAGTTTGGAGATGCAATTGGAAAGCAAAAAGCTTACCATAACTCCCATCATCATTTCGGCGCCAATAACGCACATAACAAAGGTCACGAGGCCACACAAACCTGTATCCATGTGAATTTCAGGATGGAAGAAGGCAGATTATTCTATCGATAAATAAAACAGGTACAGCTAAGAAACTAGCAAAATAAATTAATAACTATATCAATAAAAGGATTCTTAAAAATAATTCTCAAAACAATCACTGCATTTAAAAGAAAAATATCTATCATAAGAATATCAGAACAATCATAATCAGGAAAATTAAAATAAGGTAACACAGAGAATTAGTACAGATTCCTAAAAGATGGCCCTTGACAGATTACTGAATAGCATGAATCCAGTCTCCAAAGCAAGGGTATAAAACTTAAAACAAAAACAAGCAAGTAGTTAAACGATATGTAGAAAATCAGTTTTCATATTTGACTTTAACGTGTTCTACATAAACTGCAGTGGAAATAGACTTAAGAGTGAAGGTCCATCCTTCCATAAAGTACATCAGCAAGACCTATAAACATGATTCCTTCTCGAAGCAATAGGCACAACTTTATAGACTCAGTAAGTATCAATCAAAAATAGAACATAGATTTGCATATCACTAGTTTCTTTCTCAACAAACTCCAACAAAATGTCAACCTTCCAAATCGGCTGGCTCTACGATTTGCACTATGATGCAAACAATTCTCCTGCTAAACCACTCAATCACACTACACAAATTTTACTTTCTAAGGAATAAACTACAAATGTCCAGTATCAAATTTTACTCAGAGAAAAATAATAACAAGCACTAGATTATTTTAAGAAAGAAATGTTTTTAAAACTTGCTTTCAAAATTCCCTAATTTTTCTGTCTCCATTTTCAACATATTATGATAAACAATGTATATACAATTAAAAGGCCAAATAAAAATCTGTATAGCCTGGACACCAAACATGTAAGATAAATAAAATCGTTTCCATCACTTCAGAAAACCCCAACAATTCGATTGGGGTAACTACACAAAGGAAAGGTCATTTATTCAGAAATCATTATATCAGGAATTAGTCTACACAAAGGGGAAAGAAGGAATTAGTGTACAAACTTTTTTACTTAGACATTAGCATGAAACAAATTTAAGATCCAGAAAGCAACAAATTATGGTCCCATTTATTTCAAAAATACATAATCAATATTAATCAAAGTATAAACCAGGTCATTTAAAATGGCAAAAGTATTACATTGGGAACCAGTCCAGTTGAAGTTTATGATAGAGTATAGCTGTGTGCCCATCTACCTCTTCAACTAATCTACCAGACTGGAAACTACAATCCCACCTGCACGATGCATTAAAAAAACATAATAATAATAATTAATGTGGTGTGAGCTTTGCAAGAGACATTAACTAGTAACTAACAATTTAAGGGGCAAAGGATCAACAATGCTTCCATTTTGGACAGATATAAGGAACAATCACAATCACTAAGGACTCAAGACTTCCACAGCCACACATTCATGTCTACAGATTTATTCATTGTCATGAAGTACAGACAAAATATACGATTGTAACATTCTACTTAAAATAAGGGCTGGGAAGTTATACATGTAAACATCAAAAACACATAGTAAGCTAACTACAGTCAATTAGATGACTACAGAAGAGAAAACCAAAGATGCACAACCCTAATACTATTAATAACCTCCAGATATTGAATTACTTAAGCTATAAGAATAACATGGGAAAACCTATGTGACGACTAATCAGTCAGCCCTACAATGTAAAAAAAAGGGAAAAAATGAGGACTCTGCCGGCCATGCATAATAAGTAATTAATAAACAAAATAAGTTTACTGGATAGGCAATGACTTCAGCTGCCGGTCACCTTCGCCTGATTGGACACTCTTGTTTAACAATGCTTCAAAGTTTTTTTTTTTTTTTTATAAAAAAAAAAAAAAAAACAAACATATATTATTAACATAAGGAACAAGAACAAGTGAACCAATAGTCCACAAGACCATCAAAAGGGCCAACAAGACAAGATTATACAAAACCAAATCAAACCATCTATAAAAACTGAACCAAAAAACCCAACCCCAAAAACAAACAAAAATTATATCACAGCTGCTTCCCAACCAAGATGAATGAAGAACAAAAAGATATCCTTAAAATCTTGCGTAATAGAAGCCCATAAGGAAGCTAAGAGTTTAATACGATCCCATAAACCATCAATATTATCCTCTGGCTTTTCTTCAAAGATTCTTTTATGCCTCTCTTGCCAAATGACTCACAGAAGAGCTTCAAAATAGTAACACACTAGAAGGGATAAACCAACCACACTTAGCTGACAAGACAACAGCAGACAGAAGAACGCAATGATGCCTACCAAGATTATGCTTTAAACAATAAGACCAAACACATATGTCACCACTGTTAACATCAAATTCTGGCTGCTTCACTTAATATAATATAATTACCAGTTTCACTGAAAATGCAGTCATTTCATCTACCAGCTCACTTCTCCTTCCCTTATTTTCTTTTATTGGACACAGAAAAGTGATTTAAAATAAATATAAAAAAAGAAGGAAAAATAAAAAATAAAAGGAGGGAACTGGCAGTCCACTAAGGGTGCATTCGGCACATGTTATATCGGATAGAATTATTTTATGGAATTGGATTGCATTGGATGGGATACATTCTATTGTTTTATTTAGTGCAGTAGGGAATTGTAAAAAAGTAATCCTATTCTGCATTTAAATTTGCTTAGGATTTGCTAAGATATGGTAGAATTGTATCATATTTTGAACAAAACAAATTAATTAAACTTACCTGTTAATAGAATTAGATGATTTGAAATTTGTTTTCAATTAATAAACTATAATTATTTGCAAATAATAAAAATGTGTAAAATACATACTAAATTAAAAAAATTACTAAAATTAATTTTGAGTAAAATCATTTTAATTTTATAAAAATGTGTTTTAAAAAATGTTAAACTAATTTAATTTATTTTTAAAAGACATTACAATATTTACATTATTTTTCAAATACAAAATAAACTATTTGAATTCATAAAATAAGAAAGTGAGAATAAGTGTAACGACTGAAAGAATTAAAAAACAATAAAAGGCTTTTAGTTACATCCCAACCTATCTAAGGTTGACGAAGGATCAAAACAATCCACTAGAACCAAATAATAATGTTACTTGGGACTGTAATCACAAAAAACGAACCAAGCAAAAAAATAGGCTGTAACAGCCCAATCCTAATCCTTTTCCCATGCAACAAATGGACCATAGAAGGACTCCAAGACCCAAAAGAAGGATGTCCTACACAACAAATTGATCATAACAGGACAACACACCCAAAAGGAGGATGGCCTACACAACAAAACAGTTAGATAATATTAGACCCAATCATTACTTGCCATAGAAGGAAGAAGAAGAAAGTCAATGATTTTTAGATTTATAGAAGGTGCCAATCAAATATTTGGGAGCTTAATTAGGAAATTAATTTAACGATTTGATTTGCTTAATGGTTGGGATTTTATTTACTTTTCTTTTATTGGTTTGATTCGCTTGTTTACTATTTAAGAGGAAAGGTTAGCTTGTTTACTATTTAAGAGGAAAGGTTAAGTTGTTGGGGGTATCTTTTGTATCTTGATATTAGTAAGCAAAATAGTTCTGTTTAAGGGCCAAGTGTAGCACTTACCCTAGCTTCTTGGTATAGCACCGGGGAGCACTACCCTTGTCATTCTTGTTTTTTTTTTCATTAATAAAAATTCCTATACTGTTCTTGAATTATACCTCGAGTTAGAAAGATTCCTGACAATTGATATCAAAGCCTTGCACGAGAAACCAAGTGAATAGTTAATACGCGAATGGAGAGCCATGTGGACAAGCTCGAACATGATGTTTTGGAATTGAAGAATTAGATGGTGGTCGTAGATGAGAAGCTGTTCGAATTGGTTTCGATTTGCAACTTGGTCACAAAATTGAGCGAGAAGATATTGTCGAGCAAAGTGGAGACTACTGATGGTAAATGTTCGTCTGAAGGGCTGACTGAAATCAATGATGAGTTCCAATTGTCGGTGAAGAAAGTAGAACTACCCAATTTCAACGGCCAAGATCCTGTAGGGTGGTTTTATCGAGCGGAGCAATACTTCCAAGTTCAAGGAACTAAACCGGAAAATAAAGTCCAGCTAGCATTCGTGGCAATGGAAGGAGAAACAGTCCATTGGCTACGTTGGATTAAAGGCAAACAACCTCAAATTACATGGGAAGAGTTGTCAACAGAAATTATGTGGCATTTTGGTGGTTGGAAAGCCGGAAACCCGTATGAACAAATGGCGGGTCTAAAGCAAGATTCATTGATTGAAGAGTATGTCTAACAATTTGAGTACCTCGCCAGAATGGTACCGGGGCTACCGGAGCCGACCTATGTGAGAAACTTTATCAAAGGCTTAAAGGAGGAAATAAAGAGGAAAACTCGAACCTATTATCCTCAAGATTTGGTGCGTGCGATGGAGTTGGCTAAGAATTTGGAAGAAGAAATTTCGGGCGTGAAATATGTACCAGCAAGCAGGCCGTGGGTTCATGTCTAGCAACCCACGCCCTATAGGTTACCCATTATCTAACCCACTTTCTATTGAACCCACCAAGTCACTATCTGAACAACGGCCATAAAGTATTGGTCAACCATCAGTCTTTTCGACTGCAACGACTCAAGAACTTCCATGAAATGGACGAGAAAATCTCACCATTTCTTCGATCCATATGCAAGCTCGCTGCGCTAAAAATCAATGTTTTCGTTGTGAAGGACAATACTTGTCAAACCATGTTTGTCCTAAAACACATTTACAAGTCATGATTGTAGCAAAAACAAAGAAAAAGAGATATCTGAAGTTCCACCTTAAGAACAAGACGGTTGTTGAGAGGGATAGAATTGTTAGACCCCAATCATTACTTACCATAGAAGAAAGAAAAAGATGATTTTCAGGTTTATAAAAGGAAGATGCCAATCAAATCTTTGGCAGCTTAATTAGGAAATTAATTTGCAGATTTGATTTGCTTAATGGTTGGGATTTTATTTACTTTTCTTTTATTGGTTTGATTTGCTTGTTTCCTTTTTAAAGGGAGAGATGAAGTTGTTAGGGGCATCTTTTGTATCTTGATATTAGTAAATAGAGTAGCTTTGTTTAAGGGTCAAGTGTAGCACCTAACCTAGATTCTTAGTGTAGCACCAGGAGCATTACCCTTGTTATTCTTGTTTTTTTCCTCATAAATTAAAATTTCCCTACTATTCTTGAATTATACCTTGAGTTAGAGAGGTTTCTAACAGATAATTTTTAACAAATGCTTTTGGCAGAATATGTATATTCACACTTAATTAGCTAAAATCAATTGTCAAAAATTATCTATACAAGTACAGCATTTCCAAATATATGGACAAAGCTGACCTAAAAATTTACCAAATTACGCCACCATCTCTCAATAAAAATGGATAAAGAAGGAAATACTCCTAAACCACTTTGACATCAAACCTATATAGATAGCAACAACTTAATTCTTTTCTACACTTTCATAGTACCTTCCCTTGTATCATGAAAGAGACCATCATTTTTTCTTGCCAGATCTTCCAAAGAATAACCAAAGGCAGCACACTACTGGAAAATTTTGGCATTTTAATTCCCTGTACCAAATTCCTTTGGCTCACTCTAGGAAGTTACGAGCACTCTTTACTGACAGTGCCACAACAAATCAACACAGTTCAATAGAATCTAAAAACAAAAAACTTGTGTTCCGATATTTCAATTAAATAATTAAAATATCAGCTTCACTTCCAGTCATCCATATCCTTATACTCATCTTCAGCCACCATCCAACTTTGACAATAAATCCAATCCCGAAATCAGTAGTTCAAAAACAATGATGGATGACTAAACATGTCAACTTCATCAAAACCAATTGTTGACATAGAGACACTACATTATATAAATAATGAGTCCTTGTCACCTATTACTAAGAAGTGAACTGTTGGACTTCACATAAGCAATCTTCATTTAATTTCGATATACTCATTGACCAAACCACCAGAAACGAACCAATCAGCTTTTGCATGAAGCATGCAGAAGAATTTGCTTGTGTGTAACACACTATAAAATGGAAGGAGCAAAAGGAGAAGGGAAACAGAGAGAAGGGAAATATGAATTTCATTGTATAGAATTATTAACAATCATTTTATGAAAACAGTCTATAAAGTTTTTGACTGAAAATAAAGTTGAGAGGAAGACAAAAACCTACTCAAATCGTGTGTCTTCCATGCTCATTACAAGCTCAAATATTTCTTCACAGGTAGCCTCCACAACACCTACAGCCTTCATTGCTCTACTACAGCTTCTTGGCTGCATCAAGAAAACTATAGATGATGGTTCTGACCCAAACCATTTTGATGCATATAAAAATAGTATATTGTGCATAAAGAAAGAGAATGGCATACAAGGTATTCAACTTCAAGAAGCTCTTCAAAAATGCGGAGTCCTGTCACATTAAGAGGAAAATGAAAGAAGGTAAAAGCCAAATGATTTTTCCATGCCACAACATCACAAGCAATAGAAATTCCCTCCACCAAGCTTCTAATTTTGCTTGACTTGACGACTTTCACCAGAAATGCTGAACTACAGAACAATACGAGAAGCTTGAATAGTTACTAACCATTTTGACATTGCAGAAGACGCCAATGCTTTCGAGAAAAAGCTTGATTGTTGGCATTTTGGTTTGACAGTTGTAAATCGAATTCTCGTGTCCAGTCATATACCGAATCAGGAGGGCCTGCCAATTAAACCAAATGATAAAATTCACTGTAGATTTTCACCAAATTAACGTGGAAATCATTATAAAAGAAGAAATCAGCGAAAACCATTTCCAATTGTTGTCCTCCGCATTAAATTTGAATGGGCATCGTCTTCATCCTCCTGTGCACTGAACCTGAAGAAAAAAATTAGAAATATAAGGTTATATAAACATAGATATATAAGTTGACTCTTTTTAAAACACATAAAGGGATTTAAAAATAAATAAATAAGTTGTTCTTCAAGTCAATACTAAAGCATTTCATTGCACATAAAATTAGCAAACGCAAAAACAACATTGAACTCTTCTCTGCAATTTTGGCCCAAACGCTTAAGCTATTAGGTCCAATCAATCATAGTTTAAATAGTCATAACCAATACACAATTTTTTTTAACACCCTCCCTCATGAGCTAGGCCCTGATCCTTTCTAAAGAGCCTTGTCTATGGAATCCAATAACTAAAAGCCAAATATAATTCAGAGACATAATTATTAGAAAAATACAGACACAAGCTTGTGCAATTGAGTGGTGCTCTAAAACCCTAATCATAGAAGGAGTACCATACTAAACCCTATTACAAATGTCTTGGCATACTCTTAACATTATAAGGGTTGAAATTAGAAACTCTTAACAGAACCTGCAATAAAAGGAGTGTTTCAGGTTCTATCAAATCAATTAGCACACAAGGACTTCAAGCATTGAAAAGACAATATAATAATAAATCCCTGATAGAATAGGTATTTTCTCATCAACAAAATCAATTGAAAGAAAATCTCTGCATGTTTTTTTAAAAACCTGAAAAACTAGAAGGCAATGCATGAAAACATATCCTCAGCCAAAATTTTAACAGCATTCTATTCAGCATTAAACAATTATGTTACTTAATGATCAAAAATAACAATACACCTTAAAAACCAAATTTGTTACTTGATAAACATAGCTTACACATTGAAGGGGGACAGAACCCAGAACCTCATCATCCTGCAGCCCATTCTTAATAGGTGGAAGATGGCAAAAGGCCCATAGGCCATTACCTTAGGCCATTACCTTAGGCCATTAAAATAGAAAAGAAAAGAAAATTCTAAAAAGTTGGTACTCTTCCAAATAAATTAAAAGATTTGCATACTAGCATCAATATAAGATTTACAAGACCATATCTGCAAACATGAAAAAGAATATGAGTAGGTCAAATGCCAAGCAAAACTTCAACATCAGACTGCTACTAGAATATTGTTGGAAGATTTGTACAGCACTAATTTAGGAACATTTGTGAATATTTCTTTTGTAATATATTCCTGATTTAGTTAGATGATTAGTTGACTAATTGATTTAGTTGTCTAATTGATTGAGTAAAATTAATAGCTAATTAGTAGGTGATTTGTAGTCTCTATTTTTTGTACTATGGTGTTAGGTTAAATAGCCTAAACCATTTTCAATTGTAATCAAGTTCTTCTCTCAATAAAGTCTTGAAATATTTTTTTTCACATAGTATTAGAGCCTTACCAAGTTCTTGAGTGTGTCAGCCTAGGGTGCTGCTTTTTCTTAGGTTTTTTGGTTCATTTCAGACATGAGGATGTCTGAGGAAGTCAAAGATAACCCTTCTAGTCGTGTTGAGGCTGCTGCCACAGTCCAGCCTGATGAACACTTTTCTACCTATGAAAACATTCCCATAGCCCATTGGTTAAACGGCCAAAACTACTTGAAATAGTCCGAAATTGTCCGAACATTTCTCAAGGGAAAGGGTAGATTGAGTCATCCATTAGGGACAGGTCCAAAAGAGGGGGATCCTACCTTTGCCGATTGGGATGAGAAAGATTCCATGGTTATATCCTGGCTGTGGAATTCGATATCACCAGAAATCAGTGATACATGTATGTTCCTCAGATCAGCAAGGGAGATTTGGGAGTCTGTTTAACAGACCTATTCCAGAGTAAATGATGCAGCTCAAGTGTATAAAATCAAGGTGAAGACAGCAGCGACAAAACAAGGAACGAAATCAATCACAGAGTATGCGAACCTGGTGAAGAACTAGTGGTAGAAGTTGGACCATTATTAGTGCATTGACATGAAGTGTGTAGATGATTCTTCATGGCTGAAGCGATTTATAGAGGACAGAATATATGATTTTTTTGGTTGGTTTAAATGCTGAATTTGATCCGGTTCAAGTGCAGCTACTAGTAAAAGAAGAACTGCCATCGCTCAATGAAGTCATAGCAGTAGTTCGAGCAGAAGAAGGCCACAGGGGTGTGATGTTGGAGCCGAAACCTGTAGACAGTTCAGCAGGTGGCTGCTGGAGGGAATCAGAGTGCTGGATCTGGAGTAATTGCTAGAACAGAGAAGAATCCGGGTCTTGCTGGTTCGGGTGATGCTGTTAAACAATCAAAGGAGACGATATCGTGCTCCTACTACAAGAAACCGTGGCACATAAACGACAGTTGTTGGAAATTGCATGGAAAACCGTAGGGAACAAGCAAGCCAAATGTTACAGGCAAGGAATGGGGCACGAAAGTAGTGGGATCCAACCAAGTTCATATGGTGTCTCATGATTCTGAACAAGATACAGCTGATGATTTAAAAAGAGATGAGGTAGAAAGACTTAGTTATTAAGCTCTCTTGAAAAATCAGTTGGTGGGTGTTCTTTTTTTTTTATAAGAAACAAAGACTTTATTAGAAAGCAGAAAAAGAAAGTACAAAAGTGAACCAGCAATCCACTAAAAACACAAACAAAAACAAAAAACACAAAAAAGAATCAAAAAATCAACAGATAACCGCTTTCCAATCAAGCATAATAAAAAATAAAAAGAGATCTTTAAAATCATCACTAACTGAAGCTCAAAGAAAAGCCAAAAAATGTGCTTTATCCCTCAAAAAATTCTCCTCCTCTTCAACTTCTTCAAAAATTCTTCTGTTTCTTTTTTCCCATATAACCCAGAAACGGCGAAAACTTCACAATACCTAAGAATACTAGTCTTCCTACCTCCTTTAAAAACTTTAAAATATTTCAACAGGAAAGAGCGAATGGATTTAGGAGCTGTCCACTTCAAACCAATTAAAGAAAACAATTTGTTCAATAAATTTCCAACAGCAGAACAATAAAGAAAGAGATGATCCAAGCTCTCCCCACAACTTTTACACATAACACATTGATAAGGAGAAAGACACGAAGTAGTGAATCTTTTTTGAAGAGCCTCACAAGTACTTGGTTTCCCATGGTGGGTGTTCTCTCGCCAAATCAGGTTTGATTTCAAGTTCTGTTGGGCTAAATGTCTCAGATAATTTTGTTTTAGGTTCCTGGGTTATTGACTCAAGTGCAACAAATCATATGACACCCTTATCTCACTTGTTTGTGACATAGAAGCCATGTCCTAGCATTAGAAAAGTTGTCGCGGCAGATGGAACTCTAACAACTGTAGCTAGAATAGGAAATGTTTGCTTAGGTCCTTAATTCATGTTACAAAATATCTTACATGTCCCTAAATTATCTTTCAGTCTTGTTTCTATTCAAAAGCTCACCCAAAGTTTACACTGTAATGTGGTCTTTTTTGCTTCCTCATGTGCCTTTCAGAATCAAGATTCGGGAAGAAGATTGGACTTCCTCGGGAGATAAATGGGTTATACTACTTGCAACCATCTGAATACCCTAATAAACATAAGGTTGTATCATTCTCAACAGTTACTGTGAAGTCAAACAAAGATCAAGTAAAGAGTCATCATTTCAGATTAGGTCATCCATCTTTTCAAGTTTTAAAATTGATGTTTCCTAGTTTATTTGTTAGCTTGTCAGTAGTCTTTTAAATGTGATACCTGTTAATTAGCAAAACACAGGTGTGTCTCTTTTCCTTCAAGCAATAAAAGATCATTTGTTCCTTTTAACATGGTTCACAGTGAGATTCGGGCGCTACTCTAGTTGCTAATATATATCAGGGGCTAAATGGTTTTTCTCATTTATCGATAACTGTACTAGGGTTAGCTAGATTTACTTGTTGAAATATAAATCTGATGTGAGTATGGTTCTTCCTCAATTTCATAACATGATAAAAATCAATTTGGTGTTAAAATAAAAAGGTTAGATCCAACAATGCTAGAGATTTTTTTAACAACACTTTGTCGTCGTACTTTGAAAAAGAGGGAATAATACATAAGTCTTCTTGTGTATATACTCCCCAAACAAAATGGGGTGGCAGAGAGGAAAATTGGACACTTGTTAGCAACTGCTAGAGTACTCCTTTTTCATCATAAGGCGTCTAAAACCTATTAGGGAGAAGCTGCCCTTACTGTTGTTCATGTTATTAGTTGTTCATGTTATTAATAGGATTCCTTCTAGAACCATCTACTTCATAACTCTAGTTTCAACGTTGTCTAGATTCTTTCCAAATTTACTTCTGATTTGTCTCCTAAAATATTCGGGTGTCTAGCTTATGTTCATGTTCATGAACCAAATAGAGGAAAATTAGATCCTAGAGCTATCAGATGAGTTTTTGTGGGTTATTCTTCCACTCAAAAAGGGTATAAATGCTATCTTCATTCCCTTCTTAGAAAATATTATATTACTACTGATGTTACGTTTCATGAGGGACAGTGGTTTTTCCATGGGTCTCATCTACAGGGGAGCATTTTAGGGTAGATGAGGATTCTACCACAGGTAAAGTAGATGATGATAATTTTTTGTACTTTTGACTTATCATCAGCTAAACCTACAGTAAATGAGTTTTCAAAAACTCCCAGCGATCATAGGACAACAGAGTCTATTTTAAATCATGAAAATGTAAGTCCAGTCAGTTCTAACAGTCCGTGTCGTATAGTAGCTGAAAAAAGGTCTATAGGTGGTGAACAATGTGAATTGAACTCTAATGGGGATAAACTAGAATCTGAAAATGATGTCCCACGTGAGTCCAAAAGGTTCATTCAAGTCTATGCAAGAAAGCAAGTTAACTTGCGTGAGTCAACATCTGAACCCATGCAGGCAACCGAAAGTGACCCTAAAACAGCTCAAGAATCTTCCCTGGATGCTGAACCGGAAATGGCGTAATTAGACTTGTTGATTGCTCTCAAAAAAGGGGCAAGAGAATATACTAAAAAACCCTTGTATCCACTTTCAAATACTCGTCTTTTGAAAAATTTTCAGCAGCCCAATAGAGTTTTTTTCATCAGCCTAAACACTATGTCTAACCCAACAAACTTATTTGAGGCATTGTCCAATGCTATGAAGGATGAAATGAATGCCCTAGAGAAAACAAAAAACAAATAAATAAATAAAAATAATTAAAAAATATGGTAGCTGGTAGAACTTCCTAGAGGTAAAAGTGCAATTGGTGGCTGTAAGTGGGTTTTTTCAGTCAAATACAAAGCTGATCAAACCTTGGAGAAATAGAACACACGATTGGTGACCAAAAGTGCAATTGGTTGTAAGTGGGTTTTTTCAGCCAAACACAAAGCTGATGAAACCTTGGAGAAATATAACACACAACTGGTGACCAAAGGTAACATACAGACTTACAAAATTGATTCTCCAGAGACATTTGGTCCTGTGGCAAAGATGAATACTGTCAGAGTACCGTTAGCCTTAGTTGCCAATTTCAATTGGGGATTACAACAGTTTGACGTTAAAAACGCATTCCTCCATGGAGATCTTGAGGAGGAGATATATATGAAGGTTCCACCAGAGTTTGAAGGCTCACTTGACAGTGGGAAAGTATGTAGATTGCAAAAGGCATTATATGGCCTTAAGCAGTCACCTAGGGCTTGGTTTGGCCGATTTATGAAAGTAACGATTTCCTATGATTTCCAACAGAGCCAAGAAAACCACACTCTGTTCATCAAGCATTCAGCTATAAGGGAAGTCGCTATTCTTTGGGTATATGTGGATGATATAATCATGACATGGGATATTTGATGGAACAGAAAATGTTGAAACGATACTTGGCTAGTAAGTTTGACATGAAGGATTTAGGAAGACTGAATTATTTCTTAAGGATAGAAGTTGCCCATTCACAAGAGAGTATCTTCATCTCCCAACAGAAATATGTCAGATTTGCTAAAGGAGAGAGAAAAGCTAGCATGTAAGCCAGTAGATACACCTATAGTCACAAGATTGGGGACTCAGAAGATGACAAATTAGTGGACCAAGAGATGTATCAGAAACTGGTTGGGAAACTGATCTATTTATCACACACTAGATCAGATATTGCTTATGTTGTAAGTGTGGTAAGCCAATTCATGCACTGTCCTAAAGAAGCTCACCTAAAGGTAGTCTCCAGAATATTACAATACCTAAAAAAGAAAGTCCTAAAAGAGGAATTTTATTAAGAAGAAACACTGGATTATAATTAGAAGGATATACTGATGCGGATTATGCAGGATTAGTTATGGACAGAAGGTCAACTACAGGTTACTGTACTTTTATAGAAGGGAATTTGGTTACTTAGAGAAGTAAGAAACAGGATGTTGCAGCCAGATCAAGTGCATAAGCTGAGTTTCGGGCCATAGCTTAGGGTATTTGCGAGCTGTTATGGCTAAAGATAATCTTGGATGACTTGAAGATGAGTTGGGAAGGACAAATTATGCTACATTGTGCCCTAAGTCAGCAATAAGGATTGCACACAATCCAGTCCAACATGATTGAACCAAACATCAATAAGTGGATCGACATTTTATCAAGGAAAAATTGGATAGTGGGTTAATTTGTACTCCATATGTGTCATGCAAAGGACAGCTTGCAGATGTGCTTACTAAAGGTTTGGATCGAGCTACATTTTCCTATATCATATCCAAGCTAGGAATGGAGAATCTCTATTCACCAGCTTGAGAGGGAGTGTTGGAAGATCTGTACAGCACTCATTTGGGAAGATTTGTGAATATTTCTTTTGTAATATATTCCTAGTTTAGTTAGATGATTAGTTGACTAATTGATTTAGTTGTCTACTTGATCGAGTAAAATTAGTAGCTAATCAGTAGGTGATTCGTAGTTTCTATTTTTTGTACTATGGTGTTAGGTTAAATAGCCTAAACTATTTTCAATTGTAATCAAGTTCTTCTCTCAATTAAGTCTTGAAATATTTTTTTCCATAAACATAATTCTAAGCAATGACAAGACTTGACTGTCCATCTAATACAGCAGATATCAATATCCATCTTTCTCAATACTATAAAATGTTTAGGTCTGAACATAACTCAAATTTTCAAGACAAGCAAAAATATAAAAAGAAAAAAGTTAAAAGAAAGAAAGAAAGAAAACACACAACACACGCACACTTACAATTAATTTTAACCAGCACAGACAAATAAAATAATATCAAATAGGCACTTACTGACTTTCATGGTCTGAGGAAGAAGCATTCCTCCCATTATCCACCCCAGATTTATATTCAAAGGAAACATACTTGTTACCATTTGCAACTTGTGATCCTTGATGCTGCATACATACGTGTAATAAGTCCAATGTGCATAAACCATATCGTGGATTTCTACAATTAGGATGAATATGGAAAACCCAAAAAGGTAACTGGGAAATAAAGCAAACCTGATCAATTACAAACTCAATTTTTTCCTTCCAAATCAATGCCTCTTGGATGTTAAATGCAGCCATCTGATAAAACAACACCCCAAATCAATAATGTTTTCTGCACAAAGTCTTCATGCACTGCATGGTTTCAAGGTTCGAAAGTACGTGAGGTGGTGCGGTGCAATCACCTTGCCATGAAGCTAGGCGGGCACCTCGACCAAAAATGAGTTTTAAAAAGAAAACAAAAACAAAAACAGTACGCAATTCAATTTTATTTTAGAGAGAGAGAGAGAGAAAGCTTGAAAATTAGTATTATTATTATATTTATTTAAATAAAAACTAATAATTATTATTATATTTGTTAACCACTGTTATGCTCCCACGAATAGGATCTCGTCACAAGTCGATGCATTGGGAAATCCCCTTGATTCCCTTTGTTCACGTTCCTGCCTTTCTTTGAAGAACCTATTTTGAAAGATAACAAAAGGTGTCTGTTCTTAAGAGACCATCCAAAACTCTCCTTTAATCTTTTATTTCGCAAAAGTCTAAATGAATCTTTTATTTCATGACCATCTCTCTTCATAGGAAGAGAATGGCTCCAAACAAGGTTATAAAATATTTGTTGCCAATTCAATAAATCATGAATTAAGACAACTACCAAAACAAGACTCTGATTAATTAAGGAAATAAGATACTAAAACAAAGGAAACCAAAATATCAAGTAAGACTAATAAAGTAAATAATTGAAAAGATTATGCCATCATGTCATTCCTTCTACCATATACTTCTTTCCTATGAAGGCGTCCCTAACAACCACTTATACATATTATTATAGTTGTTTAAATAAAAACTAATGTAATTTTTAACACATTAAATTTTTTGTAATGGAACAATTTTTTTTTTTTTAATGATAGGAAACGAAAATTTTATTTAAGAATAAAGAAACGGAGTACAAAAGCGAACTAATAGTCCACCAAAAAAACGAACAAAACAATAACAAAATAGAAAATAGAAAAAATTCAACCAACAAACAATAGCCTAAATTCATATATGAAAAAATATATTAAAATTAAATTATTTTTGGTTTAATCATAAACCATCCACCCAAACTGAACCAGAGGATTTTTATTGGTTCGGTTTTACCTTATAATTGATTTGGTTTTGATTGTAAATTATTAAATTAATTGAACAAAAGGTTGGTTTGGGTAGAGTGTTTTTTCTGTTTTTTTTTAATAGGAAACGAAGACTTTATATCATAATAAATAAATTAGATACCAAGGTTTGGGCATAGTCAAACCCAACATAAACCAACCCAAGCTCACCCTACACTAAAAAGACGTTTCATTGTAAAATGAGACAGCTCATGATCAACTCTAATAGTAAGACAATTTGCTAGTAGTGTGAGAGAGAGCTTTTAGAGAGAGAAAGAGAAAGCTTGGGGCTGTTGAAGTCTTGAAGAAGGTCACAACTGGTTGAATAGAGCTCCGGTGAGAGAGAGCTTTAGAGAGAGAAAGAGAGCTCCGGTTGAAGATGGTCAGCCAACTAGTTGAAGAAGTTGGCTTTTTTGAGCATTTTTTAAGGAGAAGAAGCTGGGTTGAAAAAGCATTTTGAAGAAGCAGTCAGCTGATTGGTAAGTATTTAGGGTTATTTGTATTTTTTTAATTTTTTAAATAGTTGACCCAACCGTCTCAAGCTCAACTCAGCCAAACCGACCCGATTTCGCTTAGAGGTGGCCACCTCATGCTGTCAATACGGCCAGCGTTCAATCTGGCTTTGAGGCGTCCGTATGGAGGCGCCGCCTCGTATTTAAAAACTATGTATGGTTTGCCAATTGCCACCAAAGGGTAAATAAACACAGCAGCCAAGGAAGTAGTTAAAGTTGGCCTTAAAAAGACCTGATAAACATCACAATTCTGCATATTGTTGTGGCCCAAAAGTACCAACAGCACTATCATAACAGCCAAGTGTACACAAGCATATCATTTGCAAAGCAGTTCCTTGAAAAACCAGTCATCGTGCAATTACAATTGCCTAAATGATCAGCAGGGGCAGAACAAGAAGGAAACATTCATTGAGTAAAAATTCACCAGTTCCTACTAAGTAACAAGGACCTGAGTGGTCAACATCCTAAGTCTAACTAAAAAGCTAATGACAAGAACAAATCCACCAAACAATATTGTATACATTTTGTAGGTGAGGAATGTACCACAGATAAAATCATAAAAGTACTCTTTTTCTCTCAAATTGAAAATCGAAATTTTAAGTTCCCAAATATAAAAAAGGGACTTATAGTTTTTCATGCTCCATAAGGTATCACAAAAAGAATGTCATTTTCATAATAAAAATTTTAAAATCCATATAGATTAAAGAAATCTATCAATAACATTCACAATGACATTTTGAGGTGCACAGAAGTGAGAATGGCAAACCCATCCAAACAGACTTCCGCACTCAAATTATAGTAAACATATCAATATATTCTTCTATTGACCTTAAAGGTTGGATTAAGCTTCTTTCCATGTTTTTTTCATTGATACATTTTCTTGACACCTTTTCTTCATGATGTTTGAGCAATCAAGTATTTCAAGGTTTACAGCAACAAACTAAAGCAGAAGTCCATGAGTCATATTTAGATTTATTAGTAATCCATATTTGATGTAAATTATCCGTAGGCAATATCTAGATACTTCTAGTTCCCAGTTTAGAAATCCCATTCCTAATTGAATACCAGCCTACAAACAGAAGATATAATCTGCAAATCTTAATCAAAAGAGGGAGCACAACATCGCATTAATTTTATAGCTCTGTTTGAGTGTGTAATTTGTCTTCTTTTCTAATCGTGATGGCTTCAGAGAGCTCACAACAATTTCCTTGATCGTTTATTTTTCTTCTTTTACTTTTTCATGTTTTATGGTTTTCCAACCAAGAACAATTAAAACAGCCACCAATGAGCCTAAGTACTTGGTCATTGTCCGGCACTTAAAATTTTTCTGCATCATGATGTGCAAGCCTGATTCGTTGAATGTTAATCAAGGATTTCTTGTCCCCCTATTTAACAACTGCCTCAACCAGAAATGCATCCATGTGAAGTTCTAATATTGAAAATTTCTATTACTAGGGCTTCAAATGAGTGGTAAACACTAATGGTCTGTTGATCATAAAAAAAACTTCCGTACAACATTTCAGATTATGAACATCGCTCTAATATTTATTTCAAAGAGGTTATATTAGCAAAAAAAAAATAGAAAATCGGAACGTTTTGCGGTAAAACAAACAAAAATTCTTTTGGTCCAACCCTATCATTTACTTAAACTTGATAATTGGTGAGAATCACAACCCAGTTACCAAAGAATATTGTCAACAAATTAAGATGACAAATTACCGTCACTATCTCAACTTTTTGGTGTTTAGTATCTTTCATTATTGATCTCTTGATCTTAACCAAACTAATCAGCCACTTCAAAGTCATTGATGACCATATGATTTTTGAGTGTCCATGTGTGTGTGCAAGCATGATGTAGATCAAAGAGTATTTCACACTGGTGGAAAACATTCTTGTCTCACACCACTCTATAATTTCAGTAGCATTCTTGGTTCACAAAACTGTATCCTCTTATATTTCCCAAATTTCAGATTTTTTTTTTTTTTTTTGGAAACACCCAAATTTCAGAATTATGCAACATCCATATCTCTCAAATAAAAAGTTGCACTGGAAACCAAATGTTTCTAGAAACCAAATGTTTTCATACATAAGTTTAAAATTTTTGGATCAAAGAACTACAAAAATCTTATTGGTGTGATATTTTGGCAAGCACAGATTGCAGGTATAAAACTTAATGATCATACTGGTGAAAACAAAATCCCCTATTTAGTTTTTTTTTTTTTTATAATTTTGGAACTGTAGAATATATGGAAATTATAAAATTAAATAGTTAGTTTTATCAAATATATAAGTTTAGGTGCATGCATTTTAAAATGGAGCGAGAAACATTCAAGATTGTATCTCCATTTACTAGTTCTAGAAGATAGAAGAATATACCACACACCGTAATTCTATGGTACTTCTCCTTCTTGTTGTAAACTGACAAAACATAAACCATCTGCAAAACACACGCAAAAAAATAAATAAATAAATAAAAGAGTAAACCAGAAATGAAATGCCATCATCAAAATAGTGTATATATGACAAAACAAATACCATCTTCCAGAAAATGATTATAGTAGGAGATGTTTATTTCAAAATAAGTGATATTTTCCAATTGACTAGACAGATTTCAATGCAGAACACAACATAAATCCACTCAATCTTATGACAATAGTTACTAAAGGCTAAAACCATGTTATGGTGGCAAAACATTCTTGGCGCATAGTGTTATGGACAAGGGACTTGCAACCAACCCAAAAATCTATTCTATATTACATGGTGCTTACACACTCCTTCATAAATCTAATATCCAACTTATATCCCTCTGATGTACAATCATGACATTCTCCCATCCAATCATGTGATACCCTAGCCACATCCGAAATTCACCTCTATCTCAGTAGGCTCTATCCTTTGGCACCTCCACATCTCAGGTTTGAGCTTTACTCATTGGCTCAGTGCACTCTACTCCTAGCCCAATTCCACCTCCTAACCTATACTATTTAAGATTAATGTAGTGGCCAATAATAAAAGCCACCAGCCATGCCGAAAAACTGCCTAAGCACAGTCATTAAACAGCAAACCGCCTAATCAGGTCTCCAAAATCTGACAACAACATGGTAAAACAGCACTGTGAAATTCAACCTTATTTATTATTTTAAACCATCCTACTTCTCAATGAAAATTCAGAATCGAAACTCAAAACCAAATGCACAAATCAACACACGACGGAATTCAAACTTTACATAAAACAAACAGACTCCAGAAGTTGTTTAAATTGTTACAAAAACAAAACTTACATGTCCTGTGAAATTCAACCTTATTTATTATTTTAAACCATCCTCCTTCTCAATGAAAATTCAGAATCGAAACTCAAAACCAAATGCAAAAATCAACACACGACGGAATTCAAACTTTACATAAAACAAACAGATTCCAGAAGTTGTTTAAATTGTTACAAAAACAAAACTTACATGTCCATGGTGAGTCTTCATGCCACGATCCTCCACCCTACAATTACCATCAATTAACATAGTTTTGATGGGGACCTGATGGCATAGACAACACTCAAAGAGTCAAAATCATCATTTCTTATAATATAAATCGAAACGGAACTCTCTACAAATCCTACATTGCAAAAATTCTAACAGTCAAAATCTTTAAAACTCACTTTTGAATCACTCGACACAGTAACTTTTTTGCTAAAAGCATATAAAATCGAAAGCGAATCTCACTATAAAGAATCTAAAAAACAAGAACAGAATTGAATCGAAACCTAACCTGATTGTCTTGAGGCTTCCTCTTGTAGTACGAGAGAAGGCGAGACTCGAGCACGAAATACCTCATATGAATAAACGATCTACCGATTTTCCTCCTTCCATATCTCACCATCCAGCCTTCGTAGACGACCTTTGACGCCATATTTGCTCGCAGAATCGCCAGATTAGAGGACGAACCTTGTTTCCGCGAGATCAACTCATTTTCAATATCTTGACACGACAACAATCGCTGCTGAATCGGCCATGAGACAGAGAGTGACACGACACCAGAATGTTTGTTTATATATTTATTGATGATAGATACGTATACGGCGAAGACGGTGGTGGTGCTGCGATCCCAACGACGTCGTTTCCAACGTCTCACGGCAGAATTTTCACGGTGACCATTTTTTGGATCCGACGTTGGTTGGCTAAATAGACAACCTTTGTTTGCCACGTGGACGATGATGGATGACTGACCTGTTGTCTCATAGCACCGTCTCAACTTTTTAAAAATTTCCTTTTAAATGCTTTAAGGGCCACAATTTGAATCTTCTTTTATTCCCGAAATTTTGGAATTTATTATAAGAGTTTGTATAACTTTACTAATAGTATAACTTCACCCATCAATTATATTTATTGAATTGATTATAACAATAGTTACTGAAATCAATCCAATTATTATAATTATTAAGTAAGATTATTTTAATGGTAATGTAGTCAAATCATTATTATAATATTAAAAAAATGTACTTATCCTCTTCTAAAATCCCAAAAAAAAAAAAAAATAGTAAAGATGATATATCAAGAGGTGTCAAAGTTCGATCCAAGTCTGTTTTCGTATGGCTCGAGTCTAGTCTGGTTCGAAGTCCGTAAACTCTGATTTAGTTCTTACCAAAATCAAATATCAAGTTTTTCAAGAAAATACAAATTCTTTCTTCAAAAGAAAAAAAATTCTTGACTTGAGTCAAATCCAAATCTGAATATGTTCGAGTTTGATCTAGGTCCAAATGTATCTGAATCCAGTTCAATCTAAACATATTATGAGTTCAATCCGATCCATTTTGAGTCCATGTGAATTTTTCTTTTAAAATGTGTTCTAATTTGTGTTATTGAGTGATTGTAAACTAAAGCGATATGATGAAAAAAATAAATCAACTAGAAGCGTATTTATATATATAATTTAATTGATATAAGAAAATTATGTTATTGTTATATGAGAGGCTTCGCTAACTTACTGGTTTGAATAAGATTACCCAAACTAGTTTCTTAAATAACAATTATTAGATTAATTGTAAGAATAGTTATTAAAGAGTCTTACAATCAATATAAGGGTTATTATTGATGATTATTTTTGGATAACCTTACCCAAATCAGTAAAATAATCAAATTCATGTATAAGATTAATTTACATTATAATTTCACCAAATTATATGGAATGTGCCTACCAGAAGTCATGAATGAACCTACTTTTTTTTTTTTAGTTTATCATGTCACTCAACTTTTATTATAAGCACATTTCGTACATTAATTTAGATAGTAAGCACAGTTTATACATTATATATATAAATTGCTATTATTATTATTATATATATATATATAATCTTGTGTTTTAATTTAGTTGATCAATAAACACCAAAAGTTAATTAATTTTTTGCAATTCTCCACAAATTATTCTAAAATCTTGATGATGAAAGTGTGGGTTATGGCAAACAATTAATGCACGAAAAGTGAATATAGATAATAACTTTATTGTTTTAAAAAGAAAAAGACTTAACTTAAATCCAGTCAAGGTCTGATCCAAGCCAACCTAATTGAAATCTGAAATCCAATCAAATCCAATTTGAACTTCAAATTTATAAAACTTTCCCTCATCCAATCCAATTCGATTAGAATATTATTCAAACCATGATCAGTCCTAGTCTGAATAATGACCGGGCAAAAAAATTTCTGGTCGGACCAACCTGGTGCGCCTTGTTTGACACATCTTGGTATGTCTTGTGTTGAACAGCTTTTACAAGTAGTATCATATTCATTTTATTGGCCTTTAGGGCTCTACAAATATATGTGTATGTGAGATTAGTTACTATGCACGAATGATTAGGTATCTATGTATATATGAGATGTTTACCTTGCAAGGAGATTCATTGAACAGCTTTTACAAGTAGTATCATATTCATTTTATTGGCCTTTAGGGCTCTACAAATATATGTGTATGTGAGATTAGTTACTATGCACGAATGATTAGGTATCTATGTATATATGAGATGTTTACCCTGCAAGGAGATTCATTGAACAGCTTTTACAAGTAGTATCATATTCATTTTATTGGCCTTTAGGGCTCTACAAATATATGTGTATGTGAGATTAGTTACTCTGCACAAATGATTAGATATCTATGTATATATGAGATGTTTACCCTGCAAGGAGATTCATTGTTATGTATGAGATATTTCCTTGGGTACAAGTTTAGTGTAAATTTCTAAAAAGTTGTATGTCAAGCATAACATCTTGATGAGGAAACTGCATCTATTGGAAAGTGTTGACCGAATCCATTGGATTCTGGTGAACCATAATTCTAGGAATAAAATCCTAGAATTCTTATATGTTTATATTGCATATTTGTAAGTAAATCAATTAGCCTATTATTAGAGATTCTAGTGAACCATAATTCTAGGAATAACATCCTAGAATTATTCTATTTTTACGTTGTATATTTATAAATAAATAAGTTAGTATATTGTGAAGGATTTAATTCACCGTATATATATAAATAAATCAATTAGAATATTATTAGGGATTTAATTCATTATAATTAGTCCCACAAGTTAGCTGTTGTAATGGTCCAAAAATGTAAATAGCAAGCCCAACAATTACTAAGGCCTAAAATGAAGAGAGTCCAAGAGAAGTCGAACAAAGCCTAGATCCAGACAATAATGGATACTAGATGCCGGTTCGACTATTCAACCCTATTATTTGACCCGACTTGTGTCACCATCATTTTACGATCATCTTACTTGGCGCGAAAGTAGTGGTACAAACTACCTCAATGCGTGATTTGAGGAGTGGAGAGAATGGCGAGTGAGCAAGAGTCGTGTAGGTATCCAAGAAGGTCAAACTGTCTATAAAAGCCAAGTCATTTCACTGTGAAAGTGGAGGCTGAGAAAATTAACAAAACTCTGCTAAAATTTGTTTCCATTCTTGAATAATAAAATTCTCTTTCTTTTTCAATTCTCCTCGAAGTATTAACTCTCTAGATTCTTTAGCAAGTTATTAGTGTCTCATTTTTTAAGTTCACAATAGTATTAGTGGATGTAGATTTTTACCCACTGTAGCTGCTAGGTCTCCTATTTAAACTAAATCTGTCAATCATCTATTCAAAGTGTAATACACTATTTTTTTTCCTAAAATTTTATCGTATCAAGACTCTGATTTTGATATAGAGACTAATGGGTTATGGGCCCACCATGCTTCTACTATGTAATAATAGACTCGTGGATTCAAACTAGATCAATATTCTAAAAGATGATAATGAAATTTATTACTTTAATCAGTATCTTAAAGTTTTTTTAACTGAAAAAGTGATCGACTATCAATTCACTTGTAGTAATACCTCCAATAAAATGGAATTACTAAAAGGAAAAATAGATATCTTATAGAAATTAGTAGGCCACTTATGTTTTCAATGCATGTTCTAAAATACCTATAAGGTGAAGCTGTTCTAATAGCTGTCTATTTGATTAACAAAGTTCCTTCCTGTCTTTTAAACCACAAAACACATTTAAATTGCATTGAAGATTTTTTTACAAATAATAGATTAAGTTCAATTCTACCTCGTAAAATATTTAGTTGAACTGCTTTTGTTTATATACCAAGATAATTTCAGTCAAAACTTGACCCTAGGGCTAAAAAGGTATAGGTGTTTTAATCCAATTATCAAAAAAAAAAGAAAACCCATGTCAGTATGGATGTGCTTTTTCATGAACAACAACCATGTTTTAAACCTCCTCTTCAAAAGGAGAGTGACAAGGAAGATGAGCCTGAAATGTTTTGGAAAACTAGTGATGTTTTGCCAACCTCCAACTTCCCTAGTGAACCAAGACCAATTCAGTTTGAATAGGATTTAAATACTAATAACTCTATCTTGAATCAGGGGATAAAGTCTAAAAATATACAACAGTTAGATTTAACTAATTCTAATACAAATGGAGAGATATAACAAAATAATCCTACCATAGGAAATTATCCTACAACTGAGCAGCAAGTTTATACGAGGAGGAAACCTCACCATAACAGAGAACTTGCTCATTTGGTACAAGACCAGCCACCAGTCTCAAGGTTTGTTCCTGAATCAGATGATGTTCCCCAAGGTAATTCCTCAATCTCTAATCCAACTTTTAAACCTATTTAGAAACCTGTCATTCCCTATGATACAGACCTTGACATCCCTGTAGATATCAGGAAACGAGTCCGATTTAGTACTACACACCCTGTAGCTAAATATTTGTCATATCATAGGTTGTCCATCAACTACAAAGCCATTCTAATAATCTATATTGATGACATTATCATAACCGAAGATGATAGTGAAGAAATTAAAAGACTAAAGAGGCTATTAATAAATGAATTTGAGATAAAAAATCTAGGAGACCTGAAATATTTCCTAGGAATAAAAATTTGCTAGATCTAAGGGAGGTGTCTTTGTTTCTCAAAGAAAGTATGTCTTAGACTTGGAGAGATGGGAATGACTGGATGTAGACCGGCTGACACCCCTATTAAACCGAATTTGAAGCTTGAAGCTACCAAACCAAGAGACCTGATAGACCGATAGCATTATCAAAAGATAGTATGTAAACTAATTTACCTAACACATACTCGGCCAGATGTCCCCTTTGCAGTCAATTTAGTAAGTTAGTTTACGCACTCACCAGAACTAGAACACTATGAGGTAGTCTTAATGATCCTAAGGTATCTAAAGGGGACCCCTAGGAAAGGTTTATTATTTGCTAACAACAAACATTTGCAGGTGCAAGTTTATACTGATGCAGATTGGGCAGGGAGTAGAACGAACAGGAGGTCAACTTCCGGCTTCTGTACCTTTGTTGGAGAAAACCTAATGACTAGGCGAAGCAAAAAACAAAGTATTATGGCGAGGAGCAGTGCAGAAGCAAAATTTGGAGCTGCTGCCCTAAGAATTTGTGAAGTTCTATGGATCAGAACACTTCTAAAAGACCTTAGGGTTCAAGTGACAACAAATCTGCCATTGCAATAGCACATAATCCGGTTCTACATGATAGAGTCTAGGTATGTGGAAATAGACAAACACTTCATAAAAAAGAAGATGGATAGCGGACAAATATGCATGCCTTATTTACCCATCAAGTAGCTAACATCCTCACTAAGGGGTTACCAAAGGAGCAATTCGACAGACTAATCAGTAAGCTGGTCATGGAAGACATTTTTGCACCAGTATGAAAGGAAGCGTTGGAAAGTGTTGACCAAATTCATGGGATTCTGGTCAGCCATAATTCTAGGAATAAAATCCTAGAATTCTCCTATGTCTATGTTGTATATTTATAAATATATTTAATTTATTGTATATTTTATAAACAGATCAATAAGCGTATTACTAGAGATTAAATTCATTATAATTGGGCCTACAAGTTAGCTACTAGATCTCCTATTTAAAATAAGTCTGTAAATCATCGAGCAAGTTATTTAAAACCTTCGGAACAAACATCTTATTATAAATAGAAATTACGTGAAAATTATGTTCGCCTTTTATTATATCATTCTCCTCTGTATTAATGATTTGATCATGATTGATTGTAAAAAAGTTATTTAAAACCTTCGGAACAAACATCTTATTATAAATAGAAATTACGTGAAAATTATGTTCGCCTTTTATTATATCATTCTCCTCTGTATTAATGATTTGATCATGATTGATTGTAAAAATTAACTACAGTAAGAGTATGTTGGACATTTTCTTTTATTTTTATTTTTTTTTAAAAAATAATATTAATTAATAGGTTATTTGGATCTCTATTATTTAGACAATAGAAATTCATTTTAAATAATTTAAAATTTTAAAAACCTAAAATAATTTAAAATTTTGAAAAAACAAATTAACAATAAAAAATCATTTAAAATATAATTTAAATCATCTACATCTTCACTGTCATCTTCAACTTATGATGAAACTACCGTCAACAAGAACATAAACAGGAGTCCATCATCATTAATCATCGATACAAACAAAATCCATTGCCATTTTCAACCTTCAGCGATGAAACATACGAGATCCAAGAACAAAGAATTAAAAAAAAAAAATCAAAACAATTGAAAAAAAAATCTTAAAAAACAAAAAAAAAAATCAAAAAACAAAACAAAACAATCAGATCTAATCCAGATTGGATATCTAGCGTTGAGTAAGATTGATGAACGGTGGCATCTTGATGAACGGTGGAGATTGACGGTCCACCCAGTTTATCTTCCTCACACCATCCATCATCAGACCAAAATCATCAGACCCAGTTAATCTTTTTTTATTTTATTTTATTTTTTATTTTCATCATCAAAACTGCTTCTTCTTCATCTTCTCTCAAGACCATCATCCTCAAAGGAAAAGATTAAAGAAAAAAATTTTAAACATTTGACATTCAATATACAGATTTGCACTCACGATAACGAAGTAGGCGATGACAAGAAGGAAACTTGAGGGGCCAAAAGCTGCCGAGCAAGAAGGCAGCGTCGATTCCGGAGAGAGAGAGGCCGGAGACCTTACCGTTCCTTTCACCGCGGCACCAGTCCCCATCTCCCCTCTCCATCTACCATGTCGTTTCTTTCCCAGCATTCCTTTCATCACTTCACCCAACCTACCGTTCCTTTCACCACCAGACCACAGCCATGTCCGCTGTGTTGCCATCCCCACTGTAGATGTTGAGCAAAGATGACAATCTGGTTCCAAATTCATGTTGAGATTCAACTTACTTCATTTTTTTTTTTTTTTTTTAAGATCTAGGTTGATCTTAATCGTCCATCTTTTAGATGGACAGGGTAGATTCATATGGAAAAACTATATAGATATTTAAAAGTATTTTTTATAGTTAAAATTTAATTATTTTAAAATTAAATTAAATTTTTTTATTTATTTTTTAAATGATCTTGACTGTTCATCTTTTGAGAGTTAATATGGTGATCACGCTGTTATAAAAAGTAAAAATGATTTTCGTTTGTAATAAAGTATTTGTTCAGATAGTTTTGAGAAATTTGCTCATAAATCATCTATTCTACATGAAATACACTGTTTATCTCCTAAAAACTATAATATCCAACAACTTTTAGACAGAAATAGCTTTCACAGTCAAACTCACTAGGTTAATTCAACTAATGTCTGCTGCAACTTACTACCAATTACCAGGCCGACAGAATAGTTGCTTATCAAATCTTAAATTTGATCACTTTTTAGCCATCAAATGACTTGCAACATAGTTAAGTACAAAAATATTTTCAGACAGGTAGACTGTAACCATGATTGTTCATTCGAGGTTCAGAGTCAGAATATTTGCTCACAGCTTACAGAAGTGCGAAGCAGGCTAACCGCGATGAACTGATCTAAGTTTCCATTATGAATCTGACCTTTCGAGGACATCTTTTATTTTCTTTCATACGGGACTTGGATTTTTTAAGACATGATTTTAGGTCAAATTGTGGTACTTTACTTGTCACCGAAGAAAATCGAACTGGAAACTTGGTATCTCTCTTATGTTCAGCACGATCAAGCCAAAATCTAATATTTTCTTCTCCAAAAAGCTTATTCCTCTTGGCAAACTGATAAGCAGCCATAGCATCAAGTTGGTCTAAGAAGACCACCCGTGCAGTGCCAGTATAGAAGTATACTTTCGTGCTAAAAGAATCAACTATGCCAAACGGACTAAATTTTTTTAGCAGCTCCTCCTTGGATGGCAGACTATAATTTGCTGGGAACTTAATGAGCAAAGATTTAGAAAAGGACAACGTCGTTTGTGCTTCCGATTGCTGGGCTTGTTGTGACTTGGATGCTGAATCAGAAGTAGCAGGTTGTACAAGCTTGCTATTCTCAACATCCATGACTCTTCCTCCACTGATTTTGATAGAACTGGAATTACCACCATTAACTGGTAGCATCTCACACTCATTTCTGGTTCCTGATCCTTCATCTTCTGCCTCATTACCATCAGTATAGGTGCCAGCTTTAGAATTAACAACTAACTGAAAATCAGAAGATTGAAGCATCTTCTTGGTATCAACATGAGCATCAGATGTGCAGGTGCCTTC
Source organism: Nephelium lappaceum (assembly GCA_021234005.1). Lineage (NCBI taxonomy): Eukaryota > Viridiplantae > Streptophyta > Magnoliopsida > Sapindales > Sapindaceae > Nephelium > Nephelium lappaceum. The sequence goes on from CM038004.1 coordinate 18,494,547, forward strand.
ACGTTGTTCTGGTTGCTGCTTATCGGCACAAGGTATGAGTGTTCCACTGTTGTCTTGACTGCAGTCAATTTCATCAAGTTTCACAACCTTAGGCGATCTGTGCTCCGGAAGGGGAAAGTTGAGCATATTCCAAACCAAGTCCATCAAGCTACGGCTGCAAATATATGGTGAACTTTGTGCTGCAATGTAAGAGAGGTTAGGAGTTTGCAACTTTGCTGGGGATCCAAATAACAGATCGGCAATACATCTAGTTATATTTCTCTGTGGACAAGCATCAGCCCCATTGGAAGATAAAGCCATAGTATTGCATAATTCAGATGGACCACAAAAAGTATTCGCAGATATGTAGGTATCAGAAAGAACAGCATTGTGTTCTTTTCTACTTCTCCGTAGATAAGAATCAGCTTTGTTAATTGAGAAAAGCAGTGTCTTGCGCAACTTTAAAGTAGGTTCTGAATCAACAGATTGACCAAGCTGCCTCTTTAAGCCCAAGCATTTACCAGGGTGATCCATATGAGTTATACAAGGAAGAATAGTCTTTCCCTTACCTGTTTCATTGTGTACCTTAACACCCACCAGAAGTTCAATGTAGCCAGTGTTGTAAGATTGCAGTTCACGCCTTTCAAGAGAATGACAATCCTTGAAACAGATATCAAAGGTAGTTTTGTACGACAAATTTCTCAAGCTCAAAACACTCCAATATAAAGTATTCCCATCTAAATAGGATTGATTCAGAGCAGGAACTTGTCGTTTGACCAACATTTCTTGATGTGATTGAGTCTCATAGTATTTAGTTTGGATTGTAGAAATGATGTCAAGCTGATGACTGGCATCCGGAAAAAGATTACTAATCTGCTTTCTATCAATCAAGGAAGCTGAACAATTCTTTTCTAGTTGCTCAGAGAATACCTGATCCTCCACCTGACAAATTTCCTCTATTTCCTCAGCAGCTGTATGCATCATATCAATTGAACACGGATCTGCTTTCGTTCTCAAATGACCACCTTCCAAAACAGAAAGACCTAACTCTGTTAGCAAAATCCTATCTTTGTTCAGTGGTACATTCTAAACAAACACAAGAAGCCTTTATTTACCAATAATCAACCGTGAGAGATCGATTGTCTAATGAGTGTTAAATTAGACTGCAATGAAAAGTTTAAGATTAACTGTCACCAAATAAGAACAAAAACTCCTCTTGTGAAGTAAAACATATGGCCTTCATAAAACTAATATTAATTGAACCAAACTAGACAGAGTTTCCTTCATTGAACAAACCAAATCCTACTACACAATTAATGGCATTTTCAATAACAATAGAAGAGAGGTTCACTTCACATCTAATAATATATATATATATATATATATTAAAAATAGATAATAATATCTCTCTTGTAACTAATAAGGGTATATAATTACATAACACACTATCCCTTAATACGAGTGTTTGAGCACTTGTCTGATCCTAACAGGTCAAGGGTGAAGTCGTATCCTCATCCTAAAACACAAGCTACAGTTACGTAAATCAATTGTTCAACAAAACAATGAGTAAAACATTAAAACAAAAGAAAGTAGAAACATACTTGAATAGAGGTAATGACGACGGAAAGCAGTAATTTGCGCAAGCACATAGAGAGCAGTGAGAAAATCAGCATCTTCAACCCAAGGGGAAACCGCTACACTGCGAACAAAGGACAAAAGCTGTTGAGGTTGAAACAAGGTAGTGTGTGTAGTAGGGCATTTCAGAATTCTCTGACCCAACAACTTGAAGGCCCGCTCCAGCAAGATGTTAGTTGTGGGACACGAACAGGTGTTGATATGCAGCTTGAAATGTCGCTGGAAGGAGCAGATTTCTGATGGATGGAAGTAACGAGAGTTTTGGAGATGGAAGAAGGAGACGAAGCAACCGAGAGAATCTGTTCTGAGAAGAACACCAGGCCACCATTTGTCAGGCAACATCACTCTTGCCCAAACCAGTTCTCCTCTTTTCAACTTCCCCATCTCTCACTCACAATTTTTTCTTCCTTCAATCAATCTCCTATAATATTTACATGGAGAGGGAAACGCCGTTTCTCGCACCAATGGGCTTGGGCTTCTGGCCCACTGTAAATTTTGGCGGGCCCAAGTATCGAGATGAATTTATAATATTTTAGTATTAATATTTGTTTACGTAAAGTTACTAATCAGTAACAATCATGAGATATTATTCGATAATTACTTTTACAATTAATACAAAGATTGTTATTGATAGATGATTTTATCAAACCTGTAAGTTAACAAAACCTTTGTTTATTAGTAATTTTTAAAGTATTTATTTTATGATGGGTTTTCGAAATTATTTATTAATGATAATTTTATTCTAAATTAATTCAAGTTAATTTTAGCATAAATGAACTGGAATTAAGAAAATGAAAAACAGCAAAAACAAACAAATTCAATAAGTTTTAAGAAATGAAAAGTGGATTAAAATTTTGAAATAAAATAAAAGTCAATGGCATATTTTTGAGTACCAATAAATGTACATGGTAATATAAGAAAAAGATATTGGTAGGTGTATACTAAAGTAGGTTTTAGTAAGATTTATTTACAATATGTCAATATGTATTATTATTATTTTCCGATATTAAAAGGTTCTAATAATAATTAATCAATTTTTAAAGTTTTTACTTTTTTGTCAATATATATATATATATATATATATATGAGCATGTAGTGGTAGCCCTTCCACTTCCACAGCTGAAAATCTTTCCTTGAATCCAACATGCAAGGTTTTGCAACATTTTAAAGAGCAAACCTCCCAATTATTTAGAATCAATAAAGTCTCAAGAGTTTTTTTCCTGCACATGTTTTGCTGGGAAAAATCAGTGGGTTATTAATAATAGTACAATCAACAACTTAAACTTGAGATTTTTTCATACTGAATGAGTGTTTTCTATTACTAAGTCATATTGGAAGGTAGTTCTAAAGAGTTTTTATTTTTAATTTTTTATAAGAATGATGTATTTACAAATGACAGATGAATAATATTAAGGAGTGTAAATATCATTCGTGGGCTATATAAATAAAACTTATGTAGCTTCAATTACTCAAAAGCTTGCACAAATAGTTAGCCTTCAAATTGGAATATCATAAATGAATGAGATGGAACCTCATGTTTCATCATAGGATTAAATATAAAAACTCCCCTATTCTTTCAAATAGAGGTGGGCAAAAAAACACAACCCTAACTAAACGACCCAATCCAAGGGTGTTTGGTTTTGGGTCACATGTTTTTCTACAGGATGTTCGTGTCTCCCTATGCAAAACCGAATTTTTTCAGGTCGGTTCAGTTCTAGGTATCCATAACCGAATTGACCCAAGATATTGATCCAATAAGAACACATGTGTAAATTTGCATGTGCCTTATATAAAGGGCAACCCTAAATCTCCAATCGGATCATACCCATTTTCTCATCTTATTCATCGCAAACATACCCTATTTTCTTTCTTCTTCGCATCACAGCCACCTAGCTCAGTTTCTTTTTCTTCTCATTCTTCTTCGCATCGCAGCTATCCAGTCATCATCGTCTTCTTAATCTTCTTCGCAGTACTTGATGACTCACTTGGTATATATGCTTTTTCACTTGTTGGGTTTGTGTTTTTTACTTTTTTTATTTTTATTTTTATTTTTGGTTTCTTGGTCAATCTTGCTTTTTGGATTCTTACGCTTCATTTCCTGGTTTTTGGGTTTTTAGGTTTGTGGCATGAGTCGATCTTGTTTCTAGGTTGGTTTTTTCATTCATTGGGTTTGCAATTTGTTTCTATGTTGCTTACACAAGTAGATCTTGTTTCTAGGGTTGCACCAAAGTTATCTCGTTTGCAACATAAGAACCAAACCGAACGAAATCAAACCGAGGGTGTTTAGTTTCGGTAGGCTCTACCTCCTTATTCCTCCATGTTCAGTTCTCCATGTTAAGAACCGAATATAACTTGGTCTATTCAATTCCAATAGGGGTTGAACCGAACGTCCTTGTGTTGACCCCTACTTTCAAATATTGTTGGTTAGCTAAAGAAAAAAAAAAGTTTATTAAAAAACCTCCCTTGTCTTATTTGACCATTAAAATGATTGTTAAGTCCTTTCAATATATATATATATATATATATATTATAATAAAACAAATAAGTACCTTTAGAAAAATTGGTGTTAATAATTCGAAAAAAAAAAAAACTAATATTACAATATTTTTTTTTAATAAAAAACTCATTTTTTTAATAAAAAAAATTTAATCAAATTATGAGTGTTTGCTCTTAAAATTTTTTTATTAAAACTTTGGAACTAAGCTAAAATAAGCAACACGTGAAAGTAGAGGATAACTTTTTACATTTAAGTCTTTATCAAATGTAGGTTTTACACATTAAGCATCTTTCTCTCCATTCTCGTACTTCTCTCTGGGTGTAAGCAAAAATCCAATGATTCAGACCTATCAAATGGATTGAATCGGTCCAATCAGTTTTAGACTTACTTTTTCCTATTATTGGATTGGTTTCCAACTCAATTGGTCAAATTGAAAAATCGACCCCGATAGCCTATATAAATATATATAAAACACCCTAACTCCTACATTTTTTATAATTTTTCTATCTTTCTTCACCTTTTTCTCCACCTCCAATTCTCACCCAACGCTTTTTTTTTTCTTTTTTTATTTTTCACTCTTATCTTTTTTTTTTTCTACCTTCAACTCTCACCCAACCCTAAATTTCTTTTTTCTCTTTTCTTCTCAACCTCTCATCCCTTCGACTTGACCGCTCTCCAACCTCTGCCAACTCAACTCCTCTCCAACCTTTTTTTTTTCTTTCATGTGTGTGTATGTGTGTGTGTGTGTGTGTGTGTGTGTGTATACACCCTAACTCCAATCTCTCTCTCTCTTTTTTTAATTTTTCTCTCTTGCTTCACCATTTTATCCACCTCCAGTTCTCACCAAACCCAAAATCTTTTTTTTTTTTTTTTTGTTTTCTCTTTTCTTCCCAACCTCTCAGCCCTCGACTTGACCCCTCTCTGACCTTTATGGACTCAACTTCTCTCTGACCTCATTTTTTTCTTTCGTCTATAGGTAAATTCCCTCTCTCGGTCTCAAATCTCTTTTATCAATCACTTCACCTACTCCTAACCTCGTCACTGACCTCACCATTAACCGTTGCCAATCTAAACTATACCATCATTCACTCGCCATTTGACTTCAGATCTCTATTTGGATCTAATTTCATTTATCATTGTATTTTGCTCCTTGACTTATGTCTATCTTGTTTCATGGATCTCTCGTTATGCTTTCACAATTTAATTTTATTTGACAATCATAGCATTGTGTGTAAGTATTGTGCTTTAATGGTCTTTTTTTATTTATTTTTATTTGCCTTCTCAACAATTGTTGAGATGATATATTTAGGGTTTGATCATGGGTGGAAAAAAAAACCTATGGATGGGACTAAATCGTTCCAATCCAATTCGATTGGTTTTAGATAGGTTCATTCGTTTAAGTTACACTAGATCGGTCTGATTTTTCAAGAATAGGTTCAATTTTGTTTATGGACCAGTTTGATTTGAAATTGAACCGATGCACCCAATGTCCACCCCTACTCCTCTCCTATTCAATAAATCTTGCCTAAGGTTAGTTTATAGAATAACAAATAAAAGAAACAAGTAGTAAATTCACAATACCCCCTTAAGGTGAGGCTTTTTGCTAGTGGAAACATTTTTTCATTTTTATTTAAAATTAACGTATGACCTAGAAATGTTGCGCAATGATAAAAATACCCTCACATTTTGAAAGTGAATGAGATTGATCATTTTACCCATGAATAAGGACAAAAAATTTATATTAAAAATTGAAAAATAAATTAAAAAATGAAAAATAATTAACAATTAAAAAAGAAAAATATAAATTTGAAAAAAAAAAAATTGATGATCTCCAACCTTCATCAAGAATGATGGGGGGTGGAGATTATATTTTTTTCAAAAAAAAAAATTAACATAAAAAATTTAAAAAAATGAAGATCTAATCTCCAGATTGAATTGGATCTCTACCGTCCATAAATTGAATCTCCATCATCTAGAAAAATAATGGATCTCCACCTTTAATCATCATCCATCCATCATCATAAGTATCAACCTATCATCATTAACAATATCAACCTACCATCATTAACCGACCATCATCAACATTAATCCACCATCATCAACACAAAAACAAAAAACAAAAAACAAAAAAATAAAAAACAAAAAAACAAACAAAAATATAGAAAACAAACAAACAAAACAAAACAAAACAAAAAAGATTAAAAACATGATTGTTGTTCTTCATTCTTCATTAATGAAGAACACCAATCTTGGCAGCAACCGAGTTTTTTTTCTCTTCTAATCTCCACTCTCAAACTCAAACTCTATTTATCAATTAATAAAACCCAGATCCAATCGATCAAACTCAAACTCAAATAATTTAAATCAAACTCAAACTCTATTTCTCTCACTCAAATTTAAAATTTTAATAGAAACTAGCATTATCTTCATCATCAAGGTTCAGCACCCAGATGAACATCTCCATCTAGGTTTGACGAACCCAAATGAAGGTGTACCCAGATCGAAGAAGAAGAAGAAGAGAAGAGAGACTCATCATTGGTGTTTAGATCGGTGGAAGAAGAAAAAGAAGAAGAACATGGATGAGTCTATTCTTTAATGAAGGATATGAATTTATGAACAATAAAGATCCAAACTAAAGATTGGATCTCCCTTTTTTAAATTTATATTTTATATATATTTTTTGTTTTTATGTTTTCATAGTAGTTGATCTCCATGGACAGTCAACATCAACATTAATTTTCTAATTATTTTTATTTAAAAAGTTCTATTTTATTTTATTAAATAGTACATTTTTATTTTATTTTTTAATATGATCTTCAACATCCATCTAAACGGTGGAGATGAATTTTTCAATAAACAAAATATTAACGTAATAAAAGATGAAAATACCCTTATATCAATTAAGTTTGATTAACTTTAACTAGTAGAATGAGGGTTTCACGTTACAAAAATGAGAAAGTGTTTTCGCTTACAAAAAGCCTTACCTCAAAGGAGTATCGTGTATTTACTTCAAGAAACAAAAATGCAGCACCATATCGGTATCAACTATGAGAGAGCTACTCACAAAAATCAAGTAAACTTGCCTTTTTCTTTCATTCTTTCTATTATCAACAAATACAAAGAATCAGTTGATGTTAAATGTACAGACAACCTGTTTCTAATTCAACTTATAAACCTCATGAATGATTTACATCTGTGTTCTAAAAAATGAATTTTAAGGAGCATTTTGACTGTTTCTGGCCTATCACCACCTTTTGCAAACCACCTTGAGAATAGAATCTTCTGATGATCTATTATGTTTTCTAGCATTTGCATAATTCCCTCTTAATATTGAAGAATTCTATACAACACCAACCTAACGATTTCATATAAAACCACCTCCCCATTACACTTTCACATAATATCAACTTCAAACAAGTCTGCTCTTCTTCAAGTCGGAACAAAATTAACATCACCACCCATGATCAGGGAAACCAACTACTTTTATATGGAAACTCATGCCCTAAAAGATGATGATTCATCAAATGAACATCATCGTCTGTACGCAAAATTCACTTCCCAAAGAAAACCTAGTCGCGGCCGCACAATGGGTTTGAAGCTATTTTACACGAAATTCATGCCTAAATACAGTCAGATTCTGGGTGAATTTGTCTCTGTTCTTTGAATCTAAGCTTCGAGTCACATCTGCCATCAGTTTATCAAAACATGCAGATAGGCGCTGATGATGATCCACTGACTGCAAAATTTGAAGCAAATGAATTACATGAGGAACGAATTCTTAAATATAGGGGAAAGAATGAAATAAATTACATATATAAATGATTAAAATCAAAATTACTTGACTCATAATTCAACCATTAATATTTTTATCAATAAGATGCAACTGTCATCAATCACGCAAAGGACCAATGCTCAAGGGCTTTAATAGTAAAAATATAGTATTTTTGTGACAGTTGCATAAATTCACTTCCAAAAAAACAATCAGTTTTATTTGCTAACAAAAACACACATCAACAATATAATAATGCATGCATGTTTCTATTGCACAAAACAAGAAATGTAGTAATAATGCCAAAGTAATAAGCTAAAACCACTCTATGCTGTCCACCTATCTGCTCTACAAATTTATGTCAAAATAGCATGCTTTCCACTAAATCCCACATTTTAAGTTAAAACATATTTTGTTCTTAACAATGCAAAGTATGTTGCATCATAATAAGGATTCTGACATCCTAGGGGAGGCAACATAAACAGGACACTTGCCTCTTTCCTATCAAGTGCCTCAGTAAGGGCACAAAGCTCTCCAGTTGTGCACCTTACATCTAAGTTTCCAACCTTTTGTGTGTCAGTACACATGAGCATGCACACATTCTTAGGAGGAAGATATAGATTTTTGTTGCAAAAACAGATAATATATATATATATATATAACTGTGAAATACGAAATTTTATCTTATTTATCATATGTACGTAAAAATACTTATTCATAATACCATATTAATTGGAATTTAGTCCATCTAATTTGTGGTTACTATCACCTTTGACTACATTTTCATGTCACCTAAGTATCACACAATAGAGGCTCCCATCATCCCATGTATCAGCATCAACAAGATGTAATGTACACACAAACAATGCAACTGAAGGGAAATTCCAACCTTGTAAACATATTTCATATAGATCTTTATTCACACCTAGTTATCACACAAGGGGACCAAGCATCAAGCATCAAGGTATTAACTAGAAAACATCAACAAGTGTATGGATAAAATTTAAAAAATTATAAAAAACCTTAGATGATTGATTTGTTATAAGGTGTCATAAATAAAGGGCCAAATGTCAAGGCATCCAAACCCAATTATTACCTGTATGTACGTAGTCATAAGAGAATTACTACTTTTATTCGAGCACAACAAGGTAAGAGAGAAAAACCCTGGACTATGCCAATCTATTTGCAGATCAGAAGTTTGTTTAACTTACTTGTGAAGCCAAAATTTGAGCTTTAAGATCCGTGAATACCTGAAGGAGTATTTTAGTTTGTTCAGTCAAGAGACAATGGAGAAATTCCACAAGAAAAAACACCCAAATTTACATTAAAAAAATGAGAAAATAAAGCAAAGGTCCGAACAAAAAAAAAAAAAAACACAAAAGTAGATACAACTAAAAATATGACATATTCAAGCTGGCGCATAGAAGAAGCTGTTTATTGTCAGATTATACTATACTTGTATTCCCTCTCTGAACAGCCATGTGAATAGCATTTTGCAGGCTGAGATTAGAGGGAAATTATATATGGTTAATCAAGGGCTAAGGTTTTAGGTTATAATATATCTAGTATAAATAGTCATCATCTTATGCTACTGAATTTTTAGAGAAGTGTTTTTTTTTTTCCAACTATTTGCTGTTTTCAGTCACTTTCTTGCTGGATCTATCTTTTAAGACGAGGTATTTGCAATGCTTGTATTGTAGACCTTAAGGGTGATATGAGAAATTTAGACTTCATAAGGACAGTATACAATGTAAACAGTTAAAAAGAAACTCTTATGGAGACTGATGGTAACATTTGCTAAAAAGAATGGGCAGTTGGTCTGCTTTTCCCAGTAATGAGCCAAAGGTCAACATGATAAAAACAAGGACCTATGTAAGACAAAGCATGTGAAAACTTTCAGACGATGAAATTAGTTATTCCCTTAATGATACTGCCAATTGAGTGTACTTGAAGAGACTTCAAAATTATTTATTAGTCAGAAGGCAAGAGCATCAATTACTTCATAGTTCTAACAAATAAAATATGCAAATAGAAATCTTCAGATCTGTATGCTAAAGACGTCAAATAATATTAAGATGGAAGTCAGAAGACCAAATTACCTGCTCGCTAATAAGAATTAAACTGAGCATAGGTCTGCTAAGACTCCACTGGTTACCACAGTCCTCAAACAAAACAATCTCAAATAAAGTTTTCAATATCTGCACTTAAAAGCAAATAATTAAGTCACCCAACTTACTAATAATTAAGTCATTCATCAATAGCAGAAAAATGATAATAATGATATATCGTACTACAAAATCTTGCATTAAAAGGACAACATATATGAAATGCACCAGAATTTCCACAGTTCTATCAATGTAATTCTTAACAAGAGCTAGTTGATGGAGATATTGTCCTCCCATTCTCATATCCCATCTGTCATAGAAACATCAAAGATGCTACTAGCAGCACTTTTGCCATAGAAAATGCAAACAACTTACATTTCGTTTGACAAATTTAGGCACTAAACTATTAATCACTAAAGCTTATGTCCAGGTTAATCTATCCAATGCATGAGTAGAAAAACTTATATATTCACGTATAAGTCAAAAGGCCTACTACATAATGATTTATGCATCCAGCTTAAAGTGTTGACCTACAAGGTGCATGTAATCCTTGCATTAATTCCCCGCAGAAAATACATATCCAACATAAGTAAAATTCTGAATAAGAAGTTGAATTCCAGTAAGACATAGTAAATCATGAGAAAAATATTAAACACATATAGGCTGCCTATGATGCCTATTTATCCTTGTCTTTATAAGTAGCCAACCACCACTTTTGAACAGAGTCCTAATTACCTTCAAACTTTTTATTACCTCAATCAATGCCTATAAATCATTTTCATAATTTCTAACAAGCCCCAAAGCTGGAAGAAGTTATCCAGCCTTGCTCATGTAAACGAAAATTTTATAATGAAGTCATTAAACCACCAATACATGAGTGTGCCTAATGCTAATGGCTTGTTCTACTAGTTATGATAAGGAAAACTCTAGACTTTAGCTGGGTGATAACAGGGTCAAGCCAGATGAGGTAAACCATGAAAAAAGAATGCCAACAATGGTGACATATCCTTGTTGTACCCAGGAAAACAAGAAGTTGGCAATAATCTTCAAATGTCCAACAGAAAGTTTTAGTAAATTGATTTTATTGTCAATAAAAACCGATATGCAAGCTCAGTAATCAATTTCATTAACTGAAACTCAATCTTAAGACAATGAAATGGGTGACTAAGATATAACAATAAAAATACATTTTTTTTTTTATAGGAAACGAAAACTTTATTAAAAAAGAAAGAAAGATAATACAATAGTGAACCAGAAATCCACCAAACAGAAAACCAAACTAAAATTACGAGCAAGATTGGAAGAAACAGTTAACAAACAGCTGCCTTCTAATCTAGCATGAGAAGGAATAACGAAATATCTTTAAATTCTACACTTGAAGAAGCCCACAGAGAAGATAGATAAAACATTTTATCCCCTAAATAGATCTCCTCCTCTTCGCGTTCCTCGAAGATTCTTTTGTTTCTCTCCTCCCAAATAACCCAAAAAATGGCGAACACACCACAATACCAAAGAATGCTAGCTTTCTTTCCATCTCCTAAGGCATTAAATTCCTCCATTAAAAGAGAACATAACGAATAAGGGGCGACCCACTTCATACCAACTAAAGATAGCAACTTGTTCCACAACAATCTAGCCACCGGACACTGAAGAAAAAGATGATCCAAACTTTCCCCCCAATTCTTGCACAATAAAAATACATTTTAAGAATACCCAAAAATGGCCTAAGGGCTTTTATTGAATTTGTCCACTTCCAATAATTTTATTGTTTTTGTCAAACAAGTACCCCTAAAAACAAGTACCCCTTTGAGGACCAAAGTGCCCCTTTACCATGTTACCATTTTTATTTAAAAAAAAAAAAAAAAACCTAGACATCTTCTCCAGTTTCTTTCTCTCTCCTCACAGTTTATCTCCTTAAGCAGCAGTCTACTGCCAGTGGAATTTATTTTGATTTTTTATAGTTTCTAGATTTTTTTTTTTTTTTTTAATGGCACATGGGCATTTATCAAGTTAGGATAGGGGTAATTTTGTCCTAGACAGGCAGCCAAAAACAGTGAAGTTATTGGGTAGAGCCAAAATTTAGTAACAGCACTAATATTTAGGCCTTTTTTTTTTTTTGTTTGCCAAATAAAAGTAACTTATGGTAACAACCCAACAATGGAGAGGATAGGATAACAACCAATTCACCAAAAAGTAACAAACATGGTCTTCATTCAAGCCACTCAAACAAATAAGAACTTTACACTAATGCAACAATAAAGAATCCCTTCCCTCACTTACTTCTGGAAACAAATTGGGGCACTCTGAAATGTGTCTTGCAAGATTGACAGCAGCAGGTGAAGTGGGTGCCTCTCCCATGGTTATGTTGTTGAAATAGTAAGCAGCCAAATTATCCACAGCAGAAGCACACTGGAAGAAGTTCAAATATTAGGCTTAATAAACAAAATTCAGGAAAATGAAAAAACACATAACATGGTGCCATGTTCAAATAAAAAAAGGTAGGTGAACAAAAGTTACATGTCAAAGGAAGATGTTTAAAATATTTCTCTTTCGAAATTAAGATCACAAAGAATGAGCAGTGAGGGATATCTGTTCAATAGTTGTTCGATACTCACTTGTGAAGAGATATTTGTATCCAATCCCTTAAGCCCAGATTCAAGGGAACTGACTATATGCATAAAGGTGTTTGTATTTAAATTCAATACAAAAACAATGTGGCTGCTGAATAAAACCTCCAAGAACGCAAAGTAGGCCCTTGTTAGCTGCAAAGAAGTAGCAAAACAATAAACTTAACCTCACTACCGTACAAACTAAAAGATCCAACACATCAAACATTTAGGGCAGTTATACAACAAGATAAGTGAAAGGAAGCACACGTTTTGGTACCTTTCATAGGCTAACTCAAACAATGTGAACCTTCAATTTAGATTTAAAAATACCTCATTGTTAGCAGACAAAATGTATAGCATAATGCTTTTCTATATTGGCATATACTGAACAAATCTCAAAGATAATAGGGAAATGACTACAGACAGAGACGCCAGCTGAACACATACCAACCCTCCTTAAATTTAATAATTTATAACCCTAAGGTGCACAAAGATAATAGTAAAATCCTCTCAACCTAAACTATAATCTACTAATGCTCCCCCTTACGCTAAGTGAAAAAACATATTTATAAGAGCTGTGATAACTTCCTACCAAGCAAAGCAATACACTCAATGACATATATACATGCATGTGTATCCTTAAACAAATTTAGAAAATAGTCTACAAGAACCAATCAACAATATATTTTAACTTGAAGCCAAAAGAAAAACAGCATTCTACATACCTTCCTGAAAGCCAATATATCAGCCAAAGGAATTGATAGTGTCATCTTAAGAGCTATATCAAGTGCATCAGCAAGAGCTCTATCTCCATATAATTCAAACACACCAAAGTTGACATAGTTTCCTGCAAGAGCTGCCATTTGGTGGAAAAACACAACAGAATCAGCTGATAGAAAAAGTCCATATAAAATTATAGGAAAAGAAAAAAAAAAAAGTATGTAAAGTGAAGCATCTGGCCAATATGACACGAGAATGCCATCATACCAACTTTTGCATACGCTGCCCCTATATAGTTAGTGACTGAAAAGTAAAAATTAATACCATGCAAAAAACTGAAGCTAACTATCAAACCCATTCACACTCTAGCAGAGATTTCTTTATTGTTCTATTGGTTGAATTCAAATAGTAATTCAGAAATCTTTAGCAAAATAGTACGAGGAGTTCTAGAATTCCCTTAGAAATAACTGCAGAGATAATAGGGTAAGGAGGCTTAGGATGGAATTTTAATTTTTAGTTTCCCATAACCCATAATTATAGAACTTCTGAAACAACTTGGAAAAAAATAGACAAATAAATAAAAGCATGACAAGGAAATTGCTAGAAGTAACAAAAAGCTACCTTTTAATATTCGTAATTACAAACAAAAATTAAGAGAATAATATCTGCCATATAAACAAGAAAAAATTGACTATTTTTCATATTAACAAGAAATAAATGTTTGTCAGCACAGTGTGCAGACACAATAGATATTTCAGCACACTAACCCCCAAAAATCTTAGAACAAATTTTTGAGATTCATTTTTATTTGCAAAAGGAATATAAAACATTGTTCTCAAACCAAAACATAAGTATGTTTATGCAACAATCATGCAATTGATGCAATTCAAGTGCTCACTATGAATGGCAGTCAAAAGATAGTTTAGCTTAAAAGGAAAAATCAGTTTAAAGTATAACCTCTTGAAAGAATAGTTAAACAAATCCACATTCCCTTGTATTTGTAGGCATATATATCAGCAGCATTTGGAAGAGCCAAAATCCTCAAACCATACGCAACAATTAGTTTACTAACTTCCCGAAAAAGAAGAATGCCATTAGGAGAAGATGAATCAAATGTCAAGCGCTGGGCTTTGTTTAATACGAACTCAGCCATGAATTTTAACAATGGAGTGGTAACCTGCAGCATTAAGTCAGATAACAAAATCCAACTTAAGTATATAATTCGATAGAGATCTAGTAATAATAATAATAAATGACAGAATATAACTGATATTTAAGAACAAAGCTGAAGAAAAGATATCTTTGATTCATAAACAGTCAAACCATTAGTTATAAAATAATTAAACTAAACATATTAAGCGACTAAAACACACATGCTTGGACGAAAGGAGAGAATATATTTCAGTTTGTAAAACAGAGTGCATTCTGATATGTAGGCATTAATAAATTCATGCTAATTGGGATTTGGGAGAAAAAGAAAATATTCTTCTTACATACATTTATATATAGTTTATGCTCTAAAGAGGGGAAAAAAAAGGAAAGATATAGAAAGGTGAACAAGCTGTCCACAGAACAACCTAACAGAAACAAACTCCAAGACAGCTAACAAAAGATCAGATAAAAGACCTTCAGAAAACAGTCCATCAATAAGCAACAAAAGAGTTTGGTATGCCTCAAACCCCTCATATAAAAAAAGCTCTACGAAGAACAAAACACAAAACATCTAAATTCAGGGAGATGATTACTCATCATTCCACAATGGGATCCCAGTTCTTTTAGTTAGAGAGAGTTTAATCTTTTGAGCCTGTTGGTTATTTGAAATAGTGTCAAAACCAGTTAGCAAATGTCAGGGTTCAAGTCACCCAGGTGATTATACATGAAAGTTTTTATCTATCTGAATTTATTATGTTTGCTTCTTAGGCATCTAAATTAGTGTTTAGGCTAAATCCACGTGGCAAGCCCTTTGGTCTTGTACGTGAGAAGGTATGTTAGAGATCCTCTTTTTTTTTTTTTTTTTTTTTCAGTTTTGGTGTTAAGTAAACCTTTTTGAGTCAAGAACATCTAAATATATTTGAATTCTATGGAGACCAATGCCCAAAGCGACCCTTTTGCATAAAGGCTGAAAATCATTCCTAGTTTACTCATGAAAGATCCTTCCACTTCTTTTATTCCACACAACCCAACAAAATGGCCAGCATAGCAGATTTCAATAGTTCATCCACCCTCTTCCTCATTAAACACCTAAAAAAGTTTAGCCGTAAGATCCTTATAGCCAACCTAAGATTTGCTGTGTAAAGAAGTTTATTCTAAAGGCTATAAGCCACCAGAGAGTCCAGGAAACAGTGATCTGAAGTTTCCAATCCCCTTGTATCACACACAGGAATAAACACCAACTGATCTTCTTTGAATTATGTTGTTTGTATTCACCTTCTCAAGAGCAATGATCCAAGAGAACCTTGGCTTTCCAAATAAAATTGGCTGGACAAAAACAGGGTATCTGTTTCTCAAAAGGGCCAAAAAAAAAAAAACACAGAGGGTATCTGTGGATAGTGTATATGGGCACTGAAGAAGGATTTGACTTGCATCGAGCCTACTTTTTCACAGAGCCACAATCTTTTATCCTCCAAATCATTTAGGGAAACACCCTCTAGCCTCTAAGAGCTGCATAAATCAGAACATCCTGAAACCTTTCCATCCCTTAGGCTTGTACGAAATTTTAAATCACAAACCATTGAATGGAACCACAGACCGCAAAGTCTGCCATAAAGAGACTGTAGACATAGGGAAAATTCTGGCGAAGAGCAGTAACAGCCAGCCCTCCAGATATCTTTCCAAAATCTGACCTTTTTTCCATTTCCTACCATCAGATGAAGATAAAGAGAAAAATAACTCCTGTTCAAATAAACAAACACCCAAGGGCAGTAGTTGTTTCCTTTAGTGGCTGAATTAGAGTCCCATTTATTAATGTCAATATCACACTTTCTATTTATGACTACATGCCATAAATAAGTGGGCTCCATTGGAAGCCTCCAAAACCATTTTCCCATGCCCATGGTTAAAGCAGGAGAAGTTTAAAAAAGACAGATGAATGTTCAACAGCATTTATCAACTATGTTAGAAGACTAACTATGAGGATTTCGTAAGTCTTTAATTAAATCTTTAATAATGGACTGATAATGAAATCATAGATACAATTCATCATGTCTTATTACAGAGAAGAATTTACCGAAAATTAGTGAATCTAGACCTCTTAGTCTTATCCTGTAGATCAACAGAGCTTTTGAGGTATAGAGATAATCAGCTCAAGGAGACTCTATTAAAGGAACAAAGTCTGAATGCAGGCTTACTCATAGACAGGGTTATAGAAGAAAAGAAGGAATTGGGTTTAGAAGGACATTGAAGAGGCTTACTGTTATGTTGATTGGATTATTTGGATTTCAATTAAAAAGCAATGGGTTTGCAAGAAATTGAGAAACTTAGCCGATATGCAGAAACGAAGCAACATAGTGTAAATGCTTTATAAAAGTTTCTATCCACTGCAAGTATTTTAATTAAAAACACCTTAAGAGTGACATAATTGCTAAAAAGATAAAAGTCAGTCTATGACTTGAATATATATGGTGACTTTCTAAAAGGTTTCTGCAGATACATAGTTCTAAGATTTGGTTAAATTAAGTACTTATTAATATAGAATTACAAGCATGTCAGTATTCTCAATCTTGAAAAAAATCAATAGAAATACTGTCATGTCAGAGATCTAAAACATATTACAGAATTAATAATATCCCCTCACCTCTGGAGTATCACTCCAATGAGAGACACCTTTCAATAAAATTGGCATATGTGCAGGATATAGCCAATCAAATAAAAGCCCATATGTTCTGCGGCTGAAAGATAGCCAGGAAAGGTCAAAATATCATTTTGAGTGTGCATCAAAACTAAAAAAATTTATTTATTTATTAATTTATTTTTATCATAAGAAACCAAACTTAAAAAGGTTGCATATGTAGTAACCTATTTGTGGCCATTGCAATTCCTCTAAGATCTCTCATTAACCCAATCAATGCATACTTCACAGCATCAGTGCGGAATAGTGAATCAGGAGTTGACTCCAAGCTGATAAAAACCTAGAGCACAACAATCATCACTTCAATATTAGAAAAAAGAAGAAATAATTAAAACAGAAATTCATCAATAATATAACATGTGACGAATGTTTGAGTTATCCATACAACAAGAAATACCTATACCAGCAACAATATCAAGTAAATAGCATATGAGAAAATAAATAAATTAAAATCAACTTGATTTCCAATCAACAATTAATAAAACAATCAAAGAAAAATCAGTCAATAAAACATAGTATGCCATGATAAAAACCCTTCTTACGACACTATCCCTCAAAACCATTGGCAAAAACAGCAGCACCACAAAATAAGAAATAAAGGCAACCTGAGTAAATTAAAAGAAAATTTCAAAAAACTTTCATATCTAATTTTTGAATACGTGAATATGCTTTCCTCGGTTTGAAAAGACTTCAGATAAACCTAAATCCCTGCCAAAACGGATGTCAAATAGACAATGTTTGGAATTGTTGTACTTTAAGAAATTAACTTGTGACATAATCAGCTTAAAGGAAAAATGAGTATGTGTTTGGTAAACTTGTTTAAAGTTGTGCTTTTGAAGAGGAAGGACAATGTGTCTAGCAAAATAACTTAAATAGAAATGATTACACTTATATAAAATGGGTAAATTGAAAAAATAATTATACATGTAAGTAAGTAAATAAAAATACTAAAAATAAAACAAATATAAATATTTCAAATAACAAAAAATTTAATTAAAAAAAAAAAACAAAATAAAAACAAAAATAGGTGCAGATGCAAAGGCCAGAGATGGCATCCTTGGTGATGAAAAGGCCAACATCACCAAAGGTAAATCGATCCACCTACTACATTGAACAGGAGGCTAATTCGGGCAGGATGATCAACCTCTTCTGGCGATGCCAGTGCTAGATTTGCCATCACCAAAGGAGGATCATCCTATTTTGATGATGGAGGAGGCTCACCTCCTTCAATTGTGAGACTGTATGAGTTTCGGCTTTTCCTTAGCAGGAATGAAGAAGATGAGCCTCCTCATGGCTGGGGAGAAACTAGCCTTTTTCCAGCAACATTTTAATATAAAATATAAATTAATTAAGTTTATTTAAAAAAATCATCTTTTTATATAATTTTTTTAGGTTTTTTCTTCTCAAAACTAAAAAATCAAATTTTAAGAATAAGTGATAATTTCTCAAGCTACAACAATCCAAAACGCACTCTTAAGATCAAGATGAAGCTGTCGAAATCAACCATCATTTTTTCCAATTTTAATGTTCATGGTGCTTCATAATTTGTGTTTGTATGTTCAGCCCATGCAACCAAACAAGAATCTAAAGAGGGACAAGACCCATTTCTAAGACACATGAAGGATTCTGCACATATAAACTTAATGATAAGGCCAAAACGAAAAATGAAAACACATCGTAGAGAGAGAGAGAGAAGACTACTTGCAGAAGTGGATCCATTGAAGACTTGAATTTCACAGGGCTGTCCTCCATGAAAATCAACCAGCCAATAATGTAGTAGAAAGTTGTTCTGCTGCGAGAGCATCTATACTCCTCCAAAAAAGGAAAGTGCTCTCTCTGAAATTAGAAATTCAAAACAGAACACCCAGATTAATTTTAACAAAATTTTACGCGAATATATCAAATTAAAAGTAATTAAAGAAAATTACAGTATGATTTGCAACTATAAATTTGATAGTATCCAACTTGAGAAGCAGCTTTCCAGTCATATATCTGCCAAAAGAAATTGAAAACGCAAATAAACAACTAATGTTGAGAGAGTGATGCATGAATTTTACGAAACAAAACCACGGGATTGATCCAACTTTTCCAACTATAAACTAACCCAGATGCCAGCTCCAAGAACAAACTTAATGTGTGATCGATAACTTCCTCGCTCTGAGAATTGGCACATGCAAAAGAAGTTAACATAGGAATACCCAGGAGGTCAGGACGATACAATGAACATAAAACAAATTTCAAGCATTTACCTCAGTGTAACACTTGAGGTTTGTGGCAATCTTCCCAACAATCACGTTCAATAACAGTATATGATCATTAAGTCCAAGAAGCTCGGATAACCTCGCATATAACTGCTGCAACAGAAGGAGAGAGCCTCAAACATACAGACATAAAAAATCTTCATAAAACAAAACAAGTAAAAGACAATTACCTTGGATGAATGCATCGCCTGATCACCTACATAAGACTTTCTGAAATGCTGAAAGAAGGTGAGAATTGCCCGATCAAGTCTCTGCTTACTCAATTCACCATATCTCTGCTAATGCCAAAAAAATGGATTGAATTGTTTTCACAGCTAATTATTGAAAGAAAGGAAACGGAAGAAGGCACTAAGTAAATAATGAGCACCAGTACTACATCCAACACTCTAAGAATATTTTAATGAAAACAATACAACATATTAAGCATAGAAAAAATCAATTGATGCTACAAACCTTTTGAAACCAATCAAAATTAAAACCAGTAATTAAACAAACTTTTGTTTCTCCTAAAAGACATTGAGCTTTACAACAAAACTTTTGCAACCAAAAAGCTAATTGACAACCCAAAACCACACAATTTTACCATAGATCCCACGCATGAATATAAAAAGCCACATCAGAATTCTTCCTGCTGATCTACCTGGCTGTGTAGCCCACTGTCAGTGACATTTATCACTTGCAAAACTCGAGCTGAGAGTTCTGCGTCAAGAACCTCTTGTGATTCCATACTGCAGGCCAAAATGAACATCCCATGGATTGTAGAAAAGATCTTGGAAAAAATATATATAAAAGGTAAAGATAGGAAGAAGATTTTTACCTACACCCAGTGCATTGCTTTATTTTAAGAATAGCAGCAATAATATGAACAATCCAAGCAAGTTTGGCCTCAATGACAGATAGTTCACTTTTATCAGCAATCTGTAATCGTGCTCTTTCCTATATAAATAATAAAAGATAATGACTGAGATTAACTTATAATCTCAACATGGCCATAAATGTTATAGATTAGAAAAGGAGGCCCTACTCATCATAAATGATCATACCGTATAAGACTGCAGGATAGGCTCCATTATGTTTATTATATAGAAGCCACTGCTTTCATACTGCAACTCATGAAAGAAAAGGAATCATGAACACCATTTCCATTTAATAGAATATTAACCAGGGTCAACTTGTAGGATTAAGAGTAGCCAAACAGATGAGCAAGAGAAAGAGAGAATTTAAAACCTTAACCATCTTTATGATGGATAAGTTAAAAGAAAAATAAGTATACAGTAGTTGATTTGAACCTGGAATCTGCAAAGGTAAGGAAAGCAATCTAGCTGATCCTGAAGGAGTTCAACATTGTCTAGTGGATTCTCAGTGTCATCTGGGAATCCAGCCTACAGGACAGAGAACGAAATAGATTAAAAATATATATATTCTCTAAAAAATCTGAACTTCAATAAGAAAACATACACAGTATCAAGCAGAAAAAAAATAAAAAAATAAAAAAATAAAGCAAATGCATACCTGCACAGAGTTAAATCTTGATGTAATGAAACCCTCAGTAATTTTAGGCACAAATTCATCCAGTAAACTTGGTGCATCACCTTTTAAGTATGGTACAGATGTCACCAGTCTGGACCAGAGCCCCAAGAGATAGTACACGCTGCTGCTGGCCCACTAGTAGAAGACATAAACCTAATTAGTATACAGGGGAAAGCGAAGCAATATGGATTACAAATGGTTTTACTTCTAGAAAAAGGGAGTAATTAACCGTTTTAAATAAATGGTTTTAGACACCATGATAATGGAATTTAAGTTGTAGGACAGTCCAATAATTTAATAATTTATACAGTCAGGACAATTCTATTAGACATTCTTAAAAGTAATGGACAGTTGGACACCCGTCAACCTGCCAAGATTGCAAGGACTTTAAAGTGAACTCCGCTACTAATTGTATCCAATCGCTATAGCCTTCCACATTCACAAGCTCTGACAACTGCAACACCATGTCACCAAGTTAGTGAAAATGAGCAGTCATATTCAAAAGGGGATAACTAAAAACCATCATAACATATAAGTTTAAACATTTTTTATTCAATAAATCACTGTTTTTGTTCCAATATACTATAAAAAGCAGCAAAACAAGCAAATACTGTTAGCATCCCCATAATGAGGACAATTAATAATTATAAACTTGCTGATCACATTATAAAAAAAATCACATCCAAAAACCCACACGCAACAATTATCTCAATTACATGCTACAAAACAACAGGGAACTCCTTGTAAGCTGACTAAAATATAAAAAGATACTACAAAATTATGTTGGAACCAAGCATGTGGATGAAATTTCCAACATAGAAAATCTATGTAAAGAAGCTACACAATCAGTAAATTTTGACGGAACAAATATGAAATACTTGTTTCCTCCGACCAAAGGTTTCAACTGACTGTTAATATTCCCTTCTGTGATTTGTTAAAGCTAAATTACAAATGTGAAACTTAGAGAACTTGTTAAAGGAGCTGCTTTCAAGTGTGATTCATCATTCAGTCTTTACTAAGTAAAAGAACTCAAATAAACCAATTTTATTGTTTATGTCAATGACCAAGTTCTTCATACCTATTTCTTATCCCTTTTACAGTTCCCTGATAGAGTAGCCAATAAAATTGAAAAATCTTCTAAGAAATTTTCTCTGGGGACGAGTGGAGGAATGGAGGAAAAAGACTTCATTAACTGGGATGCAATTCCTGGAACTCCCTTATAAAGGGGTCAGGGTTTGGGAAACCTTGTCAAGTCCTTTTAGGGAAATGGCTATGGCACTTCCCATGAGAATCAAAGTCCCTTCTGCATAAAATCATTGCTAGTAAATATAGTATTCACAAGAATGGATGGAATTCCGAGGAGATCTGGAAGACGATCTGCTGCTGCACTTTGACCTACATCTCTCGAGCCTCTAGTCTGTTTCTTCCTCAAGTGGAACCACACATTGGGTATGGCAGGTTGTGGAAAGATGTTAGGAGAGATGAAGCTGCCTTCTGTAAGCTGTTGTTAGATTGTTGGCAATGCATAATCTTCCTATTGTTAGATTGAGAACTGACAATGTGTGTGGCAGAGGTTGGGATTATGATTTTAAGAATCTTAAATGATAGAGAACCTAAGGAACAAGCAGTTTGGCATCATAGTTTAGAAGGGATTACCCTCCTAGAAAGTGAGGAAGACAGAAGATTATGGTTATTAGAAAAGAATGTAATGGACTTAGTGAAATCCTTCTTTTTAGCCTTCTTATCAGCCTTGATTGATGATCTAACCTATCCCATCTTCAAAACCCATAATATTAACTGAAAATTCAATGTCCCTAAGTCAGATTCTTGGTGTGGTCAATTTCCTTGGCTTGAGTTAATACTAATGATGATAGACAAAACAAAGAGACCAGGGAGGGTCACGTCTCCTTATTGGTGCATCATGAGCAAAAGGAATCTTGAACCTTCTGATCACATCTTCCTCCATTGTTCAACAGCTAGGTCCTTTTGATGCCAATTGTATCGAGCAGCTAATGATTCAGATAGCTCCTTGTAGACTGTCATTACCAGAAAAATAGACGGGGTTTTCATATTCAATAATCTGCTTATAGCCGTTATGCCACTGACCTAGTGATGTTGGATGGAAAGACTAACAAAGAGAGACAGAGAAGGATAAAAGGGAGAGAATGGAAAGAACCCCGATGAGGGGAAGAAGAGATACCAAAAGAGAGAGGCAGAGACTTGAAGAGAACGAGAAAATGATTTAAAGAGAGTTTAGAAGTAATAAATATTATATTATTTAAATAATCAATCAAGCCAGCTAAAAGAAACAATCAAATAATTTAAAAAATAACCAATCTAAACTAATTTATAACAATCAAATCCAACATAATTCCTGAAAACTAAAATATCAACTGCCTCAAATTTCCATAACATTCTTCATCACCTACATAGCCCAGTCATATAAAGAAAAGGAGGTTACTTTTTCAATCAAACTGCTAGTCGCATGAGATAGAATATTGATATGCAAGAATCACAATTCACAACAATACTGAACTGAGTATGTATTGAACTAAAAGTACCAGTTTTAAAAGTACCAGTTTTAATAAATACGATAAAACTAATCACTATACATGTATGCACACACACAGTTCCCAAATACATAAGGCCACACAAATATTTATAGTTGTTAAACAAATCTGTATACTAAAAACAAATAAATTATATATGCTAACTTACATTTTAATGTATAGATAGCATCTAAAAACAGGGAACTAATGTCAGAAGTTCATACAACACTAACCTGGTAGTTCACTCTAAAACGTCCAAGAAGGCGACAATACTCATGGTAATTATCATGATCAGCGAGACCTGATTTCCATTCAGAGCAAGATTTGTAAATTACACAAAACAAATACAAAAGACAAAGAAAACAGAAATATAAAATCTGGCATAATGGATCTTGACCAATAAATGGGATGGCTATTTCTGCATGGCACCAAAAACAAAATCCCTGACATAATTGGTTGTCATTTTATACCACAGCAAATTTCAGGGCATTGCAATAAACCCTTCCAGAATCTTAAATCTATGCATGCCTTAATTACTGAAAAAAGCATGGAACTAATTAAGCAAAATACAATCATATATGCGAAAAAAAAAAAAATCCAACATGTAACAGAAACACTAGTGTCACATGTTCCATGCCCAAATTTACACACATAATAAATAACATATTCAAATATAATAATGTGGGGGGACTCAAATGCTGAGCCCTCTTGGTAAAGTTGGTTATGATACCAAATTAGTACTACTAGACATAAAACACTTCAACTACTAGGAAATGGCCCAACATTAGAATTAAATCACTCTAAAGAATATGCATAATATCATACAGCCAAATAAAGTAAATCCAGAACTTAAAGGCCCAATCCATTGGTCACCAAAATTACGCAACATTAATTTCTACAACTTAAAATAAGTATCAAACCAACATCAAGGTGGGGGGGTTTTCAAATGTTGGTATGAACAACAACTAAACATCAAAACTTAATGAACGTCCTCAAATTTGTGAATTATGGAAAAAATTAATTGAGAAACAGATATTCCCAAACTGGATCCCCTCTCTCCTTGTTTACTCTTGTCGTAGATGTTTTGTATAGAATTACGAGCAGCGCAGATGAATGAAGTGGAAGGTTTATGATAGGCAACAGTAAAATAGTGGTATTCCCTCCTCCACAGCCTGTTATTTGTAAAAAGAAAAAAGCTGAAATTATAGATTGCTTGCTTATCCATTGTCCTATATAGCCTAAAAACAATTTGATGACTAAGGCCAAAATGAGTTATTCCTTCTTCTTGCAGAGAGATTGAGAGTTTCTCAGCCTTTAGGGGGGCTAAAAATCAATATTCTGGATCATGTGGGCAAAATGAAATAAGAGAATTTTTAAGATTGCAGATGAGAGGATTCAGGTTCTTTATGAGAAAAATTTTGTTTTGGTCTTCTTCATGGGCTTTAAATTTATTAGGACTTCAAGGATATTCTTTTATTTTTAAGCTAAATAAGTGTGAAGCAGTTACGATGTAATTGTGTAGTTTCGTATATATATATATATAGTTATGTACTCTCTAATTCATTAATATATTTTTTATTTCTTATCAGAAAAATAATAAGAAGAAGAAGGAAAAATTATTTGAGTGAATTTATTAAAGTATTAACCATTAAAAAGTAAATTCAAACACAATACAAGGAAGAGAGGTCACAAACCAATACTACCTTGCCCTGTTTGCAGTATCTCTTTGGTTCCTGTCATCAAATGGGCCAAAAACTTGGAGCGAGCAGCATCATTTGTAAATAAAGATCGTCTTACAGAAGCCATTCGAACCAAGCACTCCAGCGCCTAGCAAAAAAAAAAAAAAAAAAAAAGACCTAATGATTGATGCTATCAAGCAGCAAATTGATAACCTTTTAATAAATAAACATTGACAGTATTTTACAAGTCCAATTTTTTTTCAATGTTTAGCAAAAACAGATCAACATGACACGCTATAATAAACCAGTCAACATTTTACATTCACTGTCCACATGTACATTACTTGCAAGTACTGAATAGGGTTCAAACTAGCATGAATAAAATACATGCTCATTCATAGTTCATACTATCTTAGTGATTAAAAAAAATTATTAGATCAACCAAAGAAGATCAATAAAAGTGAGACAGCAGTCCACCTCTAAGAAGGAAATATAACATATCTTATACCTTCTTAATTGAACTAAATAATCAAAAATGACACTTAGCAGCAACCTAAATTTCATACATAAAGAAAAGAGAAGTACTGTGAAATTCAGTTGAAAGCAAAGCCAATAGAGATTCTCACAATTGAATTTTATCCCACAAAAATTTAATCTCCTTTAAAAGCTTCTTCAAAATAGTTCAATCCGTTTTTGAAACACAAACCACTAGCTCATCAGTTGAATATAAGTACTCAAAGTTGATGTCATTGATCACTTGTAATCATTGAAAGTCCCCAACTATCTTCTCCAACCTTTCTGTTGATTTTTGTTTATTATTATCATAAGAAACACAATATTTACCCATAATTGGAAACAGTACAAACAGTTGATCACCGGTCCACAAAAGACAACCTCATAGAAAACACAGCTACAACTACAACATTAAAGTACAGACATTTGACAACTCACTCCCAATCACGTAGAATGAACTACATTTGAAATTCTTTACCGAAGCCGAAAGTTAGGCTAAATAATTCGCCTTACCCAACAAAAACCCACAGTCTTCACCATTAGATTCTTCAAAAGTTCTACTTTTCCTTTCCACCCTAATAACCCAAAAAATAATTCCGATGGCACAAAGACCATTAGATTTCAGCTTTTTTAACCCTACAAAACTATAAATCTTCCCCAAAATTAAAGAACACAAAGTGCCTGGGGAGCCCAACTCAATCATACTCCATAAATAGTTTATTGACATATAAACGAAGCCATCAAACAAGTAAAGAAACAGATAGTCCTTGAACTTTGATAATTTTTACATCACACTAATGTTCCAAAAGTTGGCCTAGGCAGATGCCTAGGTACTAGGTGACCGCCAACCGAGCTGAAAAACAGCCTAAGCATCACCATTAGGCAACAAACCGCCTAATCAAGCCTAGGGGCCGCCTAAATATGGGAACAGTACTTTAAATCAAATCGCCTTAGTTGTCCAGTGGAACAGATCTCATAGCCACCTCCTTGCTGGAAAGAGATCAGAAATTACCAAAACAAGGGGGGAGAGGTGAGGCGAAAAGGCTGCCAAAAAGAGAAGGTAAGAAAGGGAGAAGAGTGAGAGTGGGATTCGTCCATAAGAAGAGAAACAAGAAAGAAAAGGAAAAGTAACGTAAAAGGAGATCACCAAATTTGGTAGAGAAGATGAAAAGGTGAAAAGGCGAGAGCAAAAGGGCAATTAGGATTTACATAGAGAGAGGGAAAGTAAGAGACAGTTGCAAAGAGAGTTGGTGTGAGAAGTCCAATGAAGGAAAGATTGAAAGAAGAGAAAAATTAAATATCATTTAATGAAGAGATAGATGTAGAGAGAGTAGGAAAAAGGAGAGGAAAACTAAATATCATTTAATAAAGAGATAGTCATAGAAAGAGTTGGTGAAAGGAGAAAGATGAAGTGAAAGAGTTGGTGAAAGGAGAAAGCTAAAATTTCATTTCATGAGGGAATATAATTGCATAGACTTAAGGTTTTTTTTAAAAATTGTATTTTAGAATTATCATTAGTTAGAAATCGCATTTGTATCTTCATATTTAAATGTGATTATCACTTTAATTTTATGAAGGCAAGAGATCACAACATTTGGATTTTTTCTGATGACTTAGCCACCAAGGAGCCAACTAGCACCTAGTGCCTTTCAAAACACCGTCACACACCAATAATGGGAAATAGAAATTTCTTTAGATAAGTCACAAGAATTTACTTTTCCATGTGCCACCGACCAAAACACAACTGCAGATTGCTACATTATGTAGAAAGATTATAAAACTCTTGGAAACATGGAAGCCTAAAAGTAGAGCTACTAATCCAAATATCCTCCAAAATCACATGCTCTCACCAACACCAACTTCAAATTTCACTAAAGAATCAATTTTAGAATCACGGCCATTGTCTTGAAATCGTATTTTCCCTTTACAATCTTACACCAAAAGGACCCTTGTTTCAACGAAAACCTTCACAACTACTAACCAAGCAATGACAAGTTTCTCTATAAAAATATTACCAATCCCAATTATTAATTGTCCTGTTGAAGCATTAATTGTCCCTTGGTCTGCCATTGCCAATGTTCTCCAACACTAATATTCTGTCTTATTCCCCTCATCCAAGGCATGTTGATACTCAAAACAACAAAGGCTTTTGATAATGCCCTATTAAAAACTACCAACTTCTCAGAAGCATCTTACGATACAGATTTCAAGTTCATGAATTCAAAAGACAATAACTTGATAGCTATATCTATACAACTGAGAAGAAATGCAATATATGTCGGAATTACTGATAATATCATAAATATTCCTGTCTACAGAATAGTATCAAAGCAAGAACAACAAGTAGTGTCCCAAGAAAAAGCTTCATTCCATTTACACAATCTCATGATTTTTGTTAATAAGTCAATCTAAACAAAATACAATTGCTTAAGCAAGCCCATTACAAGATATGATTCAATGTTTAGATCCTTACCTAGTATCAATTTATTTGTTTCCTTCTTTAACCTTAAAGGTCCCCTATAGAAAACTTTTCATTTCTAGAAATAATTGCCAAACAAGTTGTAAAATCTTAAAAATGTATATTGACACGTGCAGACAGAAAAGTTTCATCAATCAACCTAAGAAAAGAAAAGTAGCTTGTTCCAACAAAGTCCTACAATCAGAAACCCCTACTTCACAGTCCTAATTGCCTCCTAAACTTTTTAAAGAACAATACTTTAAATTCTACTTCTTTAAAATCTGATTCACACAAAAACTAAGAAATAGTAATAATATTTAAAAAAAAAAAAAAAATGAAACACTCGATCGATATAATGCTTGAGATTTTCAAGCAGAAGGGTTAAGTAGGTATAGTTAGTAGCTTCATGAGATGGTCCAAAGCATTAAAAACTGAAATAACGTGTTTTCTACTAACCTCCTTCGAAAGTGGGGCCTCTCTGATGGCATAGTAATCAAAAAATATTTGCAGTGTTGAAGGATCCTCCAAAACTGGCCTCCACGATGATGGAATCTGTGAGGAAACAACCATATTACTTCTTTTATAGGGAAAAAAAAAATTAATAAAGCCAAAAAGAAAATAAATGCAAAAGAGAAGAATGTAATCCACCAATACAACTGAACAAAAACCACCACGTCACTTAAACATGTCAGATCTATTGTCAAAGGCACACGGTTTAGGAGTTTTGAAAAAATAATAAGTTAAATACAAGAATTACGACTGTAATCGTTACCTGAACAGTACCAAACTCTTCTGAACTTTCATCAATCGATGTCCCAACAAAGTCAAAAGATAAACATTTAAGAGAGAGAGATAGTGCCAACTCTTGCAACCGACTAGCCACTGTATATAAGATAATAAAGGTGCATCACCAAAGCAATCATAAACAAAGAAACATTGAAATATACATGAAAAAAGAATGAAACAAAGACATACAAGAAAGGGAAGAAGAGAACGAGAAAGAGTCGTAAATAAAGCATAGGAAAGATATTGTACCATCATTTTTCAATTGACCCAATGATGTTAAAGATATTTGAAATATTTGAAAAAGTGACTGATCCCTAAAGGCGCAGGCAACTCGACGATGATGCGTCGAAGGCAACCCTGGATTTGGCTGACATTTAGGTGCCAAGAAACATACAAACCATATTAGTAACCAGATAACGATGATTATTATAGTATCATTATTTTACTGTTATTATTACCTTATCAATATTATCATTGTAAAACCAACAACAAAGAATAAAAAAAAATAAAAAATAAAAATAAAAAGAGAATCCATCTAAATTGGAATGTTACAACAAAAAGGAAACATGTATGCTCTACTTAAAATGAAATGCAAAAGCAATCTACAGGCTATTAGACTCAAAACTAGACACACTACATTTGGAAACTTTATTAAACGGGGAAATGAAAGGAAGTTGTAGAAGGTATGAGTGATAAAGGAGAGTTGTAGAAGTAAAATTCTCTCTCTTCTCATGTCTCATTACAGAGAAAAGTCAAACAATGGTACAAAGCAGAACTGCGACCTGCCTAATTTCTACTACATAAAGATGGGCAAAATAATATCTAGTTTCCTCAATTAACTCCAAATTTCGTAAGAGAATATAAAGGGAGTGGGGTCAATAAGGAAAGCTTTACCTCTTAATTTCCTTCCAATTTCTTTCTCTCTTACTTAAGGCGAGTTTATTAATTGAAAATCAGAAATCATTAGGAGCGAAATGGAACTTAATTCCGAATTTGTGATTACAACACTTACTAAAAATTGTTGGGCATCAAATTACCCACACAAAATTAGGAATCAAGCTCTTTTTGGAAATGGAATAGTTCCTTCCTCCCACCCAATGAACTTAATTTCCTTTCCAATAGAAATTGGTTCACTTCGACTTTCATTCCCGATCAATAAATACACCCTTAAACACAGGCAACACTAGCACTTCCCTTCATTTCTTTTCATTCTTGTTCGTTCTCCTCAATCCAACCCACGTTTTACACATCCACATTTTCACCATCAAACAGAGGTAAAAAATTACATTAATATAAACAAAATTAGAAGAGTAAATACTTCTAGGCATCTGGCATCCATGAACATTCAGTTAAACACAGAGCAACAAAGTATCACATGCTTTTCAAATACATATTAGCATTCATGAAATGACTATCAGACTTGCGCAAAGTGGAAAGCTACCTGATTCATCTCTGACACAAGTTGATTAAGTATCTTCAGACCAATGGCATAGTGATCCGTCGTCGCCTGAAAACAGAAAAAATAACCTTCAAGTACCATATTGTGCAAGTATTTAACATCATAAATAAGGGTTTCTAAAATCAACTCGAAAAGAGAATCACTCAATAGAACATTTATGGGTGCCATTGCATGCAATTGATGAAAATTGACCTGGTTCAAAAAATTGGTGGACTCTTTAACCAAGTCACGAAATCTATCATCATCGAACCAACCAAACTTGGTAAGCCTACAGAGAAGCTGAATCAAAGAGGCAGTGACAAAGGGCTGCAATTCAGGCCCTCTGGTGGCCAGATAATTTATCAGATAGTTGCCTACACCACAAAAACGCGTCAACAAAACAAAACGGCAAGCAAGCAAGTAGATTATTTATTAATTCTTTAAAAAAAAAAAAAAAAAAGGGAGGGAGATTACGGATATCGAGTCGGAGCTGCAAAGCGAGGCTGTGGTCGGTGACTTGCTTAAGCAAACTAGAACTAGCGAGCATCAAAGCGTAAGGAGTCAATGCGTTGTCGAGAATGTACTGACACTGAGAGATGTAGTCGGTGTTCACCGAGAAACACTTGAGAGTGTTCTCCGCGTGAGCACGCTCCGCCGAGTCCTGCGAGTTGTACAGCCTCTCGCACAGCGCCTCCAGCTGCGCCAGACTCTCCATCCCTAAACAAAAAAATCAATCAATTCAAATTCCCTCAACACTCAAATCATCACAGCAGCAAATTCAACACACACACACAGAGACAGAGACAGTACCACCGTCGTACGGATCTGCGATCTTCGCTTCTTCGTATCTTTCTCGAGATTTCTAGAGAGAATCAAATCAATCGACTTTTTTTTTTTTCTCTTTTTTTTTCTTTTTTTTCTCTTTTTTTTTTTTGTTGGTTTTTGTTTTTTCAGACTGGGGAGACTACGATACAATGGCGAGCAACGTGTTGGTGTTGTTTTCTTCTTTGTGTGCGGGGGCGTGCGTTGTTTTACTCTCTCGGAATGGCGACTTTGGAACGCTGTGTCTCCGGTGTACGTACTCCTCTTTCTTTTCGCCGTTGGATGTTCGTACTAGGTCTTAGGTCAATGTGCAAGTGTTGTTTATTTAGGCAGAAATGTTAGGTGTACTGTCTCATATATTAAAGGTTTTACCATATATGGACTGTAACAATAAATTACCTGATTTGTTTTACATATATTGTGATTCATAAGTAAATCAAGAATTTTCAAAATGAAGATCCAATTTTTTAATATATTTAATGAGTTAGGGTAACGTAGCTATGTTGATTTGGTATGGTTGATATTCATTAAGTTTCAATCAAATTATTTAAAAAATTGTGACTATTATCTCTTCTATCGATTTGAGGAGATCATAGTCAATCTCTTTTGATTGTTAGAGGAGATTTCAATCTTCTCCAATGACTCCATTCGGAGAAGATCGATAATTCTGTCCGAATGTGAAGGAAAAAAATCCAAAAAAAATGATATCATTAAACATAATTTAATGATTAAAGACAATAAAAACGTACCTTTTGATTTATAGTAGGATAGAAGTAACAGTATTACGGGTTGAAAAACGATCATTAGATGGAAAATTTTCTCTTTTCACAGTGTAAGTACCCTTAAGAGAGGACCTGTTTTTTCTATGTTCATTGACTTTTTATAAGTATTGAAAGAAGAAAGAACATTGTTTTTTCATCAATCATCTAATGATTAAGCCCCAACCTTTTTAAACTTCTCTGAAGTTATATGATTAGACCAAATAACTGATGAGATAACTGTAGTTACCTTAACAATTGTTTGAATTACTGCCACCTTTTATTTTATTTATCATTTTGTTTGTTAATTGCATTTGGGTCAGGGTCAAATAAGAAACCCATTTAGACCATTTTGGGTAGCCCGACCCAATATCCAACATCTCTCACTCGTTTAGAATGGAACGATGCTTTTAACAAGTTACAATGTTCAAACATAAATCTATTATCAAATATTCATATGGGTAAATACATTGTATGACCCATGAACAACTATTGATCTCGAAGCTTGCAATTTGATGTTTCAATCATGAAACATCATCTATTTTTCATATGTACCTAGGATTTAATTTTTAAAATTCTCATAGTATACTTCC
Source organism: Nephelium lappaceum (assembly GCA_021234005.1). Classification (NCBI taxonomy): domain Eukaryota; kingdom Viridiplantae; phylum Streptophyta; class Magnoliopsida; order Sapindales; family Sapindaceae; genus Nephelium; species Nephelium lappaceum. The sequence goes on from CM038004.1 coordinate 18,527,095, forward strand.
CTCTTTTAATTATTAAAGAAGTTATATTTGGCTTTAACAATTCTATGTATTTACAATTGCAATCACAACTTTGATCACAGTTGATGAACCAATGAATGCATTATTTGATAAAAGAATTATTGAATCTTCTTATTCGACTTTTGTTCTTTGGTCCACAAAAACAACTGCCATCATAGACATATCACATAGGTCGAATCATCATGAATATAGAAAAATATGTTAAAAGCACTAATATTATCTCGTGACTTCAGCGCAAAGTCAATGGTCTTTAAGGATACAATTTGGAGTTTTAAAACTCCAATAGAATTTACACAATAAGGAAGCAGAGATTTATTCCTTCATTTTTTATGTTGGTCATTCAAGTACACATGGCATGATTCATGTGTTATAGTGAACTTTATTCTAATCTAAGAATGCATATATATATAATAATTATTTTATTGCACAGTTTTGAGTCCAAACATAGTAAGAATGTTCAATTTAAGTTCTTAATTGCTCACTTTTCCAAGCATCATATTATGATTTCACATATAGTTTAATCAGGTTTCAATGACAGTAAGGTAATGTCATTCATCAGTTTTCATAGTTTATTTATATAGAGCAAACCTCATCTTGAATAGGTCAAGGCAACAAAATCATATATTTGAGCTCAAAAAAAAAAATTATATCACTTATAATTTTCAATAATATATATATATATATCTCATCTTAGTTTGTTATTTTAAAACAACTAAGACAACTGCACATATAAGAATACTAGTCTCGACTTGACAGCACATGTTTAATGAATTCTCATATAAAATTTATATGCTAATTTAAAATTGAAGACTTAAAAAAGAACTTATTATTTACATCCATTAAATGGAAGAACAAATCGGTTCAAACAATTATATATATATTATGTATATATATAATATATGTATATACACATATACACACATAACATTATAATCTATGCAATCTTAAGGACTTAACATATGACTTATACACATCACCTGTCATTACTTTAGTCAATGAGTCAGAAATCATTAAATGCATAGAATATATTGAACTTTCACTTCCTTCTTCATTATGATGTCTTTTACAAAATTATACTTCGTTTTTATGGTCATGTTTATTTACCAAGTTGGGACTGGGTTTGGACAAAAATTTGTCCAAACCCATGTTTGGTCCAACCAAGTGGCATTCACTAACTTATCCTATCATAGATTTTATCTCGTTAGATTATATTAATTGAAACCCATTGAGAAGGTAGGTTAATTCTCTCTCACCTTCTGCTTTCTCTCATCGCTAACTCATTCTCCTCCTGCTTTGCCGTTGTTGTCGTTCACTTATCTCTCGTCCTCACGCCGATTCACTTAAGTACTAGTTATTTTTCTCTTTATCTTCTTTGTTCTTCTCTCTCTTATTTAATCGAACCGCTTACCTTCAACTACCCATCGATTCTCCAACCAGGAACTCATAGACGAGGTTGATATCTACATCGTCTTTGCTGCTGTTTTAGGGCATTAAAGCCTCTATCATCTCTATCGTTCATCCCTCTATTGGAAATGATGTGGATTTTATATGGGTTTAAGAGGTGATGAGAAAGGGAAGAGGGTGTTGGTGGAAGAGCTGGAAGCAGTGGAGGTGGAGGAAATGGATATATATATATGTGTGTGTGTGTGTGTGTGTGTATATATATATACTTTTTGAACTGAAAATGGAAATATTTTCAAACATATGAAAGTTTTCATTTAAGTCATTGAAAAATTTCATTTAAATCCTATCCTAATGTCATTAAACATCGGATTACATTTTAATTAATCTAATCCTATCTCATCTAATCCAATCTCATATAAATAATTCAATCATATCTCACGTAACAAACTAGGCCTGTATGTTTGGGTTTACTGTGGTGCTTGGATTCTTTCATATAGACAATAGTAGCTTGATTTTTACAATAGATAGTTATCGATTTTCCTACATCGGTAACAATATTAAGATATTCCAAAATTCTCTTAAGTCAAACTGCTTTTTGTACTGCCATAAAAAATTGTCATGAATTTGGCTTCCATTGTTAATAGAGTTGTGCATGTTTACTTCTTACTACACCATGAAATGTACCTTGATGGAAAAAAAATGTATAATTCGAGGTGGATTTACATTCATCTAAATCACCTCCTCAGTTGGCATCCGTATAACCATTTAATTGAAGATTACCTTCTTGATAACAAAGAGAGTAATCAGCAATGTCCTTAAGATATGTTGCGATTCTCTAAACATGAATATAATGTTTTTGTTCGGGATTTGAAAGATATATGCTTGCAAGTCCGACAACATACAGATATTCAATCTTGTACATATCATAATGTACATAAGATTCCCAATGGCACTAGAATAAGGAAATTTCCATATCTTTTCACGTTCTTACACGGTATTAGTACACATGCCAAGGCTAAGAGTTTATCATTTTGATATGAGAGTATCTATCGGCTTATAATCAACCATGTTAAGATGTTTAAGAATTTCTTGATAACAAAAGGAGTAATCAATAATACTCTTGAGATATGTCAAGATTCTTGATAACAAAGGGAGTAATCAACAATACCCTTGAGATATGCTAAGATTCCCTTAACCTGAATCCAATGTTTCTATCTAGGATCTGAAAGATATATATTTGCAAGTCCAACAACATAACAGATATCCGATCTTGTACATATCATAATGTATATGAGATTCTCGATGGCACTGGAATAAGGAACTTTCTATATCTTTTCATGTTCTTGTGGGGTCTTAGGACATATGTCAAGATTAAGAGTTTGTTCTCTTCATATTGGGGTATCTATCGGCTTGCAATAAGCCATGTTAAGATGCTCAAGAATTTATTTTTATGTAAGTCTCTTGTGACAGAGCAAGAAGTTTTCTTGAATAGTCTTTCATAATTTTGACTTCTTATATATAGACAACCTTACTCATAGCTTTCATTTCAAAATTTAAAGACAACCAAATCTTTACGGTTATTACAAACTTTTTGTTATTCCCAGGTAATAAAATATCGTCCACGTATAAAGATAACAACATAAACTTATTATTACACCATTTGGTGTGCACATAATGGTCCTCTTCTGTCATTGTAAAGTCTTAGGACATGACAGCTTAATGGAAATGAAAGTACTATTATTTGGAAGATTATTTTAATCCATATATGGATCGTTTGAGCTTGCATACTTTGCATTTTTGGCCTTAGACAATGAAATTCTCAGGTTATCCCATCTAAATTTTTATTCTAATTCTCCATTTAGAAATATAATATTTACATCCATCTAATATAATTCCAAAACCATATATGCAACAATTGCTAGGATAAGGCGTATGGAAGTAAATCTCACCACAAGTGAGAGTTTCTTTATAGTATATACCTTTGAGATATGTCAAGATTCTCTTAACATAAATCCAATCTTTCTATTTGGGATTTGAAAGATATATGTTTGCAAGTCAACAACATAACAAATATCCAGTCTTGTATATATCATAGCATACATAAGATTCGCAATGGCATTGTGATGGAAACCAAGATAGCAATCATGAAGGTCAATGAGACAATTGGACAACGAGGCAATTGAACTTAATTTTGAAGGTTTTGGACGCTAATTGAATGCAATTGGACTTTATCAAGGCTTCAAAATATTATTCAAATTCAAGAAAAAGCCCAAGAACATTAATCTTGAGGAAATCTTAAGACTTGAGTGTCAATTATAATGCAATTAGACTGTTATTTATTTAATTGATTTACATTGGGCCTAATTTGTATTATGAGATTGTTTTAAATTAGTTTAATTTATTAGACTTTTGATTAGTAGGCTGAGTCATTAAAAAAACCTCAATATGGGTGTGTTTAGGAAATAGTCAAAGTCAAAGTCAATTAAAAATAAGGTTTTATTTAGTTTCCAATAAAGATTAGGATTGTATGTCTATATAAGACTTATTAAACCTAAATTTTAAAGAAGTTGTTGATGGAATAAAGTAATTGAGAGATTTGTTTCTCTTTCATTCATTCATGAACATGTGATCTTATCAAGTTATGCTTGTGGCGATCGAAATCATGACTTATCTCTCATATTCTCATCCATGTCTTGAGAGTGGCGTCAATATTCTTCTTGTGATAATTTTGGTTCTTGATTATCATATATTCAATGGGTTAGAATTCTTTATAATTTTGGTTCTTGAATGATATAATCAATGAGTCAAAGTTTTCATTATAAACCTATTTTAATCTTTCTTGAGGTTGTGTTTCAATTTGAATGTAGATGTCGTATCGATATATACGGGGTTCGCATCACATTGGAATAAGAAACTTTCCATAACTTTTCATATTCTTGTAGGGTCTTAAGACACATGTCAAGACTAAGAGTTTATCTTTTTGATATGGGAGTATTTATCGATTAGCAATCAAACATGTTGAGACATTCAAGAATTTCTTTTTATATAAGTCTTTTATAATAGAGTAAGAAGTTTTATTGAACAATCCTTTGTAATTTTGACTCTTAATATATAGGCAGTCTCATCCATAGCTTTTATCTCAAAATTTGAAGTCAACAACTCCTTTACAATTATTACAAACTCTTTGTCATTCCCAGCTAATAAAATACCATCCATATATAAGGATAATATCACAAATTAATTATTTCACTGTTTGGTGTACACATAATGGTCATCTTCTATCATTATAAAGTCATAAGACATGATAACTTGATGGATGCAAAGGTATCATTGTTTAGAAGATTGTTTTAGTCCATATATGGATCATTTGAGCTTGCATATTTTGCGTCTTGGCCTTAGACAATGAAATTCTAAAGCTGTTCCATATAAATTTTTTCTTCCTATTCTCTAGTAAGAAATATCGTCTTTACATTCATCTAATGCAATTCTAAATCCATATATGCAACAATTGTTAAGATAAGGCATATAGAAGCCAATTTCAACATAGTATAACCTTTTGCAACCAATCATGCCTTATATATTTCCACTATGCCATTCTCTTTTTTGTTTGATACACAAGACCCATTTATTTCCTATGGCTTTTCCAGTCCTATACATTATTGACTTCATTTCTTTTTGCATGACTTTCAGTCCATAACTCTTTAGTAGATGAGTTGAGAACCTTTTTTACATTTCTTGGCTCTTTGTTATCATGTAAAGTAATCATAAAAGCTACCCATTCAATCTCAAACATTGTTTCAAAACTCGCCGAAATCGACGATTTTCTGGCAATAAATTGATAACCGGCATGCAACTAGTGCGATTACGGCTAGATCGGAGGCCAAGTTGGCGATGCTGATTAATTGACTGATTTGTCCAAGTAATTGGGCGACTCGGCCCAATTTGGTCTAGTCGATCCAATTCACGCGTGGCCCATTTTTTTTTTTTTTTGAACTACTTCCTTAAAACGGTGTCGTTTTGAGGTGCCCAAAATGACGCTGTTTTGGGTTAATTTATTTAATTTTTTAACAATCGAAAACGATGTTGTTTTGGGTACCCCAAAACGACGCTGTTTTGGGTGCAGAATAAATAAAAATGAAAAAGCTTTTTCCAAAAGCTTTCGAATCCCATTTGATACATTTTTTCAAGGTTTTCTTCATCAAGCTTCTTGGAGAAGTTACCGGTCCCCTCCGACATCTGTCATCAAAGGTCTTCTCGTCGGTCTGCCGTCGTCGTCTCTATCATCATCGCCGGTCTGTAATGACTTTTTTTTTTTTTTTTTTTTTCATTTTTGCTTTTAAGTTTTTTGCTTTCTTTTTTTCACACAATGGAGCTTAAGCTTAATGTAGTGATTTTTTAGCATTTAAAGTAATGATTTCAACAAAACAAACTTGAAACATGTTGAAACTTGAAAGTAGTGATTTTTAACACTTATATAGTGATTTTTAGGGAAAAATTGACTCTTAAAGTAATGATTTTTTAGGACATGTTGACACTTAAAGTAATGATTTCAAGTTCAAGTGTTCAACCAAAAAAACTTGAAACATGTTGAAAGTAATGATTTTTAAGTTTTTAATACTAAAAGTAGTGATTTTTAAGACACATTGGCACTTAAAGTAGTGATTTTTATCTTGTTTTATTTTTTATTAAGAGTTATAAATTGAATTTGGATTATGTAAAATTGTTAAGAGTTATCTATTATATTCTTTGTAATATTTGTTGTATTGCTTATATAATTTTTACTTGTTTATATTCTAGTATTTGTATTTATTGTGTAAATGACTAAATATATAATGCGAATATTTGTCAAATGTTAAGGTTGATTGATATTCATGAATCATGACAAATGTTAATGAATCTTTGGGAGCTTCCACCACCAAACCTCTCAAACGGAATTCGGATGATATCGGATGAGAGTATGGGATGTTGGCCGATGGCAAGAGCTTGGAAAAAATTAAATGCAAATTGTGTGGGAAGGTTATGTCCGGAGGGATATATAGGTTGAAAAGATATATAGGTCATATATCCAGAAATGTTACTGTCGGGTTCACCCAAGATGACCCAAACCCAAATCCAAAAAACAAGATCCAATAAAATGGATAATCATCATCAACTGCAATTGGCAGTTTTAAGCAGTTTTCTTGTTTTTTGAAAAGGTAACTGCATGAAGCAGTTACTGTCTATAAAATGTTTCAGTTTGATTGCTTGAAAAAAAGAGACGAAAAACTGAAAAAAAAAAAAAAAACAGAAACTATACACACATAGAACAGAGAAATATAGAGAAAGAGAAACAAGACATTTATCATTGTGAATTGTGGTTTCCTTCCTGTTTGGTGATCGAGATCCGACCACTGGTTGAACAACGTGAATTTGAACGTCTTCCACTGCATTCCAAGTTCTTCCTTTACATGTTTATATACTCTGTTTTTATGGTTTTTGTTTACTGTTACTGTCAAGAATGTTTAACATTGGTATCAGAGCATGGTTGTATTGTTTGCATTTGGGATGTATGTAAATGACATGAAACTTACTTTATATGTTGGGTTTAAGGCATTTTAGAGTGTGTTTTTTGTAAACTATGATAAATGCCCGAATCTATTCTCGTAATATTATATCACTTAAATTCATTTTTTTCGAAAAACAAATTTACCATTGGATAGAGCTTGAAAAAAGCTTTTCCAACGACATATTATATGAGCGATTTGGATAAGAAACGAGTAAATAAAATGATTTCAAAGTTTTTGTGTCAAAATGAAAATTCTATAAAACGTTTTATTCAAATGTTGAAGACGATGAATAGTGTTAGGACACGTGTCGTTCAAGGGAAAGGTCGTGTCACAGAGGATACGTGTCATTTTTTGGTAGAGCCACATAGGGCACATTTCAACCAATGAAAATCTGTCACGTGTCACAAGATTGACGAACCAGATTAGGCCACTTAGAAGATATGTGGTAACATCTGGATGGGACACGTGTCCTGGACGTGTGGCAAACCCCAAGCCAGCCACGTGTTGCACCGAGGAAGAATGTAGCACCCCCCTGCGCTGCACGTGCGACCGGTGTGCCTCGACTGCTGGCACGTGACCACGACAGTCACCGACACTTGCAGTCCAGCCGCCGCCGCCGACGACAGGTCGCTGGCCACCAAAAAATATATATATATTTCTTTCTCTCTCATTAACCACTAATTTAATAAAATTTAAATATTGTATTTTATTTAAATATACTAAATTATCTAATGTGTTAAATATAATAAATTGTTTTGTAGATGACCTATCGAGTTATCCATTATTTTACTGATTCTGATGAAGAAATCGAGGAAGTCATCGAAATAGTTGAAAGTCCTAACATCATCGATATTCCTGATGATCCGACTGATGTGATAGTCATTTCAGATGACGAAGAGAGCGTCGAGCCTCCGGATTATATGCCTTTTGACCATCCAGCTGATATTATAGTCATTTCAGATGACGATGATGACGTGGAGCCTCCGGATTATGTGCCTTCTGATTATCCTGCTGATATTATAGTCATTTCAGATGACGTGGATGATATAGATGTCATTGATATATTAGATGATGATATGGACATAGATGTCATGGATACTGCTGACGATGAGATGGTTGAGGTTATAGACATCTCAACAGACGAGGAGGATACTGAGATGACGATTGATTTCGACTAGTACATGAGAGAGTATCATGAGGAGATCACTTCTCATACCCCTTATCTGCATGATTGATATGATTTTATTTTTATTTTTATTATCATGTTGTAAATAGTATTTACATTTACGTTGGTTATTTTATGTTATGTTTAGTATATGGATGATGTAGTTTTATTTCTTTATCATTTATGATACGTCGTTTTATCAATATTGATTTTATAGTTAAATTGTTATATATAATTAATACATATGTGGGTGTCCTGTCTCTATTGAGAAATGAAATTAGGACTGTTTTGCGCAAAACACTTATAAATATGGTTTAGCGAATAATTGAAATTGGATGATGATGGGTGACTTGACTGCTTTTTCAATTCCTGTCCAAGGATTCATTTTTCATATTTATGAGTGTATAGTTGCTGCAATATTATAGTGAAATGAATAGTGAATGTGCTAGTATAAGTATAGAAGGATACATATTACAAGTCTCTAAATAAAAATGAACATCATTTCAGGAAATGGCTTCAGCTTCAAAGAATATCATTGCTGAACTAAACAAGGGTGAGAAACTGAATGGTGAAAATTATGATATTTGACACCGAAAAATTTAGTACATTCTTGAAGAGCAAGATGCTCTTGAAACCCTAATAAACACTATGGTACTGCCCGAGTCAGGTACATCTGCTCAAAACAGAAGAGACATGGAGGTCTATTAGGCTTGAAAGAAGAAGAATAACATAGCTCAGATTACGATCTTGAGCTGCATGGATGATGACCTCATATGTGTCTATGAAAAGTTTGAGATCGCCTAAGACATATGGATAGCCCTAAAAGATAAGTGTGGTGGTACTTCAACCACTAAGCTAAGGAGGCTTACCATCAAGTTTGCCACCTATAAGAAGCGTCAGAATCATACAATGAGGCAGCACCTAGGGAAATATCAAACATGATCCGTGAACTCAAGAATGTTGGGTATAATCTCACTGATGAGCAGTAGGTACAAGCTGTAATCCGATCTCTTCCCTTCAGTTGGGAGAATATGAAGATCAACATGACTCACAATGATAACATCAAAACGTTTGATGATATTTCGAGTCATGTTGAGTTAGAAGACGAGCGCTTAGAAGCGGCTAAGGCTTCCGGTCAGCTTTACATGGCTGAATCCAGCAAGCGCAAATGCATAAGCTTTAAGTGCAAAGAGAGGCAAGACGAAATACTTCAGGAAAGGGAATGACAATCCTAGTTTTAAGAAGAATGAGATCTAGAAGCGTAAGAAGGGAAAACGGGCTTGGGGATAGGAAGGATAAAGCCAAAATGACCTATTTCAACTGTGGCCAGTTGGACTATTTTACTCGTGAATGTTCTGAGTAAAAGAAGGAAAAGGTACGATGTTATTCCAAAATATTTTATTATACTTACGTTTCTAGCTCAGTATTACTCACTAAATCTCGTCCTCTGTGGACTGTAGACTCGGGAGTAACCGATCATGTAGCTAAGGATCGAGGAGCGTTTGTGGAGTACCACCGAATAAGTCAAGGATCAAGATATATATATGTGGGGAACAACTCACGTGTTGAGGTAAAGGGTATTGGCACTTGCAAGCTTGTTTTGTATGAAGACCAAGTACTCTATCTCCATGATGTATTATTTGCTCCTAACATCCGAAGAAATTTGGTTTCTATACCAGTACTCCTTAAATTAGGATATGTTTTAAACTTTTATGGTGATTGTATGAATATTTGTTTAGATTTTGTTAGAACTGGCACTGGATATCTATTGGATGGTTTTATTGTTTTAAATACCGAGATGAACGGTTATCATGATGATAATGATTGTTTTTCGTTAATTACTTCTTCTGACATTGCAAATGTCGATGTTAATACTTGGCATGCTAGACGGGAGCATATTGGCCAAAATCGAATGAATAGATTGGCCAAAGAAGGATTTTTAGGTTCCCTCAATAAAATAGAAATGCCTATACGTGAAAATTGTCTAGTAGGAAAAACAACTAGAAAACCATTTGGAAAATGAACTAGAGCTGAGAATCCATTACAATTAATTCATTCTGATATCTGTGGACCAATGAATGTTAGAGCTAGAAATGGTGCTTCATACTTTATAACTTTCATAGATGATTACACTCGTTATGGTCATGTTTATCTGATCTCTTCTAAATCTGAAGCATTAGATTGTTTTAGATTATATCTAAACTTGATGGAGAACCAGTTAGATAGAACTATTAAAGTCTTGCGAACTGATCGAGGACGAGAATACCTCTCTGAAAAATTTGAGACATTGTGTCAATAGAAGGGTATTGATAGATAATTGATCATTCCTAGGACTCCGCAACAAAATGGTGTAGCGGAAAGAAGGAATAGAACTTTATTAGAGATGGTAAGATCTATGATGGCACAAGCTAACCTTCTAGTATCTTACTGGGGGGATGCATTATTAAGAGCTGCTTACATTCTAAATAGGGTCCCTTACTAAGTTAGTATCTTCCACACCCTATGAATTATGAATAGGTAGGAAACCTAATCTCATCCATATGCGACCTTGGGGGTGCGCATGATATATACATGACTTGTCCAGTAAACATAGAAAGTTAGGTGCTAGGGAAGAGAAATGTATTTTTATTAGATACTCTGGGCACTCGAAAGGATATGTATTCATAGGAGAAAACTCAGATGTGATATAATTGAATTAGAGTCACGTGATGTGAATTTCTTGGAGAATGAATTTTCTAGCAGAGGTGAAATTGAAAAAGATTATCAATTTTACGAGTTGAATGAATCAGATGATGTTGTGCATTTGAACACTCAACTAGAGGAAAATAAAGAGTTACCTGAATACTCTATTTCTAGTGAGAGTGATAGAGTTGTTGAGAGAGCTATTGAGGGAGCTCATTCATCAGTTCCTAGTGGGAGCATTGGGACTAATGAATTAGTACCCTTCAAATCTTCAATTCGTAGAAGCGAACGTAAAATTGTTCCTCGTCATCGATTTGAGATTGCAGGGAAAACTTTTATGCTAGCTTCACATGATAGTGATAAGCCAAAGAATGTGATGATGCTCTGAATTCATCTGCTAAAGAATTTTGGATTAAAGTCATGCAAGAAGAAATGGAATCAATGAAATATAACCACGTCTGGGACTTGGTTGATTTACCACCTAATCGAAAAGTCATTAGAAATAAGTGGGTTCTCCGTATCAAGCGTAAGACAGATGGCACAATAGAAATATATAAGGCGAGATTAGTAGCAAAATGATATACTCAATAAGAGGGTATAGATTATGAAGAAACCTTTCTCCTGTGGTAAGGTTTGCTTCCATTAGCCTTATATTAGCTATCGTTGCACATATGAACTTGGAATTACATCAAATGGATGTAAAGACAACATTTCTCAATGGAGAACTGGAGAAAGAAATTTACATGGAACAGCCAATAAATTTCGTTTTAAAAGGGCAAGAGCGAAAGGTTTGTAAGCTCAAAAGAACTATTTATGGTCTAAAATAATCCTCCAGACAATGGTACCTTCGTTTCCATGAGGCTGTAATAACCTATGGGTTCCAGATGACTGAAGAGGACCATTGTGTGTATGTCAAACGGGTAAAAGACAAGTTCATTATTTTGTCTTTATATGTGGATGATATTTATTAGCTGGAAATGATAAGAAGTTTATGATAAATATAAGGAATGATTATGTTCAACTTTTGATATGAAAGACATGGGAGAAGCTACTTATATTTTAGGAGTTAAAATTAATAAAGATCGTTCAATGAGAATTCTGGCTTTATCACAAGAGTCTTACATTAAAAAGATTCTCAAACAATTTTATATGGCTGATTGTAAGCCTATGGATACTCATATCTCGAAAGGTCAAACTCTTAGTCTTGAAATGTGCCCCAAAACTCCATAAGAGCGTGATAGAATGCAGAGAGTTCTTTACTCCAGTGCTATCAGTAGTCTTATGTACACTATGATGTGTACAAGACCTAATATCTGCTATGCAGTTGGACTAGTTAGTAGATATCAATCTAATCCTGGTAAAAAACATTGGATCGTTGTAAAAAGAATATTAGCATATCTAAAAGGGACTGCAGAGTACTCCTTATGCTACCAAGGTGGCAACATGCGTTTGGTTGGATATTCAGATGCTGACTGGGGAGGTGACTTGGATGAACGAAAATCCACTTCAGGTAATGCATTTTTACTTAGCCAAGGTGTTATCTCTTGGAGTAGTAAGAAACAGTCATGTATTGCGCTTTCTACCATGGAAGCCGAATTTATAGCATGTTCAGCAGCAGTTCAAGTAGCAGCGTGGCCTAAGAGATTTTTTAGTGATCTGATTTTGGAAGCTGATGCAGAAAAGTCAGTTACTATTTACTGTGATAGTCAGACAGTTATTGCTTATATTAAAGATGCTAAATATCACAGTAAATCGAAGCATATAGAGACCAAATATAATTTTATTAGAGATATAGTGACAAAGAAAAATATAATGATCAAATATATATCTACGCATGAAATGGTTGCAGACCCATTTACAAAAGCTGTGACAAGAGATGTTTTTATATTACATGTCAAATCTTTAGGTCTGCGTAGATTGTGATGTAGTAATTGTCACTTTGAATTATATCCATTTAAGAATAAATATGTTGAATTCATTACATAATACTAGCATATATTCATTTCACTTAAATGATATAAAGTATGTCGACAGGTTGGAGACTGGTATTCTTACACGTACAATCGCCTTAATTGCTAGGATGACAAATCAAGATGAGACACATATATTTTAGAGAATAAATTGAAGGTTGTTCTCTCAATGACTCAGAATATATGAAATGTCGCCTTAGCCATACCCAAGATGAGGTTCAATACTAAATACCAATAATAGAACTGTTCGTGATGTATCTCCATCATCATTAAGCCAGATGTGAGTTTCCTGATAGTAGGCACCTAGAAAGCGAGCCTTTACAAACTCGGGTTAGACGCTAGGAAAGCGTTTGAACTAAGATCTGTACAATGAATAATCTAAATATAATAGACATACGCATCCTTATTGAAGGGCAAGATTCACTGTAACATGCATTTCATACCGCATGTGCTTATAGTGACCGACGTGGAAAATGAGTGAATTCATCCCTGATTCCTCATTGTGTAAGTTCTATTGAAGTTTGTAAAAACTTTTACCTATGTCCTTAATGACTGTTCACTTTGTCTCAAAGTAACAGGGTGATGTTTGTATAATTAGTGTGTTTTCTATGGTCATAATAATTGGACCTATGAGACACTTCTATGGTGTCAGTCATTTTGTTGACTGAGGGACGAAAGTGAGACAGAAGATTAAATAAATTTTATTTTTCATATATTTACATGTCGACAAATTGTGATTTGGAATCACAATTGTAATTATATGAAGTATTAGATAATCAAGCATATTGTGTTAAAGGGATCGAATATGCTTGATCAAATAAAATTCTATTAAATCTAGGACATAATAATGAGCAAATTAACAATCTCTTGTATAGAAGTACAATTGAGATTTAAAGGTAAGTCCTATCTCATATAACGTTGGTCATAGGTCACACAATGTATTTGTCTGTATAAATGTTTGTACTTCTTGTTAAAAAGAGGTCACTAATGTTTTCTCTATTAGTTCTGTTTGGCTCATCTTGTGTAAGTGGGAGATGTTGGGTTGTATGGTTTTGGGTCGGGTTCACCTAAGATAACCCAAACCAAAATCCAAAAAACCCAACAAGAAACGTAGTGAAATGTCCAAAAGCACTACCGGAGAATATATCTAAATGTAAAAATGCAATTATAGAGATAAAAAATAGAAAAATAGACTAATTCGGAGTTGTCACAAGGTTCAAAGAAGACAATGCGACAAAAAAACATTAATGAAGCACTCTTTAAAGAGAGAACCAATCAAGTGCATATATAGGTGACTACTTAGATGTCTGAAAGTGGCATTCCATGGCATGCCATTCATAATAACAGTTTCTTATGCGCTTGTGAAGCAGTTGGTCAATTTGGGCTAGGTTATAGACCTCCAACTTATTATGAAATCAGAGAGCGATATTTGCCACAAATGGTGGAAGAGATCAAGTTGTTGTTGCAAAGGCAAAAAGAAGAGTAGGCTCAGCATGGATGCTCAATTATGACGGATGCTTGGACAGATAGGAAAAGGAGGAGCATAATGAATTTGTGTGTGAATTACAGGTATGTATTTCTGTTTTATATAATTTATCCACTATACATTATTAGGTTGTCTATATCATTGATACTATAATGATAAGTTTGATCATTTAATAAATAATATTTGATTGATGTTTGATTATTGCAAGGGTAGGAATCACTTTCCTTTCCTTCAAGGAGTGTTCTGATGTGGCACATACTGCTGAACAGATTTTCAAGTATGTGAATGAATGTATTGAACAAGTCGGACCCAAAAATGTTGTTCAAGTAGTAACCAACAATGCTAGTAATAATATGATCGCTGCTAAGATTTTGAAAAAGAAGAGGTCGAATATATTTTGAACCTCATATGCTGCTCACACCATCAACCTCATGCTTGAAAGTATTGGTAAGCTTTCGAAGTTCAAGAAGTATATTGACCAAGCAAAGTAGTTGACAATTTTCATTTATGCTTATCACAGGACTTTAGCAATGATGAAGTCCTTTATAAAGAAGAGGGACATCGTGAGATCGGGAAATACTAGATTTGCATCCGCTTTCGTTACTTTGCAAAACTTGATGGATAAAAAAAAAATGCTTTAAAGTCAATGTTTAGTAGTGAGGAATGAGATAAGTGCAAATTCTCACTAAAGTGCTAAAGGGAAATCGGTCAGAAAAAGCTAGTCGTCCTTGGTTGGGTTGGAAGCTTAACCTCTTGAATTTTTGCAAGTAGCCCTTTATTAGTCAACAATTGTTAATAATTAGTTGCAATCGTCATATCTCTTTAATGCAACATGTAAGTGAATGAGGTATTGTTTCACTTTTCCTATGGAGACATGATGCAAGGCTTTTCCCAACCATTAGATCAACAGTAGTTATTATTACCTTAGATCCAATGATGGTGAGAAGGTCATACAAAAGAAAGAAAGAGTCGTGCTTCATTATTTTTCACTTTGGCAAAATTTCGAGCACCAAAGAGATTTCTTATTTTCTCCTAAGTCGTCCTACTCGCGATGTCGCTGGTTCTTCCATTCTAGTTTCGTGGCCATATTTACTTCGCTCTTATATGCACATCACTTTTTTTTCTTAAGGTGAACTTTGATTTTCCCATTTGCTATTCTACTTTGTCATTATCCAGTGCCTTTTCTTATTGACAAAACTTAGTAAAACAATTGCTTAGTGAAACCATACAGATTGCACAACTAATCGAAAAAATCCATGCAAATTCTATTAGAGAAAATTTTAAAATAAATTAAATTTGAAATTTTGAAAATGAATAAACACCTTCATTTACCAAAGATTGTGTCTGTTAAATTAAATTTTCAAAATGAAAAAGTAAATTGTTTTGTAAAAGTTGCGTTTGTTAAAAGCTTATGTATATTAGAAACCTATATGTATATGAATGCCACAACTAATACAGATAATCTCTCTAACAACTCTTTCATTCTTTTTTTCTCAAATATTCTTTGTTTCTCACAAACAAAATAAACAGTATTCTACTTTCTGTAGAAGTAAAAAATTATTAATAATAGACTTGCTATCATTCGACAGTGTTTTGTTTTGTTTTCGTGAGTGCATATTGCAGACAACAAAATGTTTCATTAAATCTAAGAGGCGTATTCGAAACTTGGTGCATCACAGAATTGGTGGAGGCGAATAACATCTTAAGAAGAATGATTTTGTTACACGTCTTGAAGCCATCTATCTGCAGTTTTTTGCTAATTTGTTTATTCTATTTGTGCAGGTGTCTTGAGTTGTTTTTTTGTGCAGTTATTTGGTGAAATTTGTTGACTGTTTTAGATGTAACACAAGGTTGTTTTGGACTGTCAAATTGGATAATAAAATTATGCAAAAAATGGTGCAAATTTTTTCTTCAATTTCCGAATTGTTTTGTGTAGATTTTTCTGGGCTGTTTTCGATCTATTTTTTTTCAACAATCTTAAGACGTTATCTTCCTCTAATGGCATCAGTAGCATGACTATATAACATTGTTATGGATTTTGTCAAATTGGAGCAGTTTGATGGTGGGAATTTTGAGCGTTGGCAAAAGAAATTGCATATTCTTCTGACAACTCTTAAAGTTGTTTATGTACTTACAACATCTAAGCCGTTGGAGCATGAAAATGAGACTTTGGCAGAAGCTCGAACTCAACAGAAATGGGAACAAGATAACTACATATGTAAGGGACACATTTGCAATGCCATGTCTAACGAACTTTTTGATCAATACCATAACAAATCAACGGCCAAAGAAATATAGGATCTCATGGAGGCTAAGTATATGATAGAGGATGCCACAAGTCTATTTTTGACCTCTAAATATTTGTAATACAAAATGGTTAATAGTAGGCTTATTATTGAGCAGTTTCATGCAGTCATGCATTTTTTCAATCAATTTCAACAACACAAAATGCATATGGATGAGTCAATTGTTGTTTCTTCTATTATTGATAAACTTCCTTCATCTTAGAGAGACTACAAAAATAGTCTTAAACACAAAATGGAAGATATCTCTCTTGAGGAATTAGGTAGACATCCTCGTATTGAAGAAGATAATAGATGTAATAGTCATGATAAGCAGCCTATTTTGTCTTCCAAAATAAATATAGTGGAAGAGAATGAGTCTAAACAGCCCCAACACTCAAAAGACAATAAGAAGAGAAAAGTTGCATTAACGGTGAATCCAAATGAAAAGAAAAAGAGATTTTCTTCTGACCATTATGATAAACCTAACCATTTTAAGAAAGATTGTCGATTTCTTAAGAAACAAAATGAAGATTCGACTTCAAAATTTTTGGCCATGATATTTGAGATTAATGTTCTCAAATATGACTTTGGATGGTGGGTTGATTCGGGTGCAACCAAACATGTGTGCAAAGATCATAACCTTTTCACATCTTATAAATCTATTGAAGATGAAAGTGTCTTGTACATGATAATTCTTCTACTGCAACAAGAAAGGAAAAGGCAAAGTGCAACTTGTATTCACTTTTGGAAAAGTATTTACTCTAACTGATGTTTATCATATACTAGAAATTAGAAAAAAACTTGTATCTAGTAGTATTCTCAATAAGTTTGGCTTTAAACTTGTATTTGAGTCAAACAAATTTGTCTTGTCGAAGGGTAGAATTTTTGTTGGAAATGGTTATATGTATGAGGATATGTTGAAACTCGATATCAATAAAATGAATGTTTCTTCTGTTTATATTTTTGATTCATTATCTTTGTGGCATAATCGTTTAAGACATGTTCATATTAAACAGTTGTATGATATGACTAATATGGAATTAATTCCTAGATATAATTATGAGATGCATGAAAATGTAAAGTATGTGCTCAAACAAAACTTACTAAAACTCATTTTCCAAAAATTGAAAGAACATCATCTTTATTACAATTGATTCATAATAATGTATGTGATATGCATAGTAATCCTACTAGAGGAGGCAAAAAATATTTTGTGACATTTATTGATGATTGTTCAAAATATTGTTATGTTTATTTGTTACATTCAAAAGATGAAGTATTGAATAAATTTACAATTTATAAGATTAAGGTAGAAAATGCATGCAATACAAATATTAAAATTCCTATCAGTGACAAAGGTGGTGAATATCAATTTCCTGAATTTTGTGAATGTGTTGGTATTATACATGAAACATCTATAGCATACACACCACAACAGAATGGGGTAGCAGAAAGAAAAAATAGAACACTAATAAAAATGATGAATTCAATGCTTACTAATTCAGGTTGAAGTAAAGGTTTTTAGGGTGAAGCATTAGTTAACTATATGTTATATATTAAATAAAGTTTCTAGTAAGAAAATTAAGACTACCCCATATGAACTTTGGAAGAAAAGAAAACCTAATTTATCTTAGCTTAGAGTTCTAAGATGTAGAGCCATAGTTAGATTACCAGAATCTAAGATAAAGAAACTAAGTGAGAAAGGTGTAGAATGTATATTTTTAGGTTATGCAGAACTATAGTAAATCATGTAGGTTCTTGGTAACTGAACCTAATAATTCTATTGAGATTAATACTATTATAGAATCTGGAGATGTCATATTTTATGAATCTAGATTTTCTGCTGATGCCTAAAATTATGAATTCTGATATACCTGTAGAAAAAGTAGCAATACCAAAAGAATTGCCACAAAGGATCCTCCTGATATACGGAGAAGTAAAAGGGTAAGGAAAGAAAAATTCTTTGGCCCTAACTTCATTATGTATCTAGTTGAAGGTACTAGAGACACACATGTGAGACAGATAATAGTCTCGCCGATAATTGAATCGGATCCCTTCACTTATGAGGAAGCAATGAAGTCACAAGATGTTGCTTTTTGGAAAGAAACAATTAATGAGGAAATGGAGTCTGTATTAGGAAATAAGACTTGGAAATTGGTTGATCTACCACCTGGATCAAAACCAATAGGTTGCAAATGGATCTTCAAAAAGAAGATGAAAGTTGATGGAACCATTGATAAGTTCAAGGCAAAGTTAGTAGCAAAAGGTTTTACCTAAAAAGAGGGTCTTGATTATTTTGATACATATGCACTCGTTGGAAGAATTGCTACTATGAGAACATTAATAGCATTTGCGGCAATTTATCGCCTTGAAATCCATGAAATGGATGTAAAAACGGTTTTTCTTAATAGAGAGCTGGATGAGAAAATTTTCATGGAGCAATTTGAAGGTTTTATTACACTAGGACAAAAACACAAAGTTTGCAAACTTGTCAAATCATTATATGGTCTCAAACAGGCTCCAAAGCAATGACATGAAGAGTTTGATAAAGTCATTCTTGCAAATGGTTTCCGAATTCATGAATCTAATAAATGTGTTTATAGTAGATTTAGAGGAAACAAATGTATGATTATGTGTCTTTATATGGAAGATATGTTAATTTTTGGAACAGATAATGAAAATATTGAATTGACAAAATTATTATTATCATCCAATTTTGATATGAAAGACATGGGGCTTGTTGATGTGATTTTGGTTATTAAACTTTTAAAAAGAGATAACAATATGATATTAGCCCAATCACACTACATTGAAAAAATATTTAAAAAGTTCAATCATTTTGATTGCAAGCCGGTATCCACACCGTTCAATTCAAGCATAAAACTATACCAAAACATAGGGAATAACAATATCTCATTTAGAGTATGCTTCTGTTATAGGGTGTTTTATGTATGCAATACCTTTTACTAGTCCTGATATTGCGTTTGCTGTAGGAAGGCTTAATAGGTATACTAGTAAGCAAAGTCAATTACATTAGCAAGCAATATACAGAATTTTAAAATATCTAAAGCATATTATGGATTATGATAAATATTATTCTGGCCATCCTTTAGTTTGAGAAGGATTTACTGATGCAAGTTGGATTACTGATTAAATTGATCATGCATCCATAAGTGGATGGATTTTTATGTTTGGTAGTGAAGCTATTTCTTGGAGCTCCAAGAAACAAACTTGTATAGCAAATTCCACCATGGTTGTTGAATTTATTGTATTAGCATCTTGCAGTAAAGAGGGAGAGTGGTTGAAGGAATTTATTGGTAGAAATTCGCTTGTGGCCAAAACCAATGCCACCTTTATCAATTCATTGTGATAATGAGGCAACATTGTTTAGAGCATACAACCATAGATACATTGGCAAGTCTAGGCATGTTGGCCTAAAACATAGTTATGTGAGGCAGTTGCTCAGAGATGGTATAATAACCATTAATTTTGTAAAATCATGCCAAAATTTAGCAAACCCCCTAACAAAAAGTCTTGCAAGGGATTTAATAAATAAAACATCAAAAAGGATGAGATTGAAGCCAACTTAGAAAAATCACCAATGATGGAACCTCAACTCAACACTTGAAACTGTTAAGGTTTAGTGCCTTAAGAGTTTGTATTTTGTAAACGTTTAAATAAATAATAAATAAATAAAATTTATTTTATTCAAATTAATGTGCATTTATGAAATGTTTGCTTTATACGAATATCATATAACATTCATGATTACTTATGTAGTCTCAAATTAAGTATGTAAGTGTTATATACAAGAGGATTTAGTTTAAGATTAATAATTTAAAGAGTTCGTAGAAAGTAAACAAAGTTGGGTATTTTGTTTGTGGTAAATCTACAGCTGCGGTCTATTTCATATTTGATACGACGATCTTATCCGGAATTGTTCATATGGCGATATAAAAATAGAGGTACTTATTAATAAAGATTATATAGGACTAGATCACAATAAAATGAATTTCTTATTAATATCCGTTAAACAAAGAAATTCTTATTTATCGACTAGATGATCATATATAGATTGATCTTAATCCTAAGTGTTTTATGGACTCCTATTTATTGAATCAGGTCTTTTGATTTACATGGGTGAGACTGTTATAGATTTACAGTCAATAAACTTCGTACTTTGGAGATGTGATTTAATAAGTGACTGGGAACATTCTACACAATAATGGAATTCACTTCTTCTTACGAGAAGTAGATAAGTAGTTCCTTTAAGTGTTGATTCGGGTCTTGAACAATAAGAGCGCTCAACTTTCTGTTTACGAGTAAATGGAAAGATAAATTCATAAGTTGTTATGAATATATTGTTCATTAGAGAATAAATTATGCTTAATGGAACAAGATATAATTAGAGAGGTATAACGGAATTTAATAACCTAGCTCTAATTATGAACTACTCGTGGAGGATCGAACCTATATGAAATGAATAAATCAATTGACACTTAAAATTCAGAATGTGTAAAACATATACAATTTTGAGAGTGAAACCTTAAGTTTTTAGTGGAGTAACTCTAAGGTTAATAATAGTGAATTATTAATTAAAGAGTTTAATTGATAATTCCGATATTATTAGAGCTCAAATTGTAGGTTCATTTAGTCTTCTTGCAAGCTCATAATCACATAAAGAAACAAATTGAAAAATATGATTGGATTGTCCAATTATAAGTGTACATATAAATTTATGGACACTTTCACAAATTATTTAAATAATTTGATTATTTAAATATTTATAATTATTTAATTAATGGTTAATTATTTAATTATTTGTAGAGGTCATGGGTCCAAACTTTAGCAGACCCCCTAACAAAAAGTCTTGCAAGGGATTTAATAAATAAAACATCAAAAAGGATGAGACTGAAGCCAACTTAGAAAAATCACCAATGATGGAACCTCAACTCAACACTTGAAACTGTTAAGGTTTGCGCCTTAAGAGTTTGTATTTTGTAAATGTTTAAATAAATAATAAATAAATAAAATTTATTTTATTCAAATTAATGTGCATTTATGAAATAGTTGTTTCATACGAATATCATGTAACATACATAATTATTTATGTAGTCTCAAATTAAGTATGTAAGTATTATATATAAGAGTATTTAGTTTAAGATTAGTAATTTAAAGAGTCCGTAGAAAGCAAACAAAGCTAGGTACTTTGTTTGTGGTAAATCTACAGCTGCGGTCCATTTTGTATTTGATACGACGATCTTATCCAGGATTATTCGTATGACGATATGAAAATAGAGGCACTTATATTATAAAGATTATATAGGACTAGACCACGATAAAATGAATTTCTTATTAATATCCGTTAAACAAAAAAATTCTTATTTATCGACTAAATGATCATATATAGATTGATCTTAATCCTAAGTGTTTTATGGACTCCTAGTTATTGAATCAGGTCTTTTGATTTACATGGGTGAGACTGTTATAGATTTACAGTCAATAAGTTTCGTAATTTGGAGATGTGATTTAATAAGTGGCTGTGAATATTCTACACAATAATAGGAATTCACTCCTTCTTGCGAGAAGTAGATGAGTAATTCCTTTAAGTGTTAGGTTCGGGTCTTGAACAATAAGAGCACTTAACTTTTTATTTACGAGTAAATAAAAAGATAAATTCATAAGTTGTTATAAATATATTGTTCATTAGAGAACAAATGATACTTAATGGAACAAGATATAATTAGAGAGGTATAACGGAATTTAATAACCTAGCTCTAATTATGAACTACTCGTGGAGGATCGAACCATATGAAATGATTAAATCGATGGACACTTAAAATTCAGAATGTGTAAAACATATACAATTTTGAGAGTGAAACCTTAAGTTTTTAGTTGAGTAACTCTAAGGTTAATAATAGTGAAGTATTAATTAAAGAGTTTAATTAATAATTCCGATATTATTAGAGCTCAAATTGTAGGTTCATTTAGTCTTCTTGCTAGCTCATAATCACATAAAGAAACAAATTGAAAAATATAATTGGATTGTCCAATTATAAGTGTACATATAAATTTATGGACACGTTCACAAATTATTTAAATAATTTGATTATTTAAATATTTGTAATTATTTAATTAATGGTTAATTATTTAATTATTTGTAGAGGTCATGAGTTTAATTTTAAATGATATTATTAAATTAATTATAATTTAGAATCATTTAATTTAATGAAAAATCATTTAAATAATTAATGAAAATAATAATTTAATTGGAATTAGATTCCATATTAAAATTATATTAAAAGAGTTTTAATTTAATAGGAATTAGAATCTATATTAAATTAAAAGAACAAATTCTAACCCAATAAGGAATTTGATTTCATATTGGATATGAATTAAGTCTTTCAATTTAAATAGAAATTTAAATTCCTTGTTAAAACTGAAGAACCCTAGTTTACCATTATAAAATGATGTTTTATGAATGATAATAGGGGAAGAGAAAATTTTTGGCCACTGGAACCAAAAATTTCTATTGATTAAATCACCATATAATTATCTACTTCAAGAGAGTCTTTAAAAGATTGTGCCCACACACAGTTTTTTTTTTTTGTGAAGAGTCATAGTAACGAAGATCAGGTGGTGAAGAATCTGCATATCAAAATGGATCAATTCAATTTTAATGCAAGGTAATAACAATTTAATAATTAAATTAATAAGATTCAATCTTATTAATTTAATTATTAAATTGTTATTACTAGCATCGATCGGATATATTTTTATTTGAAAAAATTTTAAAATTCACGTTTCTGCATTCGTATTCAAATCGATTTTTTCCTTCAGAAAGATCGAGATCTTGGGTTTAATAAGTAAAGTACATCATATGTAGTGATTGCAAGCACTATAACATTTATTATGTCTCAAAGGTAAAAGTGATTGATGCCTTTATATTCTGGGAATAATAAGCTAAAGAGCTTTTAATAGAGTTATAACAAATATCTGTTGGAATGTTTTATAGGGGCATTCTTGATAACATCTATCTATGTGAATATTGGAGATGGTTCCGTCTTTAGTGTAACTTGGCTAGTTACTAAAATACTCATGAAATAGGATATGAGACACTAGGGTCAATCCACGTGTTAGTGTTATGAATACCTTAGAAATTTAAAACCTATGTGTAGAGATGTGTCCGGTTGGTCAAATAAGGTTACTGATTCAAAGCTTGCCTACCATGTCACCTTGATTAACTTTGATGCATTTTCACTAAATGAAGGTTCAAGTGGAGAGACACTTTCAATTATGCATAAGGTTTTCAAGTCTATGCAAAAACATTCAAATGAATTTATTTTGAAAATGGTGGACGATTGTTGGAGAAATTTTTAAAATAAATTAAATTTGAAATTTTGAAAATGAATAAACACATTCATTCACTAAAGGTTGTGTCTGTTAAATTAAATTTTCAAAATAAAAAGACATATTGTTTTGTAAAAGGTTGTGTTTGTTAAAAGGTTGTGCCTATTAGAAACCTATATATATATATATATATATATGAATGCCACAACCAATATAGATAATCTCTCTAACATCTTTTTCATTCTTTTCTTCTCAAATATTTTTTGTTTCTTACAAACAAAATAAGCAATATTCTACTTTCTGTAGAAGTAAAAGATTTTTAACAGTAAACTTGTTATCAATTCGACGGTGTTCTGGTTTGTCTTTACTAGTGCACATCGCATAAAAACAAAAGGTTTCATTGTAACTTAGAGGCATATTCGAAACTTGGTGCATCATAGAATTAGTGGAGGCAAATAATGTCTTAAGAAAAAAGATTTTGTTATGTGCCTTGAGGTCATCTATCTATAGTTTTTTGCTACTTTGTTTATGCTGTTTGTGCAAGTCTCTTGGGCCTGTTTTTTATGCAGTATTTGGTGGAATTTACTGACTGTTTTGGGTGTAACACAAGGCTGTTTTAGGATGTCAAATTGGACAATAAAATTCTATAGTTTTTAGAAACGATACAGATTTTTTCTTCAATCTCTGAACTATTTTGTGCAGATTTTTCTGGGTTGTTTTCAATCTTTTTTTTTCAACAAATTCTATGTGCACACAAAATAAACAATTGCTAGCAGCTTCCAAAAAAGTACCCCAATCAGTCAATGATTTACTATACACCCAAAATCTTACATTTATTAATCAATATTCAATTGTAAGGTAGAAATTTTAAATCAGTGAAGAAATTTACTAACCTTAAATTGGCTTTGTTCTTAAGGAAAGAGAAGCAGACTAAGGAGAAAGGAAGAAAGATGGGAAAGGAGATGTGAGGGTGGATAAATCATTGTAAAGAAGATGAAAGCATTTTTAAACCTTTGTTGTTCAATGAGTTTGTGTTTCCTAGTTTGATGGGATAAAATAAGATATGAGATAAATTAGTGAAGAATTACTTGGCTAAACCAAACATAAGACTGGACAAAAAAATAGCCTAAACTCAGTCCAAACCTGAGTAAAATACAAGGCCTAAAGGGAGAAAATTATGCACATTGTTTGTCGAGATCAAATGAGAATATAACTACTCTTATAATATGAGGAGAAATTTATACGCACTAGTTTGTCGAGATATATCAAAATCAAATACTACTTTTATAAAAAGAAGACAACTACTCCTATAATAAGAAGAGAAAGTTATGCATACTAGCTCTTATAAAGAGAAAACAATTTTGTTAAGACATACTGAGATCAAATATTACTTGTATAAGGAGGAAACAACTACTTTAACAATAAAAGGAGAAAATTACACACACTAACCATAATATGCGTTCGGTGGGAATTGAACACTTAACCTCTTACAAGATAAAAAGGTACACAACTATATGTGTTATGAAGTGGCATGCATGTTTTGTGATACATTTTTATTAGATCAATATAGCAAAGTATTTGCATATTTTTAACTTCCAACTTAATTAAAATGATTAATCTTAAAATAGTTACTTAAAAAAAGGTTCCAAAAAACCTTGAAGGGTAATTCTCTTTTTTTTTTTCTCTTAATCCTCTGACACTAGGTCAAATGACTACTAGGATCTTAACTAATAGGATTCTAGCGAGCGGTTTTAAAATACTACTTTTAGAAACACGAGAGATGACCCCACATATTAATGGAAAAATAGGCCAACTTTTGTGGCTTCATGAGTTCAAATTTTGCCTCTTGCTAACAAGCAATGGGTAAGGAGGTTGTGTCATCACACCAATCTATAGAACTCATTAAAGGGTAATTCCATAATTTTTTTTTAAAAATATATATACATATATATTAATAATTTGTTAAAATATAAACATAAAAAATGTTTTTTTTTTTCTTAAAATCTTTGACACTTGTTTTAAAATCATAAGTTTATTATGATCTATAAATAAAAAATAAAGATAATCCTAGTTTTTCTCGCCGTTGTTTGACGTAATTACTAATTATCTTCGTGTAATTTCTAGAAATCTTATTTTACCCTTATGTGATTCTGACATGTATAATGATAAAAGAGATCAAGAGGTTTTCTGGATATTTTTTTAATCTATAAGGGTTTTTTGGATATTTTTTTAAACTACAAGAGATATTTTGTCTATTTAATCAAATGATAGAAGGTTTTTAATGATTTTTTTATTTTTTTTAAATGGTAATTTTTTAAATTAATGATGGATTTTGACTATTACACCAAACTATAAAAGTAAAATAGGATTATGCCAAAAAATGAAATGGGTTGCAACTTGCAAAAAAGGAAAACTTCACCTGATCTTCATTTAACCCATTCAATTTCACGCATGGGTTTGAAAGGGTGTTTCACACATACCAATATTGATCAAGTAAAATACCCTCCCATAATTCATGGGTTCCACTCTCCCAAAAAAGGAAATCGTGACCATTAACCCTGCCTGACAAATTCTTTGGGCTCTTTTCATACGTGAGACTAGATTAAATTATTTTGAAATGATTGGATTAGATAAAATTAAATTACATAAATTAATATCATGATATATTTAATACTGTATGAGATTGGATTAAAAAGAATATTGTTCATTATTTGATCTATTATGAGATTAAACTAAATATAATTATGTGTTATATTATATCTATAAAATAAAATTAAAATGTTTTAATATTATTTTAGAAGGTAAAATCTAACACCTTAAAATTAAATTTAAAATATTTATTTATTTTGTTATTATTGAAATATATTATTTTAATATTTTAATAAAGTATATAAAAATAATATTAAAAATAAATTTAATATTTTATATAATTGATGTAAGATAAGAAATTAAAAAAAAAAAACAAAACAAAAGTGTCCCACATTAGTAGGTTAAATTTATCCAACCAATATGAGGTATAATGATTGCATGGGATTGGAGAAATCTAATCTCATGCAACCATTAAACAAGGAAATAGATTGGAATTTATCCAATTCCAATCCAATCTAATCCTTTGTAACAAATAAGGTCTCTATGCATGTGAAATGTGATTCAAAATACTATTAATTTGAATTTTATACATCAAAATATTGAAAAATATGATCCATATTCTTTCAATTTTGAATTTCAACATAACACAAATTTATTATAATTTGTTCTTAAAATTATCAAAAATCTCTTAATACTGTTTCTATTCACTTTTGTAATATATAATTTCATATTATTCCTCTTTTTTTAAAAAAAGAATTCTAGAATTCTAGATATATTAGTTATGTGATTTCATCAACTACACAAAAATAAATGCCAACTGCACTATGTTATAAAACATTATAACACAAATCATTATAAGGTTTTGTTATATTTGTATAATTGAATATCTATAATTTTCTTAAAAATAAAAAAAGGAATATATATTGCAAGCCTATGCAAGTCAATGTGCACAACCTAGAATTTAAATAATTTATTATATACTATAAGTAATTAATTATGTAAATCTTTCTTTTACAAATATTAAATTTCAAATCTAAATGGTTGGATGACTCGAATAGCTAATCATAACACCTAATCGACATGAATATAAGTGAAGACATGTGGATGCTCATAATTGATAAGAAGCCATTATATTGAAATTTGGAAGCCACCGGATTGTGAGTAATAGTGAGGATATTGGATGTACAACACATCCACATGAGTGGTTCTGTTTCTCCCATTGCTATAGTAGTGAAGGTTAGGTTTTAACAAATATATATTTTATAAGTTTTGTTTAAGTAAGGTTATTGATCTCGGTATCTTCAATCTGTGTTTAAGAAAAAATCGATTTACACTTGAGATACAAATATATGTGAGTGTATGTATAACTAGAGGTGGGCATCTCCAACCCAACCCCAATAATTTTTAATCAGGGTTGGGTTGAGTTGAAAATTAAATTGAATTAGGTTGGATTGAAAATTTTCAACCTAGTTTGACAAATGCTCATCCCTGGTTCTAAATATAAGATTTTCTCCTCATTCTAGAAGAACACTGGTTAGGGATAAAGATCAAGAATAACCTTTTATGGTAGATTGAATCTTTTATTTATAATCATTGCATCTTCATTTATACTCGTTTTATTTATAATTAAATTATTAAAATTATGAGAGTTATTAATTAAATCTTTTGTGCCTTTGTGGTGGATTAAATTCAACCAGATCAATCCAATTTGACTAAGTTGGATTGGATTGAAGAATTTATTGGATTGGATTGAGTTGGGTTGAAAATACTTCAACCTAACTTATCTTGAATCGGGAGATTTTTAATTCAATCCAAATCCGAAAAATCTACTTCTATGTGTAACATATATAAATAATAGAAAATATAAAATTAAAAAAAAAAAAATAGAGAAGTGAATGAAAAGTGGAAAAAAATGTGGTAGTCTCTCCTCCTTTGTCTCTCCTGATTTCTCTCTCCTTTTGCCATTTCTCATTTCCTCAAAAAATAAAAAAAAAAATCTCCGTTTTTATTTTTAATATTTTATATTCTCTCTCTCTGTTTCACTCGCTGTGATTTGCAAAGATCTCTCTCTCTCAATGTTTTACTCTGTCTATGCTCGGATCGTGTTGCTACTGATTCACAATTTCCGGTGAGATTTTCAATTATCACTTCTCAGATCCAAAATTAGGGTTTGCGTTTTGAATGATGACCGATGACGATTTAACGATTGTTTTCAGGTGCTCCATTTTCACATTTGTGTCAGCTCTCACCTCATTCAGGCGCTATAACTGACTCACTTGGCAGATTCAGCTAGGTACTTTGTTTCAACTTTCCATTCTCTTGTATCAATTCGTGTTTCGCTTCTCTCATCGACTCAATTTCGCTTTTTATTTCGAATTAACTGCGTTTTTAGCTTCTCTTTGTCGGAAACAACATGAGTATGATGCGTCTTGTATTATTGTTGTTATTTGTTATCATTAGATGATGTGCTTTTTTTTACGCAATTAGGTCCATCTGTAGCTTCCATGTATTTCGAATCGTGTTTTGATGTGAAAAGAGAAGCGATATTTGTGTAGTTTTTTTAATTTTACCAAGAAAGCATGGTATGGAAATTTATAGATAACAGACCTGTGAGGAGTTGGAGTAGGGGTGTCGAAAAGTGAAGATGGGAAATTACTATTTTTTTTGGTTGTTTGTTTGTATTTGTTTGTGTTTTAATCTTCGTTGTTTTGTCATTTTTGTTGGTTTAGGATTTTATGCTTCTGTTTGAGTGGTTCTGAGCTCTCTGGTTAAGAATCGGTGTGTGATTTGAGGAGAGATGAGTCGGACAACGAATGAGAGTGATGACAGGGTGCTCTCGAATGATCAGATTGAGTCGCCAATGATTGATGACGGTGGAGGAGGTGCGGTTCGGGGAGTTGTACTGAAGAAAGGACCGTGGACATCTGCTGAAGATGCGATTTTGATTGACTATGTTAAGAAGCATGGCGAGGGGAACTGGAATGCTGTTCAGAAGAATTCGGGGCTGTTCCGTTGTGGCAAAAGCTGCCGTTTGAGGTGGGCGAATCATCTAAGGCCAAACTTGAAGAAGGGGGCTTTCACACAAGAAGAAGAACAACTGATTGTTGAACTCCATGCCAAAATGGGAAACAAATGGGCACGCATGGCTGCACATGTAAGTTTGTGCTTTTTTTTTTTTTTTTGTTTTATTGTTTACGTATGATAACTGATGAATATAGTTCTCCCTTGTCTTTTGGGCATAGAAAAAAACATTAAACTAAACATATTTATATTGAATTTGCTGTGTGTTATAACTCCTAACACAAAAAATATGTTCTTTTGTTGGTTTGTTGAAGATGTAATTGGCAATTTGATGATGGTATGTTCATTTTTGCTATATAATGAGAATAATTCATAAGTTAAGGAAACCTTTTTAACCTCCTTTTCTTCTTTAGTATTGTTGAAAACTTAATCATTTATGCATGTCACAGGTTAAACTCTAAATATAAGAAATTATTTGCTCATATTTGACAACTGTGGTTTCTTCTGCCTCTCTTGGAAATGCCCTACCATCCTTCTCTATTCACGTCATAATGATTAGAAAAACTAAACAAATGAAATGTTTGTACAAAGTCATTTTCAGTCCTCGTTACAATAAAATTATTGCTCCAAGTATTACTGAAATTGGTTGTAGGAAAGGTTAAAAAGTTAGAAAAATCACCATAATGTGATAATGCTCACAAGAACGTTTCTTGAAATTAGACTGCTGACTGTATATTATATAAACTTGTAGTGTTTCATGTAAGATGAATGCTAAGATCTGGTGCTGTTGTGTATTTGCGTCAATTAAATCCTGGGAATTTTATATGAGATCATTTACTTAATAAGAAAATATTATTTTTGGTATTAGTTAGCTTAACTAGTAAGTTATCTTGTTGTCCAAGAGGTCTTGAGTTCAATTATTAGTTACATTAGGATAGGGTGGGGTTTGGTTTGTTTAATGAAATGATAATAAATTAATAATAATAATAATAATAATAATAATAAATTATTATGTCTAAAAAAAGGAGGAGATGATCTTTTGTAATTGTATGGGATTTAATGATAGCCCCTTTTTTTTTTTTAAGGAAATTATTAACATTCTGCATGACCTAATTGCTAATTCATGATCTATATTTCCATTTAAGAGGCCACTTTTTATTTATTTATTTATTTTTATAATTTTGTTCTTGATCTAACAATTTAAAAAGCAAACATGTAATTCAGTAGAGTTTGATGGGCATCTTATTTATAGTAAAGGATTATGACATTTGTACTGATTATCTATTTATTGGTTTTCTAGTCATTCCATTGACCAATGCTGGAGTCACCTTAATTAATCTCTAGGTTCCTTAACTATGCTTTATATGCATGTGTCTTTCTTATCGTTATCTCACATTATATGGTCTTTTTATCAGTTGCCGGGTCGTACAGATAATGAGATAAAGAATTACTGGAATACCCGGATTAAGAGGCGCCAGCGTGCTGGCTTACCTCTTTATCCTCCTGAAGTTTCTTTGCAAGCATTGCAGGAGAGTCAGAGCCAGAACATTAGTGGAATCAATAGTGGAGATAAAGGTCATCATGATCTCTTACAGGCCAACAGTTATGAGATACCTGATGTCATATTTGACAGTTTAAAGGCCAATCAGGGTGTCTTGCATTATGTACCTGAACTTCCTGATATTAGTGCAAACAGCATGCTGATGAAAGGCCTGGGTTCGTCTCAATACTGTAGCTATGTGCCAGCAACAGTACATCGCCAGAAGCGGCTTCGAGAATCAACAGCATTATTCCCTGGTTATGGTGGAAGAGTCAAAAATGAATTCCCCTCATTTGATCATTTTCAGAATGATACTCCTGATAAGATTGTACGATCCTTTGGGTTGTCTTTTCCACTTGATCCAGATCCTACTACAAAGAACCCTGAGTCTTTTGGGGTCATACAGGGTAGCCAAACCCTTTCAAATGGCATTTTCTCTGCTTCTAAGCCCATTACAGGGGCAGTGAAGTTGGAGCTCCCTTCACTCCAATACCCAGAAACTGATTTAGGTAGCTGGGGAACATCGTCTTCTCCACAACCTTTACTTGAGACAGTTGATGCTTTTATCCAGTCTCCTCCACCAACAGGAACAGTAGAGTCGGATTGTCCTTCACCACGTAACAGTGGCCTGCTAGATGCCTTGCTCCACGAGGCAAAAACTCTGAGCAGTGTGAAGAATCATTCCTCTGACAAGAGTTCTAATTCATCGTCTGTAACTCCTGGTGATATAGCTGATAGCTCTACCCTTAATATTTGTGAAACTGAATGGGAAGAGTATGGTGATCCTCTCTCCCCGTTGGGTCATTCTGCGACCTCTCTCTTCAGCGAGTGCACTCCACTTAGAGCCAGTGGAAGTTCATTGGAAGATCAAGCAGCGCATGTTGAGACATTCATTGGTAAGCATCTCACATGTTGATATATGGAGGAAAATGATCTTATTTTTAATCTTCAAAACAATTTCCAGAAAATATATGAACCATCTTTCTAAGGAAGCACTTATAACTCAACTGTAGCTATTAAATTGAATGATGTCTGTATAATTTATTATTGCCTGGATTCTATGAGTTCTTCAATCATTCTGCTTAAATTATGTTGACTGAACACTCTTTTCTAATCCTGTATCTTGTTATTTTTGAAGATGACATGCTTGTTATTTCTTGTGTATGTGATTTGAGGATCTCTTAAACTCCCAATTTCAAATTATCGGAAAGCTGGATAGCTACTGTAAACTCAAAACTTCTTTGGACTTAAAGTTTCTTTACATATAATTATCTTATAGGGTGCAAGGTGAAATCAGAACCAGTTGACCCAGCATGCACTTCGGATAGGGGAAAAGGAACCGCTACTTCATTTGATGTTAATCAGTCTGATGCTTTACTTGCTTCAGATTGGCTTGATCATGGTTCTTCATATGTTAAGGACCCAATTGTCATGACTGATGCCATAGCGAGCCTTCTTGGTGATGATTTGGGCAATGAGTATAAGCAGATGACAACAGGAACTTCTACATCAAGTCAAGGATGGGGGTTCGGTTCTTGTGCATGGAATAACATGCCAGCTGTGTGTCAAATCTCTGAACTCCCTTGAAATCTGCTGTTGTCAAATGTAGGAACTTTTTTTGAAACGGTTGTTGCTTCTTTGAAGTTGATCAATTAAAACATTGTTAGTCAGGTATGCTGCCTGCTGAACTGCAAAAAGTTCGATTAGGGTGAGACTTATGGTATGATTTGTACTCAGTCATGGTTTTGTTTGTGAGTTTTCGGTTTCTTGCTTTCTAGACCAGTTTGATGCCTGTATGCCAATGTGGAACTTACTAGGTGTATAAAGCGTTCAGGCTTTCATTAAAATTGTTAAATAATTATGCACTTCTGAGATGATATGTGGTTGTTATTTATGTGATAACTTGAATTCGATTATGTTGATTTTCCTCAGCTTTTGGCAATTAGTTTATGTTTGAGGACAATTCAATTAGGTTTCGGTTCTCTCAGAAAGACAAGTTACTTATAACAGCTTGCATGAATTATATGTGAGATCGAAAATGTGATTGTGGTGAGACATTTATGTGATGATGGGTTTGATTTTATTGTCAATTCGATGACAATCACAACTGAATAAGTTTCAAATTAGTTGACAAAATCTTTTTATGCATATTTTCAAGGTATGAGTTTGAAAGCCTTTTATGATAAGCTTTTGATTTAGGTAGTAACCGCACTAAAAATTTTCAAAATTTGCTGCTGTAATTTCTTTTCAGCCGTAGAATCCAGTTGATATATCCTCTTAGCTGCATATTTCACCGTCTTAGGGTTTATTTTGTTTTCGACGCAATCCTGTAGGGGCTGTTTTCAATTTATTACTGTTGTCTACACTCAAGTTAGCTTCATGGGAAAAGAAAAAAGCAAATTATTATTATTTGTTTTGAACATATTACTATGATTGAGAACATTATGATGAACATTATGGTGCGGTTTCGGAACATAATATTTTTACAGAGGCCTCTAATCTAAGGGGAAAACTACCCTTACTACTTTGAATGGTTTAAACGTGATTTGCTCACACGTACATGAGGAGCTAAGTAATAATTATCCACATTGCTGCGGATGATACTCGAATTTGTGTACTCTTATTGGATGCAGGTATGTTGTGCTAGCCAGGTACAACATCTTGGAGTTAAAAGAACAAATTATTTGATACCACACTTGATTGAAATTGACCCTCCCTTTCCACGCAAGAAAAAACATTTTCCCTAACATATTGAACTTATCCTATCATTAGCAAATATTTTGTTAGCCATCATTGGGTGAGATTGGACAAATTTAATCCCACCTTCTCTTTTATCCTATTAGAGTGGGATAAATTAGGCCTACCTAAAATGGTGGGGCTAATTAATCCTCTCTCATGTCTCTTCTTTTTTAATTTTTCCATTTCTTTTACTTATTTATTTTATAATAATTTATATTTCAAATATTTATTATATTATAAATTAATTTAATATATTTTATTTTAATAATCCAATCCTAGCACTACCAAACATACCACAATACTAATTTAAT
Organism: Nephelium lappaceum; assembly: GCA_021234005.1. Lineage (NCBI taxonomy): Eukaryota > Viridiplantae > Streptophyta > Magnoliopsida > Sapindales > Sapindaceae > Nephelium > Nephelium lappaceum. Next base: position 18,561,201 of record CM038004.1, read on the forward strand.
CTAGTCCAGTCTTACTCGGTCCAATCTCATATCTTAAAAATAATCCGATCCAATCCTACATAACAAACACACTCTAAAGGGATTTTGGTCATTCACAAATAAAAATTAAAAATAAAATAAAATAACTATCAAATAGAAAATATAACAAACATGGAAATTATAACGAGTAGAGCATGATCCTCTTTCTAAGCTTTTACTTTTTTAAAATATTACCGTAAATTTGAAGTTTAGTAGTAAAGAAGAGATGACTTGAACTCATGATTAATAAACGAGAGGCATTCCATTTTAACCTCAGCTTGTCTGATATTGTAATTAATAAGTGGTCAAGAAAGATGTTTCTCTAAGTCCAATAAGGAAGTCATTTTCATAATTCTCAAAAATACAAGGCTTCTCCAGTTCTGCGTTTGTTATTTCAACAACACAAGGAAACATGCAAACACAAACACTTTTCAAGAAATGTTAAGAGAATGAGTTATAATTAACGTCATATTAACTATAACAGAAGCTGAAACTCCTAAGGCATCACATGTGCACCAGCATCTCATCATAAAGTAATCCTTTTCTACCTTTTGAAATTTCTGGCTGCTTCTCTTTAGCAACGTTTGACCTTCCAGATGAAACTGATGGCAAGGAGGGTGATGGAGGAAGTCTTAGAAAGGGGTGAATTGGGGGCAGCAATGGCAGGTTCCTTTCACCCATCTGACTTTCACATTGAACACTAGAGGTTTCATCATCATCTTCACATTGTGATTCAGCTGAGTCTCCCCAGCTACTACTTATGGAGTCTGAATGTGCTGGCGAGAAGCCTCTGATATTGCAAGTTGCGCTGCCTTCCATTATATATATTAAAGCATTGGCCACCTGTATTGATGTTCATCAATAATTTTTTGGTGAATACAATGATATATAACTATTTTCGGAAACAATACTTTTGGCTTGGGGATTTTGGACTCCTATTCAAGGAAAAGTTATTATCATTTTTCCCCCAACGATTGATAAATCGTCATTTTTCTTTTATTGATTCAAGAAACATTCTTTTATCAATTCTTTTAACTTAAATTAATACTATTTTAGAGAGTTTTTTTAACCTTTTCAAAATCGTCAAAGAGGAAAATTAAAATAACTCTCTAGGGAATATTATTATATTTTGCAATCCAAAAACATTTCCAAAAAATCAAATTTGTATCATTGTTCTCGAGAACGATTTCCGGATGAAAATCTAATATTTTATGTTTCGAAACCTGTGCTTAAAGTAATATTCCTCAGAGATAAGATTGGTTATGTAATTCTCATACTTTATAAATATCTTTAGCGTGATTATCAATCGTTGTTTTTTTACGAGTTTTGACTTGAACTTGAATCAGATTGATGTGGAAGGGTGTGTCAAACTCTTTAAAAACATTGACCCTTTCCTAACAACTTAAGTTTGCATGTAGAAATGAAAAAACAATATAAGTACTCTTACTACATTATTATTCCCTAAAAAAATTTCTTTACTAATTGCCTTTTAACTTTGGAGAATGTAATGGATCAATGATCTAGAATGCAGAAGTGTTTCTATAATAAGAGTTGTAAATTTAAAATTTTGTGTAAAAATGTATAGACACACAAGCAAACACATATGTACATTGAACTTACAATTTCCATTGGTAATCTCTTCTGAGGATCCTTGCTAAGACATTTTTCTGCTAACCGAACCATCCAAAAGAGTTGATGAACGTCATGTGATTCTAGGATTCTAGGATCAATCAAATCTGGGTAGTTCCTTTCTTTCAATAATGGCCTTGCCTGAAGAAAATAACACAACTGCATATGTTACTAATGAGTCCTTGATATAAAGTAAGTTTGTTGATAACATATTATATCTCATTTATTTGTTTGGGGAATGCATATTCCTTCAAGACAAACCCCAAAAAAAGTACCATAGAAGAATTACAAACAATGTTTTATTCACGAAAATTTCATTCATGTAAATAGTTTGCATGGTGTTTGAGGCTCTTACCCACCCAACAAGACTTTTACCCCCAAGTACTTTGTCTGTAGTCTTCAATCCAGTGATTAGCTGCAAAAGAACTACCCCAAAGGAAAACACATCCGTTTTGGTTGATACTTTTCCGTGCTCTGCATATTCTGGTGCCAAATATCCTAGAGTTCCGACAACTCCTGTATCTGAAGAGTGGTCCAAGTCTTCGCTCTGAGTTCTTGCAAGCCCAAAATCTCCCAACTGATGCCAGAACAGATTTTACATCAACCTTAGCGCATGGTGGTAAAAATATGGTCATCAATGAAATTCTATTCCAAATTAGTTCATAAAAATCTGACTAGACTCACTAGATTAGACCATTTGCATTGCTTAAACAGAATGCATTAATGATGAAAGTTGTTGATTTTCAATTTTAGTTTATATATAATTCATTCATATATTCAAATATCTAAAAATTTGAACAAAGAATTCACTCTCATTCAGATCACAAAAGTATTGGTTGGTTCCATAAACTAAAATCTTCAACTGAATAGAACAACTACATTATATATATATATAACAAGTGTATGTCAAGTTACCATTGATTCATAATCATGAGTTACAAGGATGTTGTTAGGCCTCATATCTCTGTGGATAATGTTGTTTTCATGTAGATATTGTAACCCTTTGGCTGCTCCAAATGCTATCTTCATCCTCTTCTCCCAACTAAGCGGTCTACGTGAGTGTTCTGTCATTCAACAAAATTTTCCTTAACGTTAGATTTTCTTGATTGATAAGGTGGCAAAGGTAAATTTAAAACTTCACTACCCTGAGTCAAGAGTCTTACTTGATAGATGTTGGTCAAGTGAACCATTACAGACAAATTCATAAACAAGCAACCTGTGGTTTCCTTCAGAGCAAGAGCCTAACAGCATGACCAGATTCTGATGTCTGGCTTTGCTGAGTACCTGAACTTCAGACTTGAATTCCTTCTCTCCCTGGAAGCTGACACTTTTGTGCTGCTTCACAGCAATCTTCAACCTGTTTATCTCCCCTCTATAGACAGAACCAAATCCTCCTTCTGATAGAAAGTTCTTGGGGTCAAATGCCTCCGTTGCTTTATAGAGCTCTGCATAAGTGAAGTCTCTTTTCAATCCAATGTTTGGTCTTCTATTCTTGCAAATTGAGCAAATGGAGTTTTCAAAAAGCTCATTCTTTGGACTTTCATTATTGCTATGCTGGCTTTGATTTTCATAGGGGCTTCCTCTAGTATAGTTTTCTTCATGATCACCCATCTCTGGACTCTCAGCAATGAAGAAAGAGGATCCCTTACCTAATCTTTCTCTTTCCGTATATCTGGGGTAGTCCTGTACAGGGGAATACTTTGCCTCTGAAAAACTTGAACTTGAAGCTTCAGAATTCATTGCAGTAGTAGTGGTAGTTGTTGTCATGAATAGCTCACTTGATGAAGATTTAGAAAGTGAAGAAGATTTTCTATCATTTTTCCTTGGAGATTCTCCACCACGTTCACCTCTTTGTTCCTCATCTAAGTTGGCCTTTTGTGATTCTAAATATCATAAACATTTGTCTCAATTCGCTTCTTTCATATGTTTAATCCTTCTACAGTAAAGACGTAATGAAACTTTTATTTAAGAAACATTAATTACAACCATATATTTTTGGATCTACGGAGAAAAAGCGGTTGTTATTTATTAAAATTTCAAATCGTCCTTATTGAAGAATTATTTTTCATATGTTATAAGTATTTAATCTATAATTTTAAAGGACATTTTGTTTAGATGGGTAGCATGCAACACAACAGTTTTAGCACAATCCAAAAATTCATTTAAAAACTTGAAATCACATCTTTCTAAAATCTATTTGGCAAATTCTACCAAGGTGAATCAAAACATATTATAGGAATAAGTAACTTACTTCTAGTAGTGAGTTTTCTCCTTGTACTTTCTGGAATCATTTCATCATAAGTTACTTGATCTTTACCGGAGTTTTCATCTAGCAGTTCAGTGGAATCTCTTACTTTTGGACCCTTCTTCAGCTGTTCAATGGAGCCATTGCTTTTCATCCTCGATATATCACATGAAAGCATCTTCATGAAGTATTTGCTGTCTTTCTTCATGTGCCTGCGCCAAGGATAATGCATGAAACAAAATCATCATGTAACATGGATTCTTCCTTTTCTAGATACTTGTATCTTATTTCCCTTTTCTTCCTATTCTTCATCTAAGTTTCAGTTTGCACTAAACATAATTTCTTACCTGTTAGCACATTACATATATTTTAAGTGTATATATGTCACATTTTAATCAGTATCTCCTACACACAAGTAATTTTCACAACTGAGATAAGAATTAAAGTTTTAGTTCATTATATGTGATCCACACCTTAATATTTGAATGGCATTAATTATATAAACAAATTGGATATTTATGTGACTGACCTGTCAAGTATCACCCACGTTGCTCTAAAATTTTTGACAGCTTTTACAGCAACCTCCTTCGGAGATGGTTCTGCACGCACCTCTACATCAAACTCAATCTGATGAAATATCAATCAAAAGAAAGTATCTCATTAGCCCATCCATACATACATCAGTCGATAACAGAACTTATAAGATGCGTGATATGTGATTGGGATGCTTTTATAGAAAGTGCATTTGAGTATAACAGTATTCATTGAAAAATCATCTGTCATTGTTTTTCTTTAAAGCACTTTAATTGTTTGCATAATCCAAAATATGTAATAAGTGCTTCTCCAAAAACCTTTTTTTTTTTTAAAGAATTAAATAGATAAAATCTGAGATTGACTTAAATATAGACGGAAACACTTTTTCAATTTTATAACACAAAACCCCTACGCTAACAGTCAAAAGTGGTTAAAATTGATATTTGATCTTGGAATACTGTGTAATGACGAAAATGTCTATGAATAGGACAAATATTTCATATTAAAAATTTAAAATTAAAAATATCTTTAAACAAGTAAAAATATCAATTTAAAAAAAAAATTGTTGAATTTCCACAGTCCATTATTATTGATGGACGGTTAAGATTATTATTTAAAAAAATAAAAAGTTTAATATATTTTAAAAATTTAATAAAATTAAAAAAAAAAAATCTCAATTAAATTGGATCTCCATCGCTCATCCAAAAGATGGACATTAGAGATCAATGGACTGTGGAGATCTAAGAATAAAAAAAAAATAAATCTGAAAAGAATGTTAAAAAAACAAAAGGAAAAAAATATTTTTCTCTCTCTTTCGTCCTTCTCTCATCATTTCTCTTTCTTTCTACCTTCTTCCTTCAACATCTCTCTCTGTATCTTTCTTTCTCTCACCACAGATCCAACACCTTTCATCATCACAACATTTTTCTTTCGCTCTCACATCATCCAGTCGTTGTATCGCCGAACCCAGATGAAGGTTCATTCGGGTTCGAATCGACGAACCCAGGACCTGGGTTCGTCAATTCGAACCCAAATGAACCTTCATCTGGGTTCAAATAGTGAACCAAGATAAACCTTCCTTTGGGTTTGTCGATTCGAATCTAGATGATTTTTGAACATTTAATTTTTCATTTCTTTTTTTTTTTTTTTTTGGTTTCAATCTCTAGGTTATTTTTTTTTTCCAATTTTTGTTGTTGATTTTTTTCAATTTCTGTTGTTCAAGATTTCTATTGTTGATTTGTGATTAATGATTGATGTAGTTTGGGGTTTGAAGATGTTGGGTTCGATTCGGGGTTTGATGATTTTTGAAGGTGCGGTTTTGGGCTAGAAGATGTTAGGTGCAATTTGGGGTTTGACGATTTTTGAAAATGAGGTTTTGGGTTTGAAGATGTTGGGTTTGATGTGGGGTTTGATGATTTTTGAAGATATGATTTGGGGTTTGACATGAAGTTGTTCTGGGTTCGATCGAACCCAGAACATGAAGTTGATGATAAGAGATGATCGTGAAGAAGATGAGGATGTTGGAGATGACGGTTTCGATTTGGTTGTGATGAAAGAGATGATGGTTTTGATTTGGTACTGATGCTGGAGATTATGGTTTCAATTTGGTTGTAATGATAAGATGATGAAGATGATGGTTTTGGTTGTGATGACGGAGATGAGATTGAAGATGATGAATTTTTATGGTTTTCTAATCAGTCTTTTTTTTTTTTTCCCTTTTTTCATATGGTTTTTAATTCCTTTGATCTTCACCGTCCATCTGTGGAGATTCATTGTTTTTATTTTTAGAAAATTGTAAAAATTATTATTATTTTTTTAATAAAATATCAAATATAAATTTTTATTTTTTATTTTGTAAATAAGTATAAAGTTACCGTTTTACCCTTCTCGCTTCTAACAGCATCCAACATCTACTATTAACTTGGGGGCGTTGTGTTATAATAAACAAAATATTAACACGTCTGTATTTAAGTAAACCTCAAAGAGGTTTTATATATTTAACTCCTTTTTCAAATATATATTTTTCAACCAACTAATACGAAATAGCCGCAAAAGCACTTTGGACTATCTAAAAGCACTTCTGGAAATACCATAGCACTCCCAAAATTCCTATAATTGTTTGTTAGCATGTCACTGAATTTGTTAAACTTGGGGGTGATTATCCCTTGTTGTATGAAGATGTGTAACTGTTCCATCGATAGGTAACGTGCATGATTACAATACAATTATTTCTAGATTCTTTGCTTTGTAGTCATGCAACAAAGTTCTTCTCTATCTATGCCATATAACATACACTGATTATGATCCCAATCAAATGATATTCTGACTACAGAAAAGCACTACTTCTTGATCTATTTGTCAGATTATCAATCGACATGTCTCTTTAAATTCAAGCCAAATCCAATATCAAGGATGGTTTGATAAATATATAAATCAAATATATCAAGTATACTATCATAAGGTCTAATATTAGTTTAGAGCCACCCACAGTGTGACATAAATCCAATCTTAGATTTTTAACCTTAATTTCTTGCTAGAGTCATGTATCGTTTTATGTGTAAAACCTTATAAATGTGTTTGTAATGAGAAGTAGAAAAAGCAATAACAGTCAGTCGAGCGGTAAGTTTTTTATCTGACCTTTCCTGCTTCACATTGACTAAAAATGTTCATGATCTCTTCATTGTTTTGATACTCTTCTTTCTTCCTGGAAACTGCTTCTGCAATTGTTTTCTGATTTGTTGAATCCAAACTGATCCTGTATCCCACTAAAGGAAAAAAAGGTGGTGCAGTTGTGACAATAAGGGAAAAAATAAGTTAGCAAAATGATATTCTAATCGATATATACTGATTGCTATTATATTATCATCAAAAGCTTTAACCAAACCTTTTCATGTTTATGTTAGAATTCCAAAAAAAAAAAAAAAAATCATGATTTTCTTACACAATTTCCCACCTCGCTTGATAGATAACGTACTAGGATTATTAACCTGGTGGAGAATTCCAAGAAATTTAAGTGCGTCTCCAGGCTTAAGTGATAAGCCTAGCATGACCCCTCTTATTGCACTCGAACTAACTTCCCTTGTTGCATCATGGATCACCACCACTCTTTGAGACATGATTTTTCTGGTCGATGAAAGATCTCACAATAAAATATATATGAACACAAAAAGAAAATATATGAATGGTGCAATCGGATTTTTAATGCATTTTGAGTGTGAATAATTACTCGATATATAATTATTGTTAAAAAGTTAAAAGTTTTTAGAAATTATTAAATCTTGAAGTAGGAAACTAGCACTAGCTTATGGGTGCAGTAACTGAAAAGAAAGAAGAAGTGGGACAAACACTAAAAATATATACAAAAAAAAAAATCAGTTGCGTGTTTCAGTGCTGTACTAATTCTGTTAAGTTTAAAAGGGTGTCCGCAGAAAACCATAGAGTTGAGAGTGGTGGAGAATGCAAACAAGTGTATCTACGGAATCAGTTCGAGGCATATTCGGATATACGATGAAGGGGCCTGCGAGTTTTTGCATAATTGGAGAAGAAGATATTTTATTACCCTTCGGTTCTATTGTTGTAGATTCCTAAGTTTTGCAGCTGTCTGGCCTCAAGACAGGAGCATATGGAGGCTGACTAACGATTATTACTAGGAAAAAAAGCTTGTAGTCTAGTGATTTGTTTTGCCGTTTTTTTGATGATTTGTTTTCTGATTGACAGAGACTTTGTTAGTTTTATAAGTGGACACACTTGTCAAACGAGAAATGTGCATACAACTTCTGTGAAGCTGGTTTTGCGCACTTGTCCTTAGCAAGTGTTTTGTTTCGATATGGCCGATTTATCAAACAATATTACACATGTGAATATTGATATTCAGGCCTTGTTTAACATATTGGAAAATTTTCTCCAAACTTAATGTGGAATTTCGATTCAGCTTTTATTTTGTCATAACACAAGATAAACATTTCTGAAAATGATAGATTTTGAATATAAACGAATAATTCAAGTTAGAATTAAAAAATGATAGAAATACCACTAGTCAATTCAGTTATTTAAATTTGAAAACAAATTTCGAATACTATATCAAACATGTTTTTGTTCATTAAAAATGGACTGATTAATAAAATATGGATATTTTGAGATAAAAATGAGAGATTTGGAAAATTTAATTGGGCTTTCTCATAAGTTGCCACTTGCTAGTAACTATATTCTCTACTTGAGTAGTTGCAAATTCTTAGCCTAGGATACTAAAATAACGTACCATCACATAATAGATGGATGGTAGGAATCATTCGTTCAATCCTTTGTGTTGTTACATCACTGTGGTACAAAATATAATGTTGACATAAAAAATGGTCAACACCCAAGTTGATGTGAATTGAATGAGAATTATGAGTGAATGGATGCAAATATGGAGAGTGAGAACAATGATAATGATGAAAGAAAAGCAAGTAAAGAGACAAGAGAATTTTTAACGTGATTCGGCCTTTTGAAATAGGTTTACATCCACGGTTACATTATTTCTAAAAGGGAAGGTCGTGTTTTAGTATAATTTCTGTTAGGATTTGTTGTTTCATTGAATGATCGTATCCTGTATATGCATGAGGACCCTTTTATTAAGGTTCTTTGTTTACATATGATTTGTTCACTATAACATAAAAAAAGTTGGGATTCTCTTTCTGAATTTACATAAAACTGTAATTAATATATTCATATTTTAAACACAGTATAATCTCGACAACTTCGTTTTTTAAGTAATCTTTTACTGGTTATAAGAAATTTTCCAATTTTGGAATTCTATACCTTTTATGGAAATCATGAGCTGACATGTTTACGAACTACTATGTTACTGTGACCTCGAGTTGTTCCTTACACGAGCTAGTAGACATGAGCTATTTTACTTGCCTTAGATGCTTCCGATAACGTGAGTTTTATATTGTTTTTTTCCCTAAGATGCTTCCAATGGCATGGCTCATGTTGATGTGTTGTGAGCTGATGGGTTTTATATTGTTTTTTCCCTTACTTAGACCTTTGGGTCTGCTCATTTCTTGGGCCTTATTGGTTTAGAGACTCAAGTACTATTTCAGGGCATAACAATAACAATCAATCTCTCCTGTCACTCTATTTTGTTTTGTTCTCTTTTATTCATATTCTCATGAACAAACACATTTGCTATCCTAAAAAATAGTCTTCTTGAGTCCTACGCTAATATGCAGCTCAATATCACACACTTCCTAAGCAATAGAAATAACAGGATATGCTTTTGTTACAATAAAAACTCATATCCAGAAACCAGAATTAATGATCAACCAACTGGGAACCCATTTGCTCTGCCCAACTAATAAACCACACCGTTTCCTTCAAGAGTTCAAATTCGTCCACAGGCAGCTTCAAATCAATATTACTATGTAGGCTGCAATTTGTTTTTTCTTTCTGGAATTAATTTTTTAGTTTGTTTCTATTTTTTTTTTTAATTAATATACCCCTCTAAAAAAAAATTAATTACTGTACTTGTTTATAATATATTTAATTATTTCTTGTTATGAAAATTAGGTACATTTCAAACTTTTAATATACATATATATATATATATATATATATATAAGAAAACAATTTTCTTCTTGTTTTATGATATGATACTAATAACTGTCACTTTTTATGAAATTGTTCAATATGACTTGGAAGTAAAAAACTTAGTAATGTTCAGTTTCATTGCATTGTAGGCTGTAATAATTCTTCCAACTGAATTTATCAATTTTTCCAAAAAAAAAAAAAAAATCTTTAAGTCAACTACTTGATTATTTGGTGAGAAATTTTCAATTTGGTTTCTTATCTTTTAAACAAATAACACGTTTTTAACAGCGAATGCAATTTCGCTATATCGGATACCTGAAGTTTCAGAACATCATCAATGTTACTTTTCGTTAGTTTACCATTAGTCAAACTTAATGATTTTGAGAGTATTTAGTCTTCAGACATTAATGTCACATGTTAATATAAGAAAGAATATCATATTATTTAGGGATACTATGAAAACCCAAGTAAACTATTTGAAATTAGCCCTCCATTTTTTTTTAAATTAGTTGAACCGCTCCTACCATTTTAAAAAATTGGTTGGTGTTAAACTTAAAAGGTATAATGGTAATTGGATGAGTAATTTTATTTGTTTCAATAAAATTAAATATAAAATATGAAAAAGATAAATCATTAAATCATTAAATAAAAATTTAATTTATTTTATCTCTTCTGTCCATCTTAATTGAATGGTGGAGATTAATTTGAAAAAAAATCAAAATATTAAATATTAAATATAAAATTTTATTTATCAGATCTTTACTGTTTGTCTTAAAATTAATGGTAGAGATTAATTTGAAAAGATAAAATAAAAATTAAAAGTTTTAATTAATCAAAGATTAATATGAAAAATAAAATAATTTTTTTAAAAAAAAAAAATTAAAAACCTAATCTTCATTCTTCATTGAATCAAGACTGCCTCTCATCCATGCCTCTTCTTCTTCCCTTTTCTCTTCTTCTTCTTCTTCTTCTTTTTCTTTTTCTTCTTCTTCTACCTATCTTGTCGCTGCCACTACCCATATCCACTGTCGATGACTGTGGCACATCCATCTCCACCCATCGCTACCAATTTTGATGCATCCATCCCACACCTTGTCGCTCTCTCTCTCTTTCTCTCTTCTTACCGCTCTCTCTCCTATCATACCTCACCGCTTTCTCTCTCTGCCTATGATTGTGGTTTGGGTAAGTGATTTTGGTTTGAGTTTGATTGGGGTTGACAATGGTGATGAAGGAGGTGAGGTTTGAGTTTAATTTGGTTCGAATGTGGCGATGGTGATATTGGGGTTTAAGTTTGATTAGGTTTAACGTTGGTAGTGGTGATATTGGTTTAGGTTTGTTGTTGCAAATCTATGGCAATGGTGTTAGGGTTTGATGGGTGGGTTTTTGAGTTACGAGGTGGTATGATTTGGGGTTGTTCCTACGAATTGGTAGTGGTGGTTTCTGGGTTTAACAGCCATTGGGTTTATGGGCAAATCAAGGTGGTTTGATTTGGTATAATCGGGGTGGTTTGGGATGATTTTCTCTTTTCTTATTTTTTTTTTTTGTTTTTTGTTTTTTTTCATTTTATCCCAGGTTTCCAACAACTTGAAAACCCAAAAATTCATTTCTGGTTTTCCAAGCAACTTGAACCCAATTGTTTTTGTGTTAATCAATTTTTTTTTTCTAATTTTGTGTTAATTTTTTATTCAATAATATTATTAATTAGAACATTCCAAAGAGTATTTTAGTTATTACATAAGTTTGAATGATATAATATGGATTTTATAGAATCTTAAGAAGTGTATTTTGGTCATTTTATGATGTTGGACGGAAAATGATAATATTTTGGATGGAAAGTTAATGGTAGGAGACGATTTACCTAATTAAAAAATATATATATAGAAGCCTAAACTCGAATAGTTTACTTACCAGGAGGGTTTTTCATAATATCCCTATTTTATATATAATAGAGATATGTACAATTATCTTTTTCCTTTTTCCTTTTTTTTTAAAAAAAAAAATCCAATGAATTTTGATTAGATTTAGATTTATTGTATGAATGTCGATAAAAAAAAGATAGGGATATTATAAAAAGAAAAAAAAAAACCCAAAAAGTGAGTTAATAGTGATTAGCACCCCTTTTTTTTTTATTAGGTAAACTACCCCTTATCATTAAGAAAAAATCGGATGGGGTTAAATGTAAAGGACATAATGGTACTCACATGACTAATTATAAATTTTTTAATAATTCTATTAATTAATAATAATAATAAAATAAAACACAAAATTAAAAAAAAATCCCCACAGATCAAAATAATTTAAAAAATAAAAAATTTGTAAAAGATTTAAAAATAAAAAAAAATAAAAAACTAATAATTTTCTAAAACAAAATTAAAATGATTTCCACTTTCCATCATGTTGATAAAAGGTGGACCTCATTTATTATTATTATTTTTTTCTTGAAAAAAAATTTAAACAAATTTTAAAAAATTAAAGGTAAGGATCCAATCCACTTCCAATTAATCTCATATTCATCAACCACCATCATTCTCAAGCCCCACCACCATCAACATCAACCCAGAAACATTATCATCAAACCATCAACACCATCGTCACCACCAACAACATCAAAAACTTCAACTTCAACCCATTATCATCAAACCATCAGCACTATTCAACCTATTAATATCATTAACATCGAAAAACCAAGATATAGGCACATCATCTGAGACAAACCCAGTTGACATTCATCTGGGTTCGATCAAACCCAGATGAACATCATTTGGGATGAACCCTCGATCGAACCCGAATGACATTCATCTGGGTTTGTCCTAGATGATGTAATCATCTGGTTTCAATCGAACTCAAATGAACATCATCTAGGACGAACCCAGATGATGTTCATTTGGATTCCTAGATGAATATCATCTAAGTATTCATCTAAGACAAACTTAGATGATGTTCATCTAGATTCCAATCGAACTCAAATCATTTGGGTTCGATTGTAACTTAGATAAGATAGGTCAGCTGGACCAGCGTAGAAATAAGAGATATAGAAGAAATGAGATGATAAATAAATGAGAAGAACTAAGAGAGAAGAAAGAGATGGTGACAAGTTTGTTGATGATGAGAGAGATTAGCTTGTGAGAGAAGATTTTTATTTTTATTTTTTATTTTGAGTGTGTGTTTTTTTTTAATTTAATAGTGTTATTAATTTAGGAGGCGGTTCACCTAATAAAGAAAACCCGATGCTAATCACTATTATTTCACTTTTCAGGGGTTGTTTTTCATAATAAGATATGTTTGAGGAAAAAACGTTAAAAGTTTTTAAATGCAGAAATTACTTTAAATTTCTCTAAAATTTCATTCATGTCACTATTTTTTAATGTTTAACTTATAAAATTTAGTTAAAATAATTCCCATACTTGAGAACTCTTATCTATCTCTCTCTATATTGAGATTCTTTACATTTACTAATTACATAAATCAAATGCAAATTAAATAATTAAAGCAATTGAGCACATCCACAATATAAACTAAACAATTCACAAACATGTACAAATCTCATAGATGTTTTAGTTGAAAATTTGGTACCAAGTTACCTTGATGGTATCAGGTTTGCAACCAAAGCACATATGAGGTTACTGATTCAAATCTTGGATGCCACCTTTCTCATTTGTGATTTAAGGAAAACACAGCAGCACCTCGCCTTCACCACACTTTGCACTTGGTCTCAAATAGGGGTGGACACAGTTTGGTTTGGTTTAATTTTGGTTCAAAAAAATTTCGATTTTTGAAAATATGAACCGAACCAAACAAAATATAATGCATAAACTCAACTTAATCGAATCGATCTAATTCGATGTGGTTTGGTTTGGGCCATTCGGTTTTTGACCTAGACCCTTTTACAAAACTCCAAGTCATCACCAACCCACTACTTAAAAATCTCCAAAAAAAGGTCATATATTTACTCATAAATTAGACCTTTATCAACCGAAATGTATGATTTATAGCATCAAAATCCAACCACAATCGTCAAAAAACCCCACCTTTATCAACCTACCCACAGATTATACTTTAATCTCACATAAATTCTCATAAAAATCCATCTTTATCCTTCAAATCCAACTATAACCCACCAGCAAAAAAACCCCAATCGTCACAAACCCACCATCGAATCCTTCAAAGTTACCATTAAGAGAACAGTTGGTGGTTTTGAGCATGATGATAGACAACAAAAAAAAAAAAGACAATGAGAAAAGAAAGAGAGAAGAAGAAGAGAAAAAGGAGAAAAAAGAACTCATGAAGTGACAAATAGCGATGGCGACGAATGAAGAAGCGACAAATGACAGAGTAAGTAATGACTAAGGGGAGAACGAGTCTGTTTCAAGGAATGGAGAGTAGTGTTTTTAGAGTTGATGTTGAAGAAGAGGGTTTCAGAGTTAGGCGATAAAAGGAACACCATGATCGATTAGATTATTTAGCTGGTTTGATTGGTATTAGTCAAGTTTTGGAGGTTTTTTTTATTTGATTCAATTTGATTAGGAGAAAAAACCATCTTTCATTTTAAAGGTTGGTGGTGAGACAAAAGATGGGAGTAAGAGAGTGAGAAAGTCAGGTGAGAGTTGAGAGTGAGAAAGTGAAGTTGATAGGTGAAGTTTTATATTTTTTTATTTTTTTTTTAATAAAATTCGACTTTCGATTCAGTTTAGTTTTTCAAATCCAAAATCGAATCGAACAAAAAGAAAATCGGTTTTTTTCTCATTCAAAACCAAACTGAACCGCAATTTAGTGGAAATTGATATTTTCAATTCAAGCTAGTTTGATTCGGTTTCCCTTTTTTAACCCACCCCTAATCTTAGATATGTGACTTTCACGAAGGACATGGCAGAACCCAACCTCCGTCATACCTCTCTAGGGACAAGGTCAAACCCCACGTTGACAAATGGGCATTGTGATGACTATGGGTCATTACAAATGAAAAAAAAAAAAAAATCGTTTTTAGCCCAAACAAAAATATAATTTATTTTTGATCTCTCGCAAACCCCAAGTACTCCATGTCCTCTTTTACGAAAATATCCTTAAACTTAAATGACCCTTAAATTAATATCTTGTCCGTAGCCTCAATTACCAAAATAAACCTAATATGCAATGACCCTCTTGCCCTCAAGGTTTTTTTTTTTTTTTTTTTCCATTCTACACTCTCAAATGCATGTGTTCTTCTTTCTTCTTTCTTCATTCATTCCTCTTCCTTCCAAGCAAAATCTTGAAGCTCTCTTATATTTTTCTTCTCCAACAAACACACATTCTCTTCAATTAAAATTTTTAAGGAAAAAATGTTGAATTTAGGTTTTGGAGAAAAAGTTACATTTGGAAGAAATTTGTAGGTATCATGTTATTTATTTTTGCATTCAAATTACTTAATTAAAGTTGTATAGAGTAATTATAGGTAATTATAGTTATGAGTCCAATTATACTAGATGATTTATTTAAAAACATGAGATTGTAGGTTGAGATGTAATTTTTTCATAACAGATGCAACGACCATGACAAGATCTCATCTTGTCACGGTTAACTATGATAAGTTTTCACCTTGTCATGGTAATTGTGAAAATCGTGACAAGTTGGTGATGGCTAATTTCTAGGTGTGTGCCGAGTTCACAAGACACATACACAAGAAACTTATGCAAGTATACATGGTCCACAAATAATACAATGATGAGTAAGATATCGTTCCCATGAGAATTGAGCCAACTTGTCAAGTACTAAACTTGTATCAAAACTAACCTATTCAAACAATCGAAAATGAGAAATGAACTTACAAACATTAAACTAAAATTAACAACTAAAAATAAAGAACTAAGCCAATGAGACAGGAGCTTTAGAATTGCAACTTCAACTCTTTAATTCATCCAAACTAATCATCCACCATTTTCACTCTATTTCCATCTAATCCTTAATCGAGTAATATCTAATTTATCGACACATCTCTTCCGATAGTTTAATGGATATGCTCAAGCTCACCTAACCCACTATATTCCTATAAGGATTAACTAAGTTGAGTTCATTAAATTTAGATTACTTAATGATGATTACACAAGCAATACATGTATATTCTATCTCATGCTACTCATGTCACTTTAATTGGGGTCTAAACACATACATTCTTTTTCCAAGTTCAATATGGTTACTAAATATCCTCATTCGTGATCAATTAATTTTGGAGCAATAAACATAATTAAAGTAAATGATTATAATGGAGAAATCAAGCTTCAAAGATAAATGATAAATCAAGCTACATAGTTTAGTTATATTACAATCCTAGACAACAAATTAATTCATAGATGTAAAGGGAAAACCAACCCTACAATGCATATTCATTAACATTTTCATAATAAACATCAAAAGAGAGAGTAAGAGAATCTTATGGGAGTTGAAAAGAAGTTTCCTTCTTTCCAAAAGTGGCCTCCCCTCTCCTTCAAGTTAAATCTTCCTCTCTTGCTCTTATGGTGCAAAGTATGAGTGAATCCTTCCCTTGAGCTTAAAAATGGCACACTTGAATCGTTGAAGCCCTAAGGGCTGCTCCCCTTCCAAAAGATTCTTAAATTCACGGTTCAATGCCCCTTTTAAAGTGTGCGAAAGTTAGGGCTTAGAATGGAGGGTGAAATGGCAAAACAACCCTTGTTAGAGTGTGCCCCGCCCCTTGGTGCGCTTGTTGGTGAGTAAGCATGGAGCCAGGCACGATTTGGATAGCAAGTGGTGCTTCTTGGCATGCTTTTTGGCATGTAAGCACGTTGGTGCACATGCTTGGGTGATGGGGGCGTTTCTTGGTGTGTAAGTGCGCTGGTGTGACTGCTAGCTCTGACCCTTGCTCACTAAAATGGTCATATCTTTCACTACGGATCTTCGATTGATGAACCATCAATTGTTATTGAAATTAGATATCTGTAACTTTAATTTGATAGGTTGTAGCTCATATAAATCAAATGGATAGCTCCACACGAGCTCTTATAAGTCAACCCATTTTTTATGCCCGAAAATCCATGATTATGCCATTTTTTTCCACAAGACTTAAACCTAACATTTTTTTTACTTGATTTCATGTCAGATCTTTTCTAATTAAACGTACACATCATTTAAAGACTTATTTCTTGAAAAACACATAAAAAACACTCGAAAATAACAACAAAGGCATAGATTTGGAGGCCTAAATTTTTACTAAAAGTACCTTTATCATTGGCAACTTGTTATGGTTAACTATGAAAAGATGGCATGTTGTCATGGTCAATATGGTGAAAGGTTAAAAATATTTTTTTTTCCTTCTATTTTAGAATAATAGGTTCAATCAAAGTAATTATCTATTGCAACGAGGAGTGCAATAGTAATAATTACATTGGAGGTCTTTCGTACCTTTTGGTGATTGAGAAGAATGTCAGTTTTGTTGAGTTGGTGGATATGATTTACATAGTGAATATTATTATTATTATTGAATTAATTTTTTTGAAATATAAATACGAGATTTTGACCTTTAAGGTGTAAGTGTTAAATGTTTATCACTTAGTGTTAGAGCTAGAATTTTTTTATGACTTTTTAAAGTATAAGTGTGAGATGCTATCACTTAGTGTTAGAGCTAGATGATTTTTTTTTTTTCTTGTTATTGGGGTGGGGGGTTGGGTTGGGGCGGGCGGGGGTGTAGGTGCGGTGGGGCGCGGGCAAGGGTGTTGGTGAGGGGTGGTGCTAAAGCAAAATTTTAATTTTTAAGTTAATGCAAATCAAATGTACTAATTTTCAAAAAAACAAGTTGTTAACATCAAATTTAAACATTTAATGCATAAATAAATATTGGTTTCGTGAACCAAATTAAACAATAAATGTGTATACAACATATATTCCCTTTTTTTTTTTTCTAAAAAATTGCATTTAAAGAAGTCATCTGTTTAAAGAAAATTTAATTATGTATTGACCAAAATAATTGGATATGAAGAAATATAACTTTGTAGGCTATTCATAATAAAGTGTAAAAGAGTTGTGGAAAGAATGATAAATGCTGAGAAAACATGTTTTGCAAGAGTATTAATATTTGGAAGGGTACTTTTGTAATTGCAAAATTAATTTTTTTTTCCATAAATTTGATGTATGGATATTTTAGTAATTAAAAATTTTATTAAACAAATGGATATAGAGAAAACTTTTTTGGATGGCAAGAAAATCACCCTACTTGTAATTCTCATAAATAATAACTAAAAACTATATATATATATATATATATATAAACTTATGATGGAATAATCAATAATGAGGTGTGATTTATGTATTAACATGTAGGAATTAGAATGTGTACACCACCTTTTAGTAGGAATGGTTGAGTATCTCCCTTAATCTTAAAAGGTTAATGATTCAAATTTCACTTTTGTCGAAAGTGTAGATAGCTTTTTATGAATTTAATCTTCCCTTCCCATTATATATATATATATATATATATATATATATAAAAGAGAGAGAGAGAGAGAAGAAGAAGAAAAAAAAATGTAGAAATCAAAATCAAAATTTAAATAGGTAACCTAAAATTAGTAAAAATAAATGAAACTCATAGTTAATTAAGTTATTAAAAAATATAAAATATTTTTGTTGATTGATGGGGTCATGGTACTTGTGGTCACTTTCTTTCCACCTCTGTTATTACTGACCAATCCCATCTTATTAACACATTATTAAATCATTGAAAAGGCCGATGAGTTTCTATCCCCCTAACTTGCAACTTGCAAATTAGTTTTACTTCTATACATAAACAATTTTCATTAATTAGGAAGCAATGACTCACTGTAGCCCCTCTACACTTCTAATATGTCAATAAGATTTTCATCAAAATTCCACGTAGCCACCTACCACACTTTTTTAAGAAATGAAATTACATGGTTTGAAAAGTAAAGATCAGTAACATCAAACTTTATATTATTTTTTGTTCCTTCAAACACAATATATTCTTTTTAATTTCTCGTTTAAAACACTTAATTTACTTTCACTTTTGAAACACCTCATTTACTTTTAACAAGGGAAAGTAAATATTAATGTTTAAAGTTTCAATTGGAATCAATTTAGAATATTTAACATTATGTGAGCCATAAAGTGTAATGTAGTATATTTTCTATTATATCAGTATCAAAATTTGTAAAAATTTAGTAGCATTCGAATTTGCATTTTTTTGTTTAATATTAGTTATAGTATAACTAATCGAACCTAAATCATTATTAAATTAGATGTGGACATTC
The DNA here is from genome assembly GCA_021234005.1 of Nephelium lappaceum. Classification (NCBI taxonomy): domain Eukaryota; kingdom Viridiplantae; phylum Streptophyta; class Magnoliopsida; order Sapindales; family Sapindaceae; genus Nephelium; species Nephelium lappaceum. Next base: position 18,580,446 of record CM038004.1, read on the forward strand.
AAATTTATACTTTAAAAGTCACAAAATATGCATTCAAATTAACATAATTTATGTTAGTATTAGTTCTCTCATAAGACTGTACATAGTATATATGACCTCTTAATTATGTCAATATTATTAATGTTTAAAGACTAAGAAAATTTACATACAAAAAACTATGGAAAGATAACTATTGTCCACATGGTTTTTGCAATCTTGATTCATAATTAATGTACAGATCATTAAAGTGGAAATTATTAAACATATTATACAGAATATATATAAATTCGTTTTGAATTTTACCATAAATAAAATTTCAATTATTTTTGACAATTTTCTATATGCACAACATGTCTCGTAGAAGAACATTTTGTGTATGTGAATTGTTTCATGAAATGTTATGCACAGCCTAAATAAACTAAAAATGATTGAAATTACGTATGAGATCAAAATTAAATAATTTCCTTTTTCATTTTAGCCAAAGACAACTATGTCCCATGACTAAATAGCTGGTAAACAGCTGGTCAACAATTGAGTACTGATGTGAACGCTAGAGCTCTTTTATCAGTTACATAAAATGCATTCAGACCATTTTTAATTATATATTTAATTTTCATGATAACCAACATGTAGATATAAATAAATTTATTATCCGCATAATTATTGAAACCTAAACAAATCATTAGATATTCAACCACAGTCCACACAGTCATGTTCCAAAATTTGTGATAAGTATGGGTGAACTGTACGCGGTTTAGAAATTTAAGAATTATCAAGATCAAACTTTTGGCTATCTTTTTTTACTAATGTTTTACTGTTCAAAAACTCATTTAACTTCAAGATCAAAAAGTAAATATTGACTGCAAAAATTTTAATTAAAATAAATTATAGCGACATATTCTAAAATTATACAAGTCATGGTATGTAATGCAATATCAATCATATAAATGAAGTATAATTAAGATAGACCAAAATCTTATAATCATGCATTGTTTTATTTAAATTATGATTTTTATGCATATTTTTGTAGAAATATTGGCTTCATAATACAAAAATTCAGATTTTAAATTTTACAAGACTCACATTAAGCTATTTTGATCAATATAAAAGATGTTTGTTAACCCTACTTATAGAATATGCAATTAAACTTACACTATCATGTAAATGTGCTTTACTGTTGTTGTATTTATGATAATTGGAATTATTTGGTAATTGTTTTGTGGAGAGATGGAGTCTCCAATTATGAAATATACTATTGGTGGCTTTAGATATTGTAGATGCAAGTGAAAAATATTTTTGGAAAACTCTATAAATCGGAGAAACTCGGTGGAAATTTTAATAAGAATGAATTTCACCAAAAATATGAACGATTTGGAGAAATATTGGTTTAACTGCATGCATTCTCATTTAATTTTAATACTTTATTCATATACCTGGATTCTAGGGTGTTATAGGTGTATTTAATTAAGATTTTTAATAACTCGATAAAAATTATGAGATATTTAATATTAAGTAATGAGATATTCAATCAAAACTTTTAAAGAATCGATGAAAGTCAAACGTATTCAATTTATTAATAACTTTTATAGATTTTAAAATATTAATGACTTTTATTGACATTTATTTATAAAAAAACAAAAATTCATAATTTCTCTTTCATTTCTTCCAAAGACTTTTGATGGGAGGATATCAAACTTCTCAATCTCTCTCTCGTATTTAAATCTCCCCAGACTCATGATAGTTATGGTAAATGTATTTTACTTATTATAGATAATGTTTATCTCTGTAAATTATAGTTAGCATATTGCAATAAATTTTGTTTTTAAGTTATTTTGTTTGTACACAGTAATTATCTTTGACAATTTCTTTTTTTAATGTTATTTTTAAATTATTTGTCGAGTTGCATGGAAAATCATAATATTATTAAAGACATCATTTTTACTCCATGATTTTTTTTTCAAAATTAAAAAGATGAATGTCTTGGTTGAGTTTCATAGACGTCAATGGTAAAATTTTTTGTTTTTAAAATATTTTTTATTTACATAAAAAATATAATTTGTGAAGCATATATTATATCTTAAAAATTAACAAAAGTCTATTAATGTTTTTTATTTATTTTTAAATGAAATTCTATAAAAATCCATGCTATGATGAAATGCATCAAATACAACCACCAGGTCTTTTCTTTTTCCATTTTTTAACAAAGACTCGACTTTGATTGCTTTTGTTAGAGAAACAGATTGAATAGTGACTGTTGACATGTATATTGTTGCATTGGCGAACCTGTTGCCGGCCGATGATTTCATTGACGAGTTGGATAGCTACATGTATTAAACTGAATAGACTCCAAAATGGGAGGAGGTGAAGACAACGAAAAAGAAGGCTCGAGTGAAAGAGGAGAAGAAGAGAGAGGTGAAGAGGAAACGAAGGAATGGAAGGAGACGGTGGCGGGCACGATGCAGGAGGACAGCGGCGGGTGGCAGCTAGGGGTTTGCAATGTGTGAACTGGTGGGGCAGAGTGACGGCTAAGATTTGGGATGTCTGAATTGGGTTGATTGTTTTGTTTTCAAATGGTGGTGATTGTTTTGGTTGTGATGATGAATATGATGGGTTTTTTTTTTTTTTCAGCTTTTTTTTTTTCTTTCTTTTTCATATATTTTTTAATTCATTTGATTTCCACTATCTCCGTCATCCATTTTAGAGATAGATAATAAAAATTCATTATATTTTTTTAAAGAAAATTTTGAAAAATAGTTTTTTAAAAAATATAAAATATAAATTTATATTTTTAAATTAATCTTCACCGTCCATCATGTGATGGACAATGGAGATCTCTTTTTTTCAAATTAATTTTTTTAATTGTAATTTCCTTTAATTTATTTTAAAGTTTTTAAAATTTATCTTTAAAAAAAACAAGGTCAAAAGATATTTTTGTTCCCGGTCAGTTAACTCTAATGGAGATCCACTTACAGTGGAGGGATTATTTATAATAAAAGTGAAAAGTATGCTCTGTCTAAAATTAAATTTTTACTGGATAGCTAAATTGTAATTTAGCCGTATATAAAAGGTTATTGAATCATGATTTTTTTCCTCTGATGACTCACTTTTTACTACAGTTAACTGATATTTAGAGTTACATTTTTCATGAAGAATGCATCTCCAAAAACATTTGTATCATGACATAAATGCAAACCTAGAATCGATTGAGCACATCAAATATGAATTTGCTTCCCAAGGCATTCATAGAGTTTTGTTAACCATTCTCAACTTTGATGTCTTGTTTTCTTGAGCTTCGTTCACATTATTTTGTCTTCAATTACTAATCTCAAATCGAATACATATAACAAATATTAAGAAAAGAAATAAGTCAATTCCAGAAAAAATTGACTTACATATTAAATCAATTATCTATAAAACTATTTAAACTTAAAATTAAGTAAAATGATTTACAATTCTTTTTAAATAAAATAATGTTTATTTCAAATTAATATTGATATTTTTTAATGAAATTTTTATGAAAATATATTAATTATAAAATAATAATATATAAAATAATTCTAAAACGGTATTATAATTTTATATATTTTTTAAATATATTATTTTAAATCTTATAATATAAATATTAATAAAATAAATAATAAAACTAATATATAATAGATATCAAATAGTCCTGTACAAGGGACTGTATCTAAAGATAGTCATGCTTATCAGGAGTATTTGGCCTTGATAAGACCATAGAAACCTAACCTGTCAAGGTTAGGGACCAAACGGGCACTAAAAACACTGCAATTTGCATGCCTTTGCCCATGATTCTATCAACCATTTCCAACATAAATTGTGTCAACAAAATTAAGAGGGAAGAAGAATAAAAACCAGTAATGATCCATGAATCCCAGTCAGTTGAAAATGTGAAAAAATAAAGATTTTCTGTTGAGTGGCGACGGAGTACTGCGAGACTGAAAATGATTCAATCCGTCTGTTCATGCAAGCCTGTAATTTGGAAAAGTTTATGCAAGGCACGCATCATCTTTTCGTTAAAAAAAAAAAAAACAAAAGCAAATGATGAGAGACTAGAGAGGAGAGGTGTGTAGCCACATGGGGCCTTCAACTTGTTCATCATTCACATGCCATCTTCAATCATGCATTTCTTATGTAATTCCAAAATACAATTTCATCAATATAACGCGTTCTCTTTTTTTAAAAAAAATTTATCTATTAATAATTTGATCAAAACGTGTTGATGGCCTTTTCAAGGCATGTTAAGTGCAAGCCATGTGAAATCATTTAGTTTGTCTTTCTTGTCTCTTTCATTTGCATTTCTATCATGTGATAACAGGGTTCATATATCATTGTAATTTGAGTATTTTTTGTTCTTCCCTTTAGAGGATAACAGTCAGATTATTTATCTAAACTTTAACATTTAGTATTCATGGAATCATAAACATTAGATTCCATTATCAGTTTTTGTTCTGATTGTGTTATTCAACCTCAAAACCTCTGCATTGGCTCTAATTTTGTACAACTTCAAAAAGTCCAGCTTAATAATTTAAAGTATTTTTATATTTTTTCTTTAAATTAAATTTAAAACTTTATAATAATTATATCATTTTTTTTGGATTTATAATTATATAAATATTAACTCATGAAACAGACATAAATTATAATATCATTTTATTACTAATGACATATTAATTTATTCAATGATACTAGATACTTTACATTTTATTTTTATTATTATCATAATTAATGATAACATAATTAGTAAATGAATATAAGTTAAATGATAATTAAATTTATTTATAAAATATAGTAATTTATTCATTATCAAATTATTATTAAAATACTGGTAAAATAAAAAATAAATAAATAAATAAGGTGAGATATCTGCTGTTATTACGATTAATTACAACACGCGATTGAATTGAGATATCATTGCTACTTACAATCAGCAATTTTCCGTGACACGGCTCCTACCTTCGTTACACGCAACATGCAGGAGACCGACATTTATGATCCATTGAGTTTTATTACATACCAATTTTTCCAGCGTAGTAATGAAAATTGATATTTCATGAACAACTTCCACCCATCTTCTCTTATTCTAAACAAAGAGAAAATCTTCCGTGAAACGCTTAGTTGGCGTATCATATTAATATTACTGACATTTATCTTTTACAAAAAATTAATTTTGCTGTCTTTCTTCATTTACGAGAAAATTTTTATTTAAAAAATTATGTCACGGGTCGCGTTGTTATTCGAATATCACATTAACATTAATTATTTATGAAAGAGAAATGTCGCGTATCATGTTATTATTAAAATGTCATATTAACATCAGAATGATATGTTAATTAAACGTCCTATGAAAGATCTTCTCATAAATAAGATTCTATGGAACAGTCCGAAATGTAACACTATTTTTTAGTCTAGTTTCTAATGGTAGAGAAAGAGAGACTCATACTAAATAAGAAAACCGTTCTCCAACTAAAGAGACTTATGCATAATTTGCTTATATACAAGTGGATTAGAAAGGAAATGTTCACTTTTGTGTTTTGTGGATATAGGTATGCAAACCCTAATGTTGTTTATGCAAAATGAGTTGGATGTTTTTGGTCATCACGTCAAACAAATTGAAAGTATTTTTAATAATTTTTTACAAGAAATGAATTTAATAATATGTCAAATCAAAGGTTTTATCTTAGAATATAAAGATATTATGAAAATGCCTCTGAAAAATAAACTAATCATTATTAGTTATTAATTTTTTTATTAGGTAAATCGTCCCCTACAGCCTAAAAAACCCAACTGGTATTTAAATTTAAGGGCAAAATGGCAATCTAATTAAACAATTAAAATAAAAAAATTGTAAAATTAAATTAATTTAAAAAATAAAAATTTTGTAAAAAATTTAAAAGCAAAAGAATTAATAATTTTCTTTTAAAAAAATTAAAATGAATTCCACTGTCCATCATTTTTTATGAATGGTAGACATTATTTAAATACAAATTATTTTTTTAATATTAAAAAAAAAATGAAGGGGTGGAGATCTAATCTCCAAATTGGATCTCCACCATCCATTAAAACTAATAGATGGTGGAGATCCAATCTGGAGATTGAATCTCCACTTTCCAGTTATTACATCTCAACTAGACATTCACTTATCTTCAAAAAAAAAAAAAAAAATTAAAATATAAAATATAAAATATAAAAAAATAAAAAAATAAACCTTCCTCAACCTTTGACCAATATGCCAAAAAACATCAACAAAACATCATACTCAATCCACCATCATTAACATCAACCCATCATCAACCCACCATCAGCAACACTAACCCACCATTATCATCATCAAACCATCAATCTACTATCATTAACTCAAGAAAAAATAAAAACAAAAATAAAAATAAAATCAAACATCTAGATTCAAACCTAATTGAATCTAGGTTCGTCCAACCCAGCATTCAACTGGGTGGGTTTGACGAACCTAAGTGAATATTGGGTTCGAATACTGGATGGGTTCAACGAACCCAATTGAATACTGGGTTTGTCGAACCCAAAAGAAGAAGAAGAAGAAGAAGACGAACCCAATTGAATACTAGGTTCAAATACTGGGTGGGTTCGACGAACCCAATTGAATACTTGGTCCGTCAAACCCAAAAGAAGAAGAAGAGAGAGAAATGAAGAGAGAGAGAGAGAAAGACAGAGTGACTGGTGAGATGGTGGTGATTTTTTTTATTTAGTTTTTTAATTTTTTAATGTTTTATTTTAAATTTTATATTATTTTTTATTTGATATTATTATTAATTAATAATAAATTTGAATGACATTTTAGTCATTACATTAGTTTAAAGGATATGATAGAGATTTTCTAACATCTTGACAAGGGTATTTTAGTCAATTCATGGATTTTGATGAAAAATTTTTAATTTTTTGCATGGTATGTTAATGACAGAGAGTGGTTCATCTAATAAAAAAAAAAAAAAAAATCGAAAGCTAATCACGATTGGGTTATTTTTCAGAGAGATTTTTCATGATATCTCTAAAATACATGGGCAAAAGTACCTAGGGACTGCATAATATGATTCTAAATATGTAATAAAGATGAGACTTGTTCTTTATATTGATACACAACTCAAAATACTTGATGAACATTCTTGAGTCACGCCTCCCTTGCCCTTGGTTTGCTTTTTATGCTTGCACTTTAATCTTTCAAAGGTCTTTTAATTGTCGAAATTTAAATGAAAAGTTTATTAGATGAATAAATTTTAGAAATTGAAAAATTAAAGAAAAAATTACCAGAAGACCTACTATAATAGAAGAATTATTCAAGTAAATTTATATATTTAAAATTTAGAAAATGATCAAATCAAATGAAAAAGAAGACAGAAGCAGTAGTTTTTATTGAAAAAAAATGGAAACCTGTTTTTTGTTTGTATGTTTGTTTGTTTTTTTTTTTTTCCATTTTTAACATCATTTTTTTTTTAATGCTTTAAAAACAATTAATTACTGAATATATATATATATATATATATATATTTGTGCTTCCAGAAAATAAAAACGAAATCAACCTTTTTAAATACAAGTACCAGACAACCCTTTGGATTTTTTTTTCTTCCTTATCCACAAAAGATAAGGGTGTATTAATAGTCCCCAATTAGGTTTCCAAGGTTCTAATTTACCATTTGGTTATCATCCTTCAACTTTTTCTTTCTTATTTTAATAATCCTTCAACTTAAGATGAAAAACACTTGTCAATTTGAAAAAAAAATGATAAAACTCTTGTAAATAAGTATTTCTATAATTATTTATATTAAATTGAGAATGAGATACATTCATTTTAGCTTCCTTAAATATAAATTAAGTATAACAAATTTATTTCGTGGTTTATCGTGATGCAAGTTATAACTTGTGTCATTATAAGAGTATAACTGAATTCTAAATATAAATGTTATATTAAATAAACAATTAAATAATCTACTTAACATCCATGATTATATATCGTATAATATAATCCTCCACTCAGATATCTAAATTAAGAAAAGATTAATTACTATCAACCACATTTAATAACATTTTTAATTTGGTTCATTGAGTTACATCAATTAAGTGCATCAACATTATCTTATTTGCGGACAGCATTATTATTCCATTACGACCAAGGATGCTACGGCCATGTGTTTCATAATCATTGATCCATGTAATTGGCTAAGAATACTATATGAAAGCACAATACTAGTATAAGGGTGTATTTCCTTCATATAAATCACATGAGTTAATCACTTAATATGATTTTTCTCGTCCTCTTTGAATTAAGATGGCAATCATTATAATTATTAGTTACACATCAGATCGAAAAGTTTAAAATGATAGAAAATAATCAAACTATAGCATTTAAGACTAAAGGTTGACATGTGACACGTTCTCTCACGTGTAACGTGATAATTGTTAATTATTGTTAAATCCAAAAGTTTAAGCTGTAGGAAATAACTCAATTACAGTATTTAAGACTTGAGGTTATATATGACACACCCTCTCACCTGTAACAGAGACTGATAGGAAAAAACCCAACTATAATATTTAAAACTTGAGGTTGACAAGTGATACGCCTCCTTACATGTAACATAGAAAGATAATAAATGTCTGACATATGTTAAACGCCTCTAATTATAGTATTCAAGACTTGAGATTGACATGTGACATGCCCTTTGATGTATAAAGTGGATAGATGATAAAATGTCGGACACATGCTAAATGCTCCCTATTATGTAACATATGTAATGAGAAGATTTTCAAATAAAAGAAAAGAGAGAATTTGAATCAGAAATCTCCAAGTTCTAATATTAATTAAATTGATAAAAAATTATCTAATTATAGTATTTAAAACTTGAGATTTATACGTAACAATAATTATTATGGTATTACACCTCCAAGTGTAAGGTGCGGTCACTCTCTGGATTAATTCCATTGCACATGCATTGGCATCACAGTTGCTCTCTAAAATGATTCCTCAAGTTGTACCGTTGATTGCACCACACGACATATTGCACCTCACGACATAAGGTTTTTATCAATATGAAAGAGGAAAAAAGATTTTTTCGTTGACGTGTCTTGAGGTAACAAAAAGTAAAGGAAAAAAAGAGAAAAAAAATTAGAAAAGGATACTAGCTCCTATCTGCAACCCTATTTGCCTATTTCCTCCAACGGGCGTGTGGTGCACCCACCCACCATATTTTTGCAACCACCGACTACAATTCTAGAGGTAGGCCTTCACAACATCCAAATTCTTTGTTTTTTAGGTTCTATAAACACGGATTTTGACCATAGATCTCATTTGCGAGACTTGGAATCGTACAGTTCGCCCTTGAATTGAAACACTACCCTAACTCAAAACCCGAATGGTCTTACGTTTTAAACTAGCTAGGCTATCAATATCACTAATGATTTCTACAAAATGAACGAACATAACCCAATGAGGTTGGTGGTAACATGCAAGGCCACCGCACAGTCTTCTCTGCGAAAGTATCCCGGACAAAAACCAAAGAGCTTTCCTAAAGAGTTTAGAACAAAGATTCCACTCTATTTTGGTGTTTTTTGGTGAACTTTAGAATGACTGTGCAAGACTCCTTATAAGCCTTTAGGCATTAATTGTTCATGTGGTTGCCATGGTTTACTATCATTAATCGCACCCTTTATTTATGTCCATATATCTGTCATTAAATATAATTTTCTTTTTTTAATGACATTAAATAGATGTAGATATATATATATATATATATATATCTTGATACATACATTTCTTTTGACTGTATGGTATACCATCTTATGATACATCTTATCATACTAATCCTTTACATGTATGTGGTACACATTTAGATTATATTTCTTCAAGACCTAAAATAAAATATATATATATATATATAGTGTTTGTATAATTAGAACGTCCTAACTTTAAAATGTAAAGATTAATCAATCAAATTTATCTATTGTATTTTCTCTCCTAAAATAAATTCTCTCTTCCATTTAATTCAAATGAAATGATTGAATTTGATTGGTTGATCCTTACTTTTTAAAGTTAGGACGTTTTGATTATAAAAGTCTGTATATATACATATATATAAACTCTTGTAAGTGTTCGTAAGTCCTATCTATCAACATGTTTCATTCCTAGCATTATCATAAACCCTTTACTTTTTAGTATTCCGACAGAAGTGGTAGGAGATTTTGGAAAAAACAAAAAAACAAAGGTTGTTGGAGGTGAAAAGTTTGATTCATGAATATCGACATCCACCCTTATAAAAATAATGATTTCATAATCATTTTGTTTTTGATTTAACATTGATTCTAAAACTTGTTCATTATTATTATTATTATTTCATGTCGTTGTTTGAATCTGTCAGTTTGGCTAATTGTGAAAGCAGTAAAGTCTTCCTGTTCACATATAATTCTAATTTGATTCGGTCAATTAATGGCTTTTTCTCCGTTGTATAAAAATAATTCTAACTTCAACAACGATGAAAGAAGTTCAATTATATGTAAATGTATGGTGGACTTGTTAAACAAAGGAAAAGATGATAGGATGGTTGTCCGTATGTCATAACCCACGCAAAGAATAAAGTCAAATTCAAACATGTCGGTAATGCAGTTTTTTCTTTTAATTAAAATTTTATCGCTTTAGATATATATATATATATCTCGCTTTAGTTCATGGTTGTAACAAGATTACAAATAAAATAAGACTACGACGTCGATAACGGTATATGAATACAATGGGAAGGGAAAACTACTCTCACAGCCCCCAACTCTAGCCTTATTTAAGTTGAACGATGAAAATATATGGGTTATTCTACTTTAAGAGCCCATACCGTTAAGGTCATGTTTGGTGCACTAGACATTTTATGGGATTAAGATTAAAAATTTTCAATTCCATGAAATTTGACGTTTGAAGAGGTTGGGAAGGGATTTAAAACCCCATCCCAACTTCATTTCATTCTCGTTCTCATGAGAATCGTCATCCCCACTTTAATTGGTAGGATTGGACCGGATTGCAATGGTTCTCCCACTCTTCTCGTTCTTTTGCTTCTCCTCCATCTATCTCTCTGCGTCAAACCCATCTCGATGAACCACTGTCAAGCCCAGCAACAATCATCGTCGAACCCATCTCTATCATCATCTCTTTTTCCAACAACCACCATAACCCACCCTAAACAACCATACCATCAATCAACCACAACAATCAAACCAAAAAAACCCACAATCGTAACAAACCCATCACACCAACAACAGACCCATGAAAACGGTGACGGTGGGTGGTCGGTTATAGAGAAGAGGAAAAAAGACTAAAGATGAGAGAGAGTGTGTGTGGTTTCTAGAGTTTGGTTGGAGAAGATGAAATGAGGAGAGAGAGAGATTGATTTCTTATAATATTTTAATATTAAAATATTTTATTTTAATATTTTGATTTTAATATTAATATAATTTTAATCCAATTTTAAGTTCTACCAAACATGAGTAAATAATTTTTTAATATAATTTAATCCAATCAATTTCATTTCATTTTATTCCAATCCTTTATGTCAAACGTAGCCTAAGAGAGACTAACAACTCTATTAGTCGACTTGTGCTGACTTATGAAAATACTCTATTTAACAATTAACCTTGAAAAGTTTAAATATATGCATTTTGGTAAAATTAAAAATTAATTATAAAATTATCATAAACATGTAAAATAAAATTAAAAGTTTGGATCTATAACTTCTTGAAGAGGTTATCATTAGATTGATACATATGAGCGCGGTGGAGGGTCGTGGTCCCCCTATTCACCACAAAGAAGGTTCACCCAAGCATCTCCTTCTTTTCATTACCTCTCTTTTTCGTTTCTTTTCCTTTTCACTTGGATAGGGATTGATTTGGAAGTCAGTACTGGTGCACTGGGATTGATTTGGAAGTCAGTACTGGTGCACTGGGATTGATTTGGAAGTCAGTAGTGGTGCACTGGTTGGTATAAAGTTTATTTGGCACTGATTGTGCTTTGGTTGATTGATTTGGGCATGGACTTAATTTTGATGGAGGCAGTCATCATGACTATGTTGATTGATGATGCATGCATGCATGGGTGGGTTCGATTTGGGGTTCTTTCTATTGGTACTTTCTATTGGTAATGGCATCTTATTGGTCCTCCTCCTCAGTGACCCAAAATGGTTAGCTGCCATAGCCATCATAGTCAAATCTAGGATTTGCATTAAATACCCTTTCCTCAATCTAATTTTGATGTCATTTTTTTTAGCTACCATCTGTGATAGATGCAATTCAAATAGAGATTATTGTTAAATTAAATAAGTGCTCTTTAATACTAAATCATGTTAGATAGTGACTTCCTTAGTCTGATTTGATGTACTTTTTTAAAATATTATTTACGATGGAGAGTAGAGATAATTTGAACTTACGTTATTATCAATAATGAACGTTATCTACCACCAAATCATATTAGATAATAGTTTTCTCAACCTAATTTTGATGTGAGTTTTTGTTACGAATAAGATTTATGATGGAATATTTTCTTTATTTATGAATATATAGAATAAAGGTTCATAATTGCTTAATGCTTTCCATACCACACTATCCTATCACCTTTGAGATCAAATCCAAAGTCATCTATTCTAATTTTTTTTCCTTTTTGATTTTTTTCCCTTTATTACTGATTTATGTTAATTTTATGAAAATGATGGTAATTCCCTCTCACCGTTATCTCTCAACAGAACATCATCGTAAAGGATAGTTGATATTTTACTGTTATTTGTTGTATATATCATTTTTTATTTCACATAATTAGTAGACAACAATAAAAAGATAAAATTAAAAGTAATGTTACATTATATAAAAATTTGTCAAAATTTACTATCCAAATAATATGGTAAACTTATTTGTAATTATTAAATCATTAATATATTATTTTAAAATTAATATAATAATTAAAAATAAACTTGCTATATTATTAGTATAAAATTTTTGAATAAGTTTTAGAAAGTGAAATACTTTTCAAAAGTTAATAAGCCCGTGGTGTCATTTTCAAAAAATAATATAATAATAATAAGAGTGTTGTCCACTGTCCACCTATGTTTCTATTATAAATTTGACAATTGGCAAGGAGATAAAAAAACTGGTTTGACTTAGGTAATTCTCATTAATCAAAAATAAAACTTAATTCTCAAAATAATAATAATAATAATAATAATAACAAACAGGTTTGACTTAGGAATGCCGGACAAAAGTCATAAACCTGCCAATTATTCAAATAAAATACAAAGTCTTTATCATTTAAAAATCGACAGAATAACAATTTATTAAAAAATTATTAAAGTTTGATTATTTGAGTGCCACTTGCATCAAAAAGATAAGCACCGTCACACTGCGCGCATTGTTACGGTGTGGACATGCCCATGTGCATTTCCTGGGTTCCCTTTCAGCTGGTATTTAGTCCCAAATAATTTTGGCAGTTGATGGTAAAAATAAACTGTTGGCTTTCTTATGGTTACTGTAGTTGGATGAATAAAAATAAATAAATATTAACAAGATAAGTCCATGTTTTATAAAAGTTTTATATGAAAAAGGAAAAATAAAAAAGATGATGGTTACCATAGTCAGAATACCAGGTGTTGTTTGGATTTGGTTTTTTAAAATGATTTTTCATTTCCAAAAACAAAAAATGGATGGAAAGCATTTGATAAGCTATTTTATAAAATATATTTTTGAAATTGGAAAAAAATTTTGAAAAATGATAACTAAAAAGTAAAAAATAGCTTTTTATATTTTTTACCATTTTTAAAATATATTTTCAAAATAAATCATAACATTTCTCTCCAAACAATAACTTTATTCATTTTAAAAGATAATATCAAACATATTTATATAATTTTTTGTTTTTGAAAACAAGTTTTGAGAAATCTTATCAAAAACATTGTATTTTTAAAAATATTATTTTGAAAATATGTTTTTTATTTTTTAAAATAATTTTTAAAAATATCATTTGTAAAGCGAAGCCAAACCTGCTGTTAGAGTTTATTGTGGTTGGAAACCGAGACGCTACTATTATTGTTTGACTTGATAACTGATGTACTCTTGATGCAAGGACGAAAATGCTGTTTTCATGAAAAATTGGAGATTGAAAAGCAAATAGGTCAATATTAAGTTAAAAATAATAATAATAAGAAGAAGAAAAGATTTGTTAAAATTTTCCCATTAAATTGGAATCATCAACAGGTAGATGGTACAATATTACATGGAAATTGGAATGATAACCCACCCTATGTTTTCTAAAGTTTGCACTTTGGCTTGCGTTACGGCCTCTGGCCGTTTTCTTGTACTTTTACGAGCGAATGGCCGTTTTCTTGTGCTTTTACGATACAATCCAAATTAAATTTATTTTCTCCAGTCAAAAATTTTTAAATGAACATTCAGTATTGTTTAAAATTATTTATAGAGATGATCGAATAAATATAACAAAAATAGAACATCCATACATAATTCTATACAATGAATAAATTTAACATATTTTGGATGATATTAAATATTGGTTTTAAATTACATTGTAATAATATAATAATATTAGATATGACAAAGCTTGTGTGAAATGAATGAGATAGCAATTAGTGAATGACCACATTTTGTTAAAAAAAAAAAAAAAGATATGAAAAATTGTAATTGATGTGTATCCATTCATTAAGCACTATTATTGGTTGGTGATGTAATCACCATACATGACAGTTTAAATTTGCAATAAAATTGGCTTTGTGGCATCTTAAAAATAGGATGATCCATAAATTAAATTTTAATTTTATTGGTTTTTTTTTTTTTTTATAGTGGGGAGGAGATTAAATTTAAAACAAAACTACTTATATTTTATATTTTAAAATAAAGATAAAACTTGTATCTTTAACTTCTCATCTACTTCAACCAAGGATAATATGCTAACCTTTTTTTTTTTTTTTTTTTTTTCATGGTAATGGGATAGAATTTAATCGATAGAAAACTATCTCTATTTTATGTTTTAAGATAATAATATTAGAAATCGAAATAAAAATAAAAATAGTGGAGATTTGGCCAATGTCCTGAAGGAGGTAGACTCAAGCACCCACTCAGTTGGTCTTAGTGGCGGTGGGTTCATCTTATCTCTCCCTTAAAATCTCACTAATTATGTGGGCATTTTTTCATTATCATAGGTCGTTCTCTTTCGTTTTCCAAAAAATGATCTCTAAATTATATTATACAGTCATACCTCAGTCGGTCTCATTGATACGTGATTAAATATTGTTATTTAAAAAAGAAAAAAAAAAAAGAGAAATAGTGGTACGGATTTTACCAGAACTCGATAGAGAGAGAGAGAATAAAGCAAGAAAGACAGAGAAAGGACAGAAGCTGCAGAGAAGCAAGTAGAAAGACTTTTCTTTTTTTTTTTTTTAAGTAAAGTAGAAAGATTTGAACAGTGAGCTTTTATTTATATTTATTTAAGGCATGAGATTCATCTACTCCAACACTCAAACGCTCACGTTATACTTCTCCTCTCTCTCTCTCTCTCTCTCTCTTTTCTCTCTCTGTTTCTGCAAAACGGAGAGAGACATCCACACTGTTCTCTTCTCTTCATCCCCTTGTCTTCTGTTTTCTTAACTTTGCTCTGTAGTAGATCTGACTCCTCATTCTAATAAGACACATTCAGCTGGTCTCTACTTTCTTGCCAACAAACAATAACAATAAGTAAGTGTTCCTGTTGTCATGATGATATGCCCGAAAATCATCAAAATGATCTGATTCGTTTTACGTACATTACACACAGATTGTAATCATCAACCTGGTTTTCTTTGGTTTGAAGCGACTGACAATAATATTATATGTGCCTTCTTTTTTGCTTTTTCACTTTTATTTTCTTTTAGCTTTGCATTAATTTGGTGGAAGATCTAGTGCTCCCTTTTTTTGACTTAACTCATTAATGGGACCAGCCACGTTACATTGTTTTGGACGGCTGTTTGTTAGACTTTGGGGCCCCTTGTTCATGTGAAATTTATAATTCCACTAACATGTCGGTATTAGTTGCTTTCGGATCTTCCTTTCTCTGCTTGTCTTAATGCTCTTCCTCTTACACTTCCCATTAACCACGACTTATTAATTTTAGATCTCTAGCTAGTAAGCAAAAATGAGAGCTAGCTTTGTGTGTATATATATATATTGTTATGTTGGCAGAGTTTAATTTTGATTGAGTTGTTGAATTGTATGTGTGCAGATAATTAATTAAAACTCTTCTGGACATCATCATGAAGCATAAAGATGGAAAACCAAATTCTCAGGCTGATAAAAGTAGCAGAATTGTGCCATTGACTGTGTTGCTTGTTGTGGCGTGTGGTTTCTCGTTTTATCTTGGTGGAATCTTTTGTTCTGAGAAAAACAGATCCGAGCTTGTAAGGGATGTCACCGCCAAGTCAGTGCCTTCTCCCAAGGAAGCCGCGGTTTCTCCTCTCCAGATCAAATCTGTTTCCTTTCCTGAATGCAGCAGTGAATACCAAGACTACACTCCTTGTACTGATCCAAAGGTGTCGCTTTGTCATAAATTTTGAATTTTGTAGTATTAACTAGGCTAGTTCAGGACAAGAGGAGGATATGAGACGTGCACGAACAGTTTCGACAATGTGTCTATGTTGATTATAATTATATATATGTAATTGTTATTGCAGAGGTGGAAAAAGTATGGTGTTCATCGGCTTACTTTCATGGAACGTCATTGCCCTCCGGTTTTCGATAGGAAGGAATGCTTGATTCCGCCTCCTGATGGGTATAAGCCACCAATCAGATGGCCAAAGAGTAGAGATGAATGTTGGTACAGGTATTGTTGTTTTGGTATTTTAATATGTTTAAGGGGGTTGTTGTTTTCAGTGTGCAAGCTATGTAATTGTATTGATACAATGTGGATCTGGTTTCAGGAATGTGCCTTATGATTGGATTAACAAGCAGAAGTCGAATCAAAACTGGCTGCGGAAACAAGGGGAGAAGTTTCTGTTTCCTGGTGGGGGTACCATGTTTCCTAGAGGGGTTGGTGCTTATGTTGATTTGATGCAAGATCTGATCCCTGGATTGAAAGATGGCACTGTCCGAACTGCCATTGACACTGGATGCGGGGTGAGGAGTTCATTTTTTCAGTTTCTTGGTTCTATTGTAACAAATGACAATGTTATCAAATGCTTTATGATTGTCTTGTTTCTTGTTTTTATTTCAATGGAAAGCGGGAGTTGCTTAATCTAGATGGTTATTTTATTTTTACAGGTTGCAAGCTGGGGAGGTGATTTATTGGATCGTGGAATTTTAACTGTTTCTCTTGCACCAAGAGATAATCATGAAGCTCAAGTCCAATTTGCACTAGAACGTGGAATTCCTGCAATTCTTGGCATCATTTCTACACAGCGCCTGCCTTTCCCCTCGAATTCATTTGATATGGCTCACTGCTCAAGATGCCTTATACCGTGGACAGAATTTGGTAATTAATTATTTCTGTGTCATTACATCTAATACACTCAGAAATTGTTGCTGTATGTTTTTAGACAAAATAACATCACTGAGTAGTTGGCTTTAGGAAATAAGTTTTGTAGTAGGAACTCATTGATTGTGTGATTGTAGTAAAGTTCCTTTACCACAATGCATCTAGGAAAACATTTGTTTGCTGGCTCTTGTGTTTTAGTTGTGTATATATGGAATCTGTTGGATATATCTCATTACTTTCCTCATTTCAAGTAATTCAAAATAGCTTTGGAGATGAAGTGAGTATGGTAGGAACCTGTTGATACCATTTAAGAAAGATATAGGATTTTATAATCTAATTTAGATAAATCAGTTCTATTGATGAGGTATTTAAATGGTGTGATTGAGCCTAATTTAATAGCTTAATTCGATAAACGTGTGACATTATGTTCTGAAATATGGACTACCATAAGGTTTCCATGAGATTGTAAACTGTACTCCATTCTAAGATGCCGGTATTTGTTATTGTGTTTTACTTAATAATAATAATATTGTTCTTTCAGGTGGAATTTATCTCCTAGAAATTCACCGCATACTCCGTCCTGGTGGATTCTGGGTCCTGTCTGGCCCACCAGTCAACTATGAGAACCGGTGGCGAGGTTGGAACACCACTGTGGAAGAGCAGAGATCGGATTATGAGAAGTTGCAAGAATTGCTCACTTCAATGTGCTTCAAGTTGTACAACAAAAAGGATGATATTGCAGTGTGGCAGAAATCCTCAGACAACGGTTGCTACAGTAGTCAGCTTTTGAACCCTGATGCGTACCCACCCAAGTGTGATGATAGCCTTGAGCCGGATTCAGCTTGGTACACTCCTCTCCGTCCTTGTGTTGTTGTCCCGAGACCACAACTGAAACAATCTGCTTTGGATTCTATGCCTAAATGGCCAGAGCGGTTGCATGTGGCACCTGAACGCATTTCTGATATTCATGGTGGGAGTGCTAGAGCTTTCAAGCATGACTACAGTAAGTGGAAGGTGAGAGTGAAGCACTACAAAACGTTGCTACCTGCAATTGGGACCGAAAAGATTAGAAATGTAATGGACATGAATACCCTTTACGGAGGATTTGCTGCGGCTGTAATTGATGATCCTTTATGGGTTATGAATGTGGTTTCATCCTATGCTGCCAACACGCTTGCTGTGGTCTATGACAGGGGTCTAATCGGAACTTACCATGATTGGTAATTTTTGCATGCGTCTATTTTGCGAATTAAAATTTGATCATGCATCGATAACATAATTCTGTTCATTCTTTACTTCATACAATGTTGGAAGTTCTGTTTTTAAGATTCATCTCTGTGCTGTTTTGGCAGGTGTGAAGCTTTCTCAACTTATCCTCGAACTTACTGATCTCCTTCACCTCGATGGTCTCTTCACAATGGAAAGTCAGAGGTAAGACATCGGGCTCAACTTTCCTTTATCGCATTTCTGAACTCACAGGAATTTAACATTTCATGAATTGTAAATTTGACATTCCATACTAGGTGAGAAATTCATAGCACAACACCTCATATGGTTTAGGCTTGTTCTTGACTCTGAACTTCTTATCCACAAGGATTGTCTTTTGTAGTGGAGAAACCTAAGTGAAAAACATGCTAGACACTTGATATGAGATTTTTGGCATCCTGAATGCTGTAATAAGATTTAGACATTAATTGTTAGTGCTTTGAACAGATGTGAAATGAAATACGTGCTGTTGGAGATGGATCGCATCCTACGTCCCGGCGGATACGTTATAATACGGGAATCCGCCTATTTCGTGGATGCTATTTCTACCATTGCCAAGGGGATGAGGTGGGGTTGCCGGCAAGAGGACACGGAATATGGAGTTGAGAAGGAGAAGTTGTTGATTTGCCAGAAAACACTCTGGTACTCTAACCAAAGTTCAAGTTGATAAAAGAGTACAAAATCAAATTAAAGATATGATACAATTCCCCTCCAAGGGCTGA
Source organism: Nephelium lappaceum (assembly GCA_021234005.1). Taxonomy (NCBI): domain Eukaryota; kingdom Viridiplantae; phylum Streptophyta; class Magnoliopsida; order Sapindales; family Sapindaceae; genus Nephelium; species Nephelium lappaceum. The sequence goes on from CM038004.1 coordinate 18,599,931, forward strand.
GATTCATTATAATTCCAATCGGTTGGAATTGGAAGCAGATAAAAACACCAGTTGATTACTTATATAGAGATTAATTTCTTCCATAGAAGTCAAGAAACTTTAAATTCAAAATTGTCAATTGTAGCTATCTCAATAATTTAACTTTATTAAATTATAGTGCTTTCCTATACATATATTCTTTGTAATGTATCAATATTTCGGTATTGTATCCTCTTGATACTCTGGCTATTGTAATTTTATTTTTTTGTATTTTATTTCTTTTTCAATTTTTGGTTTTTTGTATGGTCTTAAACAATGATAATTAGTGGATGCAAGGAACTTAAAGCGCATCCTTTGGTAATGTAATCTGCTGTTTTATGCTGTCCACTGAAATTCCATTATTTGTTGCAGTTATTCGCTTTAAAGCTGGGATGAGAATAGATTAGAATACAGGGAATTTAGCATTAGATTAAATATTTTATTAATGAAATAGTTTATTTTTAATCTTTAATTAAATAAATTAAATTATTATAAATCATTTTGTGGTCGAATAAATTTATTTACAAAACGAATAATAAAAAATAAATATGAATAATGTTTTGAAATATTAAAAAGTAAATTACTATAAAATGAAATAAGGGAGTCCAATCTGATTTAACACAGGGAGAATGGGTAACAAATACCAGAACAAGGAATTGAAAGTCATTATTGGTACTGGAGCAAATTGGGAAAAGTGCGTGTAGGAAACCTGGGCATTTCGCGTATATGCACAATTAATTCAAGTTTTTGGAAAGCAACGATAGGGATATTTCAACGTTTGCCGCAAATGTGGAAAGGCATCTTATGATTTCGTAATTTATGATTTTACACCTGGTCATTAGTCTTATGATAAAAAGTGAAGTCTAACATATGCAGAGCACTAAATGATATCTTTATCCCGGGTATATGAATCTCTTTATTAAATGATAAATATGAAAATAAAATATAGAAAGAAGATATCTCCATCATCCATATCAAAGATGGATTATGAAGATTAAACTTAATTAAAATAAAATTAAAAAACAAAATTAATAAAGAAAGATCTCCATTGTCCATTTCTAAAATGGGCAGGTGGGAGATCAAAATCAATTTAATAATTTATTGAATTATTAAACAATTTTTTTTTTTTAAAAAAAAAAGGAAAAAAGTATGAAACAGATTGGTCGTCGATCTGCTTTCAAATCCTAGGTCGTTTGACAAGATAGGACATTCCAAATCATCAACCGATCTAGAACAGTCCAAATCATTTGACAATCTAGATTATCTAGATACCAGCTCTCTTGAACTCTAACGCACTGTCAAATGCCAAACGTTGTCTCTCAAAGCTCTCTCTTCTCTTGTTTCCCTCCTTCCATTGTCAAACACCGTTGACCATCATTAAACAGTCCTCTATTGCTAGATACCTTCATCTCCAGTGATGGACAATCAATGGAGGCACAATCCATCTCCATCAATCTCTATCCTCCATCAATATTAATGGATGGTAGATCTCCACCTTTTCTTTCGGGTTTTTAATTGTTAGTTTAGTTTTTAATTTAAATTAATTTAATTTGTTAAAAATATTTTAATATAAGATTTAGGATAAATGACCTTTTTGCTCTTCCACCACTAATGACAATCTCATTCCTCTAACAAAATTGTTAACAGTGAGGTGTTATTTGATGATTTAATTAAACGGTGGGATGTAAAATTGCCAATTACGAAACTACAAAGTATCTTTTCACATTTGCGACAAATGTTAGGCGGATTTTTTAGAAATATCCTGCAACAATGTGACATCTTTGACCGCATTAACCACCGTTAAAGATAATAGTGACTTAACATTTTGAGGACAAAATGACCTTGCCAACAATCTCCATTAATGGAGATTGTTGGAGATGAGATTAACTTTTACAATCTTGCCAACAATCTTGTTTTCATGCATTTCTTCACATCATTTTGGGTATCTATTAATGACGATGGAGACCGAGTTATGGAGATCTCGATGACGGGATCTCTATCACTTATGAAGGCCTTGGATGGAGATGGGTCTTCATTTCCATCCATGAAAATGATGGAGATCCACCACCTTAATTTTTTTTTTCCCTTTATTTTAAGTGATCTCCACCACCCATTAGTATGATTGATGGTGGAGATGCGATATTATTTTTACTTGTATTTAATCTATTTTAAAATTTATCTTTATTTAAAAAAAAAAATCAAATTGGATGGTGAAATCTATTTTTTTTTATAAAAAAAAATAGTTTTCAAAAATTATTTTAAAATAAAATATAAGAAATATGAACAAAAAGACAAAATTACCCTTAAAGATGTTAAAGCTAATGGTTGTTGAGCAATGGCAATAGCTAAATTGTAATTATTGCATAAAGTTTCATCCCGTCCGTCAATAAGTTTATATGGGTAGCTACTTTATAATTTGTTTTTTAATATTTTATTTAACTTTGGCTCCTCATATATCATATCAATTGAGTATAAATTTAAATAAATTTTGTTAACTATCCAACAGTAATCACTGCAAAATTTGGGTATACAATGGAGATTATCACAAAAAGGGAGGGACTTTGATGAGTTCCCAAAGATATAATGTTTTCGATAAAACCATTGGATCTCAGTTCTTCCCATCCAAATGGACCCAATCTTTGAAGCCCACATACTTTTCCAATTCGTCCACCTCCTTGACCAACACACATGTTATCTTATCCACTTCGTTTCTCTCTCTCACTCAGAGCTTGATGGCGATTTTGTCGACCAATGAAACTTAATATCCTCTTTTCTCTCCTACAAAATCTAAACTGTATTTGTTCAGACATTTTCTTGTCTGAATCCAAGAGAAGGAAAGTTGAACAAAACAAAGTAAATGGCTACCATAGCTTGGCCATATAACCTCTCTCCCTCACCACCTACATCTAAGGTAACACACCTCTCTCTCTCTCTTTTTGTTGTTGCCTCAAAATGCTCTACAAATCTTGCTATTTGCTAACTTCATGGCTACTTGACGAATGTTCAGAGTTATTATTTTTAGTTATGTAAGTTCCCTTTTGGTTAGTATGTTCATATTTGCCATTAAGTGGAAAGGAACTCCGGCATAAATAATGCAATTACTTGGAAATGAATCTAATGGTTGCATTTTAAACAAATTGATTATCCAAATACCTTAATCATTGGTGAAAGAAGCATAAGATATGATGGACAATATAACTAAGGGCTCTTGCTTTGTCATTTCAAAATATTAAAAAAAACTGAAAACTTAGGTAGATTACAAAAGCTTGAGTTGTATTTTTAGTGTGCAAAAACTCCAATCAAACCCTAGTCATTTAATTTTTTGTGTCAACTAGACACGGCTAAATAAAATCAGAAAATTCAAAAGGGTGGTTTTCAAAATAAGTTGTAGAATTGCATGAAACTGTGTAGGATGAGCTATGTGTTACCAAGTATACAGGAATAATAATCTCCCCTTTTAGGCATAAATTTCTTCCTGACTATGCGCCGTACTACTACTAGAGAATTCATGATGGATAATCATTTTTGAAACATAATGATCTACATTGACATCATTAGTATTCATAATATTTAATATAATGTTTTATCTCATAAATGGCAATTTTCCCACTTCTTTGTGGGTAGTTTTCATTTGTCCTAGGAGTTAGATTTTTGGATTGCACGCTCAAGCAAAAATATCTGTAAGTCCCGACAAACATCTAACCTGATGTTAGGAGTTGTTATGAAATAAAATAAAATAAAAAACATAATGTTTTGTCTTAAAATTAAATTGTTAATAAACCTCAAGTTAGGACTTAGGAGATTATTGTGTAACAGATTATAAGTCTTACATATGGTTATTTGAGTCTAGAATGCATTACAATGCATGTGCATATCCCGTTAAATTGATGCATGGTGCATCTTGCTATGCAGATTGATTGTAGTCACGAGCAGCAATCAACTCTAGTTCAAAAGTTTTGCACCTGCTCCATCAGCTACCTCTTGTACAAATATAAGAAAATAAAGTCACATACAAGAACCCCAGCGTTAAAGACCTCGTCCTTATATGCACCGATTGAACAGGCCACAAAGAACCCTATTTCCATTACAAAACAATACCCTTACCAATGTCAATTTTCACGCTCAACAACCTTATATGCCACCTCTAATAGGCCAAGAGGGTTCGGAGCGTCGCCAAAGAAAATGAAAAAGAGCAAGAAGTCAAAGACTGGCTTTGAAGATGATGATGACGACGAGGAGGACAAAGAAGAAGCAGCAGAAGAAGGCATAATACCGGAGATAGTGACAAATAGAATGATAAGTAGAATGGGCCTTTCAGTGGGGATTCCATTATTTATAGGGGTGCTCTTCTTCCCATTCTTTTATTATCTAAAGGTAGTTCAAAAGATCGATGTCCCAACATGGGTGCCCTTTATAGTATCATTTATCTTCTTTGGGGCAGCGCTGTTGGGAGTAAGTTATGGTATTGTGTCATCCAGTTGGGATCCAATGAGGGAAGGTTCACTCTTGGGTTGGAATGAAGCTCAAAAGAACTGGCCTGTTTTTTGGCAATCTCTTTGGGGTGGATCTCGCAAGAAATAGAACTTGCCCATCTCTCTCTCTTTTTGTATGCCTGCATTCTAGATATCGACATGTTTGGGGCTAAATTTGATGATGGAAGGAGTCTGAATGATCTAAACATGACATCATTTTGTTGTGTCCTATAAATATATGTAGATCCATCTATATGTGTTTGCACTACTTTTAGGTCAATGTTGCTTCAGTTCACAATTATAACTTGTTTGAAGTCATGATAAAAGAACTCAAAATATCTAAGTAGTTGGTCAGTGGTGCCATTGGTCGGCCCACTGACCTTTATAACTTCAAGTCACAAGTTCTACACCCCGTTAAAACTTTCTCCCATCATATAAAAATATATGGGCCTCCTCCCAATCTATGTATAGAATGCTCCTCCGACATGGGAGTCGCTCTTCGGATCGCATTACAGAATCAAATTTTATCATATAAAAATATATGGGCCTCCTCCCAATCTATGTATAGAATGCTCCTCCGACATGGGAGTCGCTCTTCGGATCGCATTACAGAATCAAATTTTATCTAATCTCAACTGATTCCTGAGTTTGTCCCAGTCATTAAAATAAAAAATAAAAAAAAAAACTCAAAATATCAAAATATGTTGGGAGTTTGGACATCCACTTGCTATATATTGTTATTTGCAAGCACGGATAACAACGGGTGGGGTTCAGGTGGATATGCCAATATCCATACCCGAACCCGTAAGAAATTTTTATACCCACTGTCTGAACCCGTCATCGGTCCTCGCGGGTTCGGGTATGTACCCGAGGGTGTGCGTGGACCCGTGGGTACACCCATACCCGCTAAATTAAAAAAAAAAAAAAAGTCTATACAATTTCTAGATTTCAAGCAAAGGAGCATTCAACTATTCAACAAGTATTCAAAGATTTCAAGCAAAGAAGCGAACCCATTTGGCAACGAAGCAAGACTCTGTTAATGAAAATACAATTAACCCTTTATCCATCTCTAAATCTCCTCTAAGATGCCTACAAATGCATGAAATTGAACAAAAGCAACTAGAAGTGTAGCCTGTCATGTTGAGGAATTCAACAAGTAGAACAATATCTTCAAACCACATAATGTTGAATCCATCAAATGATTCATTAACCAAAACAATAACTTGTAATCAACTGTATTTTCTCAAATGAGAATCTTATTCAATCCGAAAAAAAAAAAAGAATCTAACAAATGCAAATAAGTCCACCTAAATCTCAAAGAAAAGAAGAACCATAAACAACACTACATCTTTCTAAAACAATTGAATAAACTCACAAGTCAACGGCGGCTAGGAGAGACCGAAGACGGACTTGGTCGGCGGGAAGCGAGAGCAATGAGAGGAGAGGCGTCTGAGAAGTGAGCGGAGGACCGACGCTGCTCGCAGCTAGGCGGAGTAAGAGAGGTCAACGGCCACGGAGGCGACTGGCACGAGATGGCGACGGTGTGAGAGATGGTCACGGCACGGCGGTCGGCGAAGCTTGGAGTCGGAGAGGGAAAGGAGAGACTATTGGGGTCGGGGCAGCTGAGCAAAATGAATCGAGGGTTTTAAAAAAAAAAAAATCCTTTATATAGCATTACTCAAAACTACACCGTTTTGAGCACTGTTACAAAAAAAAACAATAAAAGTGTGCTTAGATATCTTTTTAAAATAATATTTTTGAAATAAAAAACATATTTTGAAAATAACAATTTAAAAAATTGTAATGTATTTAATAACATTTTTAAAAATTTATTTCAAAAATGAAAAATTAAAAAAAAAATTGTTTAGTAGCCTTTTGGAAAAGAAAAAATGATGGAAAAAACAAAGAAACAAAAAATGATCAAAATTATAAAATATTTTTTTCTCTCACCTCACCTCTCTCTTTCCATCACTCATCGATCTCTCTTTCTTCACACACTACTCTCTCTCTCATCTCATTGTTCTCTCATCGGAAAGGCTCTCCTCCTCACCTTCATCGCCTTCCGGCCATTTCGCACCTTTGGTGATTCACCATCGGAGTTTCCTTCATTGTGGTCATCGTCGTTGTCTTCTTCTTTGTCGTCTTATTATTATTCTTCGTCGTTTTTTTGTTCTTTTGGTTTGTGTTTTGGTGCTCTCTCTCATCTTCATAGTCTTCGTTTTTTTATTTTTTATTTTTATTTTTTTGTGGTTGAACCAGAGTTCTAATTTGGTTTCATTTTTATGATTAAACAATCCAGTTGGGTGTTTATATTTTTTTCATTCTTTGGTTGGGTGCTTGCGTTTTCTTCATTTTTTTTTTTCCATTTTTTTCTTTATTTTTTCAACAATCTAGTTGGATTGTTTTTTAAAACCATTGAACGGAAAAAATCGTTTTCCACTTCCTTATTGAAATTTTTGAAAACATGTTTTCCATTTTCAAAAACATGTTTTTGAAAAAGATTGCCAAACATATTTCATAGCGATTTTTCATTTTTCGAATACGAAAAACTGTTTTTAAAAACGTATCCAACAACCACCGAATGTTTTTGTTTGTACAAGTAAATGGGTATGAATATGGATTTTTCCCATACTCGTAGCCGAACCCGAACCGGTTACAAGTATAAAATTGATATTCATATCCACCCACAAACCCATTTAGTCATATTCACACTCATCCATCATGGACAAGTATTCAAGGGTTCATAGGTTTGCAGGTAAAATTGTCATCCCCATTTGCAAGAGTTATTCACTTGAAAAACAACACTTCTTGACCTGATTAATCAAGATACCCAGTTATGAATTCTCACTCTTAGTCTTAGCAACCAAAAATATAAGATTTTTATTACTAAGACTTTAATCCAAAGACTGTTTTATAACACTCAACAGCCACCCTTCTCTTCTTAAATTTCAAAAATCTTGCACCTAATAGTTAAATGAACCACAAATTAAAGTATTCTCCAGTGACATCCTCTCCATTAACCTCCGCCTAAGATCTAAGGCTATATTTGGTTCATAGAAAGGAATTTATGTTGGAATGAAATTCATCTAGATATGCAATTCTCATAAGGATTTCATTTATTAAACGAATTCCATTGTCTGGTTGCAATATGACAGTCATAATTGGATCTTGATGTTCTGATTAAAATACTGCGGTGTCCAAAAAGAGTATCTGGAATCCTTATGAGAAGTTTTTCTTGATGAATTTCATTCCAACATAAATTCTTTTGTATGAACCAAATATAGCCATAGAACTTCTAGTAAATTATAAATCAAAATCTTAATCTATCTAGAACTTCTAGTAACTCAAAATTTCCTTGACTGATTTCTTCCTCATGACTGCTTGATTTTCTTTTCTTTTATGCGTACAAACCAATTCCTAACTCATATTGTTGCATGTCATTGTGTATACTTCATAAAAAGAATCTTATGTAATTCTACCCATTCTAAAATCCTTTCTTATTCACTTTAAATAAGGTTTCCATAATAAAATAATTTTCTTTAATTAGCAATTCTAATCCAAGTAGGAAACTAATCTAGTACCTTAATAATGTGATATTTTAATGTTCCTATGAATTTGAACTCATAAATTGGTAAATTAAACAATATCATCTCATTGTAATATATTGCAACAATAACAATGATTAAATTACAAAAGATAATGAAATACATACCTTCAACTGGAGTAGGATAAAAAAGAACAACTGCTACAGGTCTGGTAAGTAATCACAATGGAGAGCAAACTCTAATCACAGTGTAAAAGCCCAGAGAAAATTTGTTTTGTTTACTGAGAAGAAGAAGAAGCAGAAAATTTATGTATACTGTTTCTTTTTTTATTCATCACCAGTTTATGTTTTTCAACAACGTATATATATTCTTTCTTTTAACAACTGCCAGAATAGTTGTAACTGATGTCAACTGCTATAGTAGTTGATTACCATTATCCAAAAACCAAATTTCAAATTAAAATTAGGTATTGGATATTGGGTTATGGTTTCTGAATAAAACCCGATCCAAATCTTAAAGCCCAATTATTTGTTCTGGACGGGCTTCCATAATTTCCAACATCTCCCACTCGTACAAACTGAGACAATGTTTATGAAGGGATGTAAACATTCAAAAACAAATCTATTCTCAAATATTAATACAGGCAAATACACCGTGTGACCCGTGAACAATTGTTAATCTTGGAGCTTGTAGTTTGATATTTTACTATTGAAACATCACATATTGTTCAAATGTATCCTAGATTCAATTTCAAAGTTTTATCAGCTTAAGTATACTTAATCCCTCCTTTTAATTGATAAAAAAGCTATACTTGACTTTAATAATTCTATGTATTCATAATTGTAATCAAACTTTGATCACAATTGGTCGACCAATGAATACACCATTGATAAAGAAATGTCGAATCTTCCTATTCGACTTTCGTCATTTGGTCCATAAAGACAATTGCTACCATAGACATACCACATAAGTCGAATTATCATGACCATAGAAAGATATGCTAAAGGTGCTAACATCATTCTGTGACTTCAGGACAAAGACAATGGTCTTAAGGATATAGTTAAGAGTTTTTACAATTCTAATGGAACTTACACAATGAGGAAGCAGGGATTCATTTTCTCATTTTCATATTGGTCACATAAGCACACATGGTATGAGTCATGTGCTACAGTGAATTTCATTCTTAAATTCATATATCTAATAATTATTTCACTGTACAGATCTGAGTTCAAACGCAATTTGAGCGTTCAACCTGAGTTCTTAATTGCTCACTTTTCAAAATGTCATATTAAGATCTCACATTTGGCTCAATCAGATTTCGATGACAATGGGGTAATTGTCATTGATTGGTTTTCATAGTTTGTTTATGTAGAGAAAACCTCATCTTAACTAGGTCAAGACGACAAAAATCATATATCTAAGCTCCAAGAAAATTATATTACTTATAATTTGCAATGATATATGTGTTTCATCTTAGTTTGTTTTCCCAAACAACCAAGGCGACAACATGTATAAGAATGCTAGTCTCTACCCTGACAACATATTTTAGCAAATTCTTATATGAAATATGTATGCTAGTATAAAATTAAAGATTCAAATTGAGCTGATATTTATATTCATAAGCAGAAAAATAAATCAATTTAAACAATTCAATACATATATATATATATGATATATATATGGCGCAGGATCGGGGGACATAAGTTTTGACACAAATTTTGACACGAATTTATTGACCATTGGATGAAATGATTTTAATAGTTTAGATTTACTCACACCACTACATACAACTCCATTTTACACTCTATATAAATATTTTCTCTCTCATCTCTCTTCATTATTACATTAGCTCTCTCATCTCTCTTCATTATTACACCATTTCTCTCATCTCTCTTTATTATTATACTATCTCTCATCTCTCCCATTAATATTAAAATCTCAATATTTAAATTATTTTTTTCTCACCCAATCCAATTATATTTAAAAACTCATCAAGAAAATTAAAAAAAAAAAAAGCAGCAATTGTTTTTTTTTTTTTCAACTTGATAAACTTATTATTTAAATGATAATTTATTTTTTAAAATAGTTTAAACCAAGCAATTTTTAGTAAGAAAATTTTTACTACCACTTAAAAAAAAAAATCTTATTTCAAAAACAATTTCTAACCAAAATAAGTAAAATAGATTTTATTTTTCAAAAACACAAAACACTTAACCAAAAAATTTTCTTACTAAAGATTGTTTGATTAACTATTTTAAAAAATAAATTATCATTTAAATAATAAATTTATCAAGTTAAAAAAAAAACAATTGTAGCTTTTTATTTTTTTAATTTTCTTGATGGGTTTTTAAATATAATTGGATTGGGTGAGAAAAAAAATAATTTAAATATTGGGATTTTAATATTAATGGGAGAGAGGAGAGATAGTGTAATAATAAAGAGAGAAGTGAGAGAAAACATTTATGTAGAGTATAAAATAAGTTGTATGTAGTGGTATGAATAAATCTAAACCATTAAAATCCTCCTCATTCAATGGTCAATAAATTGTGTCAAAATTTGTGTCAAAACTTGTGTCCCTCGATCCTGCCCCTATATATATAGATAATATTACAATCTATGCAATCCTAAGGACTTAGCATGTGACTTATACACATCTCTAGTCACTACTTAGTTAATGGGTCTACTATCATCATGTGTGTAAAAATATATTGAACTTTCACTTCATTCTTCATTATGATATCCCTCACAAAATTATACTTTATCTCTATATATTTGGATTTGTTGTGATATTTGAATATTTTGTATACGCAATTGTAGCTTGACTATCAGAATAGACAGTTACTAGGCTGCTCTGCACCAGTAACAATCTTAAGATCTTCCAAGAATCTCTTAAGCCAAACTGCTTCTTGTACTGTCATCGAACATGCCATAAATATGGCTTCCATTGTTGAGAGGGCTATGCATGTTTGCTTCTTACTACACCATGAGATAACACCTTAACTAAGCAAAAATGCATAACTTAAGGTGGATTTTCATTCATCTAAATAGCCTCCCCGATCGGTATCTGTGTAACCGACTAAATGAAGATCACCTCCTTTATAACAAAGAGAGTAATCTGCAGTACTCTTGAGATACGCCAAGATTCTCTTAACAGCAATCCAATAGTTTCTGTCCGAGATTCGAAAGGCATCTATGTAAAAATCTAGTATGATTAAGTAATTAACAAGATAAAGAAACTTAAAAATTCTGTGAGAACTCAATGAACTCCATTGAAGAGTTCTTGAAGTATTTTCTTGTATAGATTTTAATGAATAATCACACACGTTTTACACCAGAATTCTTATTCATATACATCACATGGTCTAGTTAGAAAAAGGAGATGTGCTTGACCAATCATAACATCCTAGACGTAACTGAATAACACTTCATTATTTAGCTAGGCTAAAATGTTAAAGACTTGAACTACAAGTCAGGCTTGAGCTCCGTGCAAGTCTTTGCAGCTTCAGCTTAAGCTATGTCCAAGTCTTTTGTAGCTTTTGAACATACTCTAACATCCCCCTTTAAGCTAAACTGAAGGTGAAACACTGAGATTAAGCTTGGACAAGAGAAATTGAAAACGATCACAGGATAGAGCTTTTTGTAAGCAAGTCAGCCTTTTGATGCTCAGTAGGAATATAGTTCATAGTAAGCAAGCCAGCAAGCAATTTTCTCTCGAATGAAATGAACATCAATCTCCATAAGTTTGGTATGAGCATGCAAAACAAGATTCTTTGCAAGAGATCCTACACTTCTGTTATCACACCAGATTATGGGAAGAGCTAGCTGTCAAACTATGTTTTCTATTATGTAGTTCTAAAATCAACGTCAATACAAAAATTCATAGCGAGTATGCATCCTTTTCTATGCTTGATTCTGGTTACATTTCTCTTTAATCATATGACATTTGCTCTTCGAGAAATAACAATACAACTATATAACCCTGTTTCTTTAACTATAATCATTTGCTCCATACACTGATAGGATCAATAAAGTATGGTAAAACAAGTTCACTTCTAAATATTATTTTAATTTTATTTCATTTTTCTTTTATTGAAACAGTGGATATATGGCTTCTGAATATGTTATGGAAAGAATAATGTCTATTAAATCAGATGTTTATAGTTTTGGAGAGAACCAATCTGTATGATATATTTGAAGGAGAAAATCGGGCAGGATCTCACGAGTTTCGTCAGTTTTCATTAGGTGTTGCCCTTGAGGCTACACAACATTTTTTGAGGAAAATAAGTTAGGAGAAGGTAGATTTGGCATTGTCTACAAGGTAATAGTAATATGATTGGCTTTAAAATTTTTGTCGAAAAAATTCTAAATTAATCCTTACAAGTCATGTGTCTCGACATGCCATGCAATTTGTTTGTTAGACTTCAAAAATTGATAAAATTCAATTTCTGAATTGAAATTGGTTTATCAAATGGACCAATTGTTTAACAAGAACTTTCTTATTGTGTTAATTCAGGGTATTTTAGAGGATGACAAGAAATTGTGATGCTTTTTGGGTTGCTGTATGGAGGGGAATGAATTGCTTCTCATCTACGAGTTCATGCCCAACAAAAGCCTTGATTTCTTCCTCTTTGGTTTGCCCCTCAAAACTTTCTAATTTATATTATAATATTGCACATGAAAACTCCCTCTTTGAGTTACTAATAATTTCTAGATAATTCAGTAGCAAAATATTTGTAGCTTAATACTAGGCCATATCAAACCATTTATGTGACCATTTTAATATGTTTTGTTCTGTTTGCAGAGGATAGAGATAAAGTCTTGTCCCTCCTTCCACTCTTTCACCAAAGTTATTAAAATGTATATTATTTTCTCATGTGTTTTCAAATTCAACGAAGAGCATACAACTTGAATGGAAGATACGCAAAAGCATCATTAATGGAATTGCACGGAATTGCACGAGGTCTTTTGTATTTACTTGAAGATTCTCGACTTAAAATTATCCATCGCGATCTTAAAGCCAGTAATATTTTGCTTGCTCATGAAATGAACCCAAAGATTTCAGACTTTGGATTGGCTAGGATGCTTGATGGAAATCAAACTGAAGCTGACACCAGTATAGTTATTGGAACATAGTAAGTGTCTTTCTCTCTAGTTGCTTTATCTCCTTGCTATTTCAAATTATATCTTAATTTATAAGTCGACTACGCTTTGTCCAAAAAGCTAGCTGTCAAACCATGCTTTCTATTATGTAGTTCTAAAATCAACATCAATACAAAAATTCATAGCGAGTATGCATCCTTTTCTCTGCTTGATTCTGGTTACATTTCTCTTTAATCATATGACATTTGCTCTTCGAGAAATAGCAATACAACTATATAACCCTGTTTCTTTAACTATAATCATTTGCTCCATACACTGATAGGATCAATAAAGTATGGTAAAACAAGTTCACTTCTAAATATTATTTTAATTTTATTTAGTTTTTCTTTTATTGAAACAGTGGATATATGGCTCCTGAATATGTTATGGAAAGACTATTGTCCATTAAATCGAATGTTTAGAGTTTTGGAGAGAACCAATCTGTATGATATATTTGAAGGAGAAAATCGGGCAGGATCTCACAAGTTTCGTCAGTTTTCATTAGGTGTTGCCCTTGAGGCTACACAACATTTTTTGAGGAAAATAAGTTAGGAGAAGGTAGATTTGGCATTGTTTACAAGGTAATAGTAATATGATTGGCTTTAAAATTTTGTCGAAAAAATTCTAAATTAATCCTGACAAGTCATGTGTCTCGACATGCCATGCAATTTGTTTGTTAGACTTCAAAAATTGATAAAATTCAATTTCTGAATTGAAATTGGTTTATCAAATGGACCAATTGTTTTAACAAGAACTTTTTTATTGTGTTAATTCAGGGTATTTTAGAGGATGACAAGAAAATTGTGATGTTTTTGGGTTGCTGTATGGAGGGGAATGAATTGCTTCTCATCTACGAGTTCATGCCCAACAAAAGCCTTGATTTCTTCCTTTTTGGTTTGCCCCTCAAAACTTTCTAATTTATATTATAATATTACACATGAAAACTCCCTCTTTGAGTTACTAATAATTTCTAGATAATTCAGTAGCAAAATATTTGCAGCTTAATACTAGACCATATCAAACCATTTATGTGACCAATTTAATATGCTTTGTTATGTTTGCAAAGGATAAAGCAATAGTCTTGTCCCCCCTTCCACTTTTTCACCAAAGTTATTAAAATGTATATTATTTTCTCGTGTGTTTTCAAATTCAACGAAGAGCATACAACTTGAATGGAAGATACGCAAAAGCATCATTAATGGAATTGCACGGAATTGTACGAGGTCTTTTGTATTTACATGAAGATTCTCGACTTAGAATTATCCATCGCGATCTTAAAGCCAGTAATATTTTGCTTGATCATGAAATGAACTCAAAGATTTCAGACTTTGGATTCGCTAGGATGCTTGATGGAAATCAAACTGAAGCTGACACCAGTATAGTTATTGGAACATAGTAAGTGTCTTTCTCTCTAGTTGCTTTATCTCCTTGTTATCTCAAATTATATCTTAATTTATAAGTCTACTATGCTTTGTCCAAAAAACTCGCTGTCAAACTATGATTTCTATTATGTAGTTCTAAAATCAACGTCAATACAAAAATTCATAGCGAGTATGCATCCTTTTCTATGCTTGATTCTGGTTACATTTCTCTTTAATCATATGACATTTGCTCTTCGAGAAATAGCAATACAACTATATAACCCTGTTTCTTTAACTATAATCATTTGCTCCATACACTGATAGGATCAATAAAGTATGGTAAAACAAGTTCACTTCTAAATATTATTTTAATTTTATTTAGTTTTTCTTTTATTGAAACAGTGGATATATGGCTCCTGAATATGTTATGGAAAGACTATTGTCCATTAAATCGAATGTTTAGAGTTTTGGAGAGAACCAATCTGTATGATATATTTGAAGGAGAAAATCGGGCAGGATCTCACAAGTTTCGTCAGTTTTCATTAGGTGTTGCCCTTGAGGCTACACAACATTTTTTTGAGGAAAATAAGTTAGGAGAAGGTAGATTTGGCATTGTTTACAAGGTAATAGTAATATAATTGGCTTTAAAATTTTGTCGAAAAAATTCTAAATTAATCCTGACAAGTCATGTGTTTCGACATGTCATGCAATTTGTGTGTTAGACTTCAAATATTGACAAAATTCAATTTCTGAATTGAAATTGGTTTATCAAATGGACCAATTTTTTTAATAAGAACGTTCTTATTGTGTTAATTCAGGGTATTTTAGAGGATGACAAGGAAATTGTGATGCTTTTGGGTTGCTGTATGGAGGGGAACGAATTGCTTCTCATCTATGAGTTCATGCCCAACAAAAGCCTTGATTTCTTCCTTTTTGGTTTGCCCCTCAAAACTTTCTAATTTATATTATAATATTACACATGAAAACTCCCTCTTTGAGTTACTAATAATTTCTAGATAATTCAGTAGCAAAATATTTGCAGCTTAATACTAGACCATATCAAACCATTTATGTGACCAATTTAATATGCTTTGTTATGTTTGCAAAGGATAAAGCAATAGTCTTGTCCCCCCTTCCACTTTTTCACCAAAGTTATTAAAATGTATATTATTTTCTCGTGTGTTTTCAAATTCAACGAAGAGCATACAACTTGAATGGAAGATACGCAAAAGCATCATTAATGGAATTGCACGGAATTGTACGAGGTCTTTTGTATTTACATGAAGATTCTCGACTTAGAATTATCCATCGCGATCTTAAAGCCAGTAATATTTTGCTTGATCATGAAATGAACTCAAAGATTTCAGACTTTGGATTCGCTAGGATGCTTGATGGAAATCAAACTGAAGCTGACACCAGTATAGTTATTGGAACATAGTAAGTGTCTTTCTCTCTAGTTGCTTTATCTCCTTGTTATCTCAAATTATATCTTAATTTATAAGTCTACTATGCTTTGTCCAAAAAACTCGCTGTCAAACTATGATTTCTATTATGTAGTTCTAAAATCAACGTCAATACAAAAATTCATAGCGAGTATGCATCCTTTTCTATGCTTGATTCTGGTTACATTTCTCTTTAATCATATGACATTTGCTCTTCGAGAAATAGCAATACAACTATATAACCCTGTTTCTTTAACTATAATCATTTGCTCCATACACTGATAGGATCAATAAAGTATGGTAAAACAAGTTCACTTCTAAATATTATTTTAATTTTATTTCGTTTTTCTTTTATTGAAACAGTGGATATATGGCTCCTGAATATGTTATGGAATGAATAATGTTAATTAAATCAGATGTTTATAGTTTTGGAGAGAACCAATCTGTATGATATATTTGAAGGAGAAAATCGGGTAGGATCTCAAAAGTTTCGTCAGTTTTCATTAGGTGTTGCCCCTGAGGCTACACAACATTTCTCTGAGGAAAATAAGTTAAGAGAAGGTGGATTTGGCATTGTCTACAAGGTAATAGTAATATGATTGGCTTTAATTTTTTGTCGAAAAAATTCTAAATTAATCCTTACAAGTCATGTATTTCGACATGCCAGGCAATTTGTTTGTTAGACTTCAAAAATTGACAAAATTCAATTTCTGAATTGAAATTGGTTTATCAAATGGACCAATTTTTTTTAACAAGAACTTTGTTATTGTGTTAATTCAGGGTATTTTAGAGGATGACAAGGAAATTGTGATGTTTTTGGGTTGTTGTATGGAGGGGAATGAATTGCTTCTCATCTATGAGTTCATGCCCAACAAAAGCCTTGATTTTTTCCTCTTTGGTTTGCCCCTCAAAACTTTCAAATTTTATTATAATATTACACATGAAAACTCCCTCTTTGAGTTACTAATAATTTCTAGATAATTCAGTAGCAAAATATTTGCAGCTTAATACTAGGCCATATCAAACCATTTATGTGACCATTTTAATATGTTTTGTTCTGTTTGCAGAGGATAGAGCAATAGTCTTGTCCCTCCTTCCACTCTTTCACCAAAGTTATTAAAATGTATATTATTTTCTCATGTGTTTTCAAATTCAACGAAGAGCATACAACTTGAATGGAAGATACGCAAAAGCATCATTAATGGAATTGCACGGAATTGCACGAGGTCTTTTGTATTTACATGATGATTCTCGACCTAAAATTATCCATCGCGATCTTAAAGTCAGTAATATTTTGCTTGATCATGAAATGAACCCAAAGATTTCAGACTTTGGATTGGCTAGGATGCTTGATGGAAATCAAACTGAAGCTGACACCACTATAGTTATTGGAACATAGTAAGTGTCTTTCTCTCTAGTTGCTTTATCTCCTTGCTATTTCAAATTATATCTTAATTTATAAGTCGACTACGCTTTGTCCAAAAAGCTAGCTGTCAAACTATGCTTTCTATTATGTAGTTCTAAAATCAACGTCAATACAAAAATTCATAGCGAGTATGCATCCTTTTCTATGCTTAATTCTGGTTACATTTCTCTTTAATCATATGATATTTGCTCTTTGAGAAATAGCAATACAACTATATAACTCTGTTTTTTTAACTATAATCATTTGCTCCATACACTGATAGGATCAATAAAGTATGGTAAAACAAGTTCACTTCTAAATATTATTTTAATTTTTTTCGTTTTTCTTTTATTGAAACAGTGGATATATGACTCCTGAATATATTATGGAAAGACTATTGTCCATTAAATCGGATGTTTATAGTTTTGGAGAGAACCAATCTGTATGATATATTGAATGAGAAAATCGGGCAGGATCTCAAGAGTTTCGTCAGTTTTCATTGTGTGTTGCCCTTGAGGCTACACAACATTTCTCTGAGGAAAATAAGTTAGGAGAAGGTGGATTTGGCATTGTCTACAAGGTAAAAGTAATATGATTGGCTTCAAATTTTTGTTGAAAAAATTCTAAATTAATCCTTACAAGTCATGTGTTTCGATATGCCAGGCAATTTGTTTGTTAGACTTCAAAAATTGACCAAATTCAATTTCTGAATTGAAATTGGTTTATCAAATGGACCAATTTTTTTAACAAGAACTTTGTTATTGTGTTAATTCAGGGTATTTTAGAGGATGACAAGGAAATTGTGATGCTTTTGGGTTGCTGTATGGAGGGGAATGAATTGCTTCTCATCTATGAGTTCATGCCCAACAAAATCCTTGATTTCTTCCTCTTTGGTTTGCCCCTCAAAACTTTCTAATTTATATTATAATATTACACATGAAAACTCCCTCTTTGAGTTACTAATAATTTCTAGATAATTCAGTAGCAAAATATTTGCAGCTTAATACTAGGCCATATCAAACCATTTATGTGACCATTTTAATATGTTTTGTTCTGTTTGCAGAGGATAGAGCAATAGTCTTGTCCCTCCTTCCACTCTTTCACCAAAGTTATTAAAATGTATATTATTTTCTCATGTGTTTTCAAATTCAATGAAGAGCATACAACTTGAATGGAAGATACATAAAAGCATCATTAATGGGATTGCACGGAATTGCATGAGGTCTTTTGTATTTACATGATGATTCTCGACCTAAAATTATCCATCGCGATCTTAAAGCCAGTAATATTTTGCTTGATCATGAAATGAACCAAATGATTTCAAACTTTGGATTGGCAAAGATGCTTGATGGAAATCAAACTGAAGCTAACACCAGTATAGTTATTGGAACATAGTAAGTGTCTTTCTCTCTAGTTGCTTTATCTCCTTGCTATTTCAAATTATATCTTGATTTATAAGTCGACTACGCTTTGTCCAAAAAGCTCGCTGTCAAACTATGCTTTTTATTTTGTAGTTCTAAAATCAACGTCAATACAAAAATTCATAGCGAGTATGCATCATTTTCTGTGCTTGATTTTGGTTACATTTCTCTTTAATCATATGACATTTGCTCTTCGAGAAATAGCAATACAACTATATAACCCTGTTTCTTTAACTATAATCATTTGTTCCATACACTGATAGGATCAATAAAGTAGGGTAAAACAAGTCCACTTCTAAATATTATTTTAATTTTATTTCGTTTTTCTTTTATTGAAACAGTGGATATATGGCTCCTGAATATGTTATGGAAAAACTATTGTCCATTAAATCGGATGTTTATAGTTTTTGAGAGAACCAATCTGTATGATATATTGGAAGGAGAAAATCGGGCAGGATCTCAAGAGTTTCGTCAGTTTTCATTAGGTGTTGCCCCTGAGGCTACACAACATTTCTCTGAGGAAAATAAGTTAGGAGAAAGTGGATTTGGCATTGTTATAAGGTAATAGTAATATGATTGGCTTTAAATTTTTGTCAAAAAATTCTAAATTAATTCTGACAAGTCATGTGTCTCGACATGCCATGCAATTTGTTTGTTAGACTTCAAAAATTGATAAAATTCAATTTCTGAATTGAAATTGGTTTATCAAATGGACCAATTGTTTTAACAAGAACTTTTTTATTGTGTTAATTCAGGGTATTTTAGAGGATGACAAGAAATTGTGATGTTTTTGGGTTGCTGTATGGAGGGGAATGAATTGCTTCTCATCTACGAGTTCATGCCCAACAAAAGCCTTGATTTCTTCCTCTTTGGTTTGCCCCTCAAAACTTTCTAATTTCTATTATAATATTACACATGAAAACTCCCTCTTTGAGTTACTAATAATTTCTAGATCATTCAGTAGCAAAATATTTGCAGCTTAATACTAGGCCATATCAACCATTTATGTGACCATTTTAATATGCTTTTTTCTGTTTGTAGAGGATAGAGCAATAGTCTTGTCCCTCCTTCCACTCTTTCACCAAAGTTATTAAAATGTATATTATTTTCTCATGTGTTTTCAAATTCAACGAAGAGCATACAACTTGAATGGAAGATACGCAAAAGCATCATTAATGGAATTGCACGGAATTGCACGAGGTCTTTTGTATTTACATGATGATTCTCGACCTAGAATTATCCATCACGATCTTAAAGCCACTAATATTTTGCTTGATCATGAAATGAACCCAAAGATTTCAAACTTTGGATTGGCTAGGATGCTTGATGGAAATCAAACTGAAGCTGACACTAGTATAGTTATTGGAACATAGTAAGTGTCTTTCTCTCTAGTTGCTTTATCTCCTTGCTATGTTTTCTATTATGTAGTTCTAAAATCAACGTCAATACAAAAATTCATAGCGAGTATGCATCCTTTTCTATGCTTGATTCTGGTTACATTTCTCTTTAATCATATGACATTTGCTCTTTGAGAAATAGCAATACAACTATATAACCCTGTTTTTTTAACTATAATCATTTGCTCCATACACTGATAGGATCAATAAAGTATGGTAAAACAAGTTCACTTCTAAATATTATTTTAATTTTATTTCATTTTTCTTTTATTGAAACAGTGGATATATGGCTCCTGAATATATTATGGAAAGACTATTGTCCATTAAATCGGATGTTTATAGTTTTGGAGAGAACCAATCTGTATGATATATTTGAAGGAGAAAATCGGGCAGGATCTCAAGAGATTCGTCAGTTTTCATTAGGTGTTACCCCTTAGGCTACACAACATTTCTCTGAGGAAAATAAGTTAGGAGAAGGTGGATTTGGCATTGTCTACAAGGTAATAGTAATATGATTGGCTTTAAATTTTTATCGAAAAAACTCTAAATTAATCCTTACAAGTCATGTGTTTCGACATGCCATGCAATTTGTTTGTTAGACTTCAAAAATTGACCAAATTCAATTTCTGAATTGAAATTGGTTTATCAAATGGACCAATTTTTTTAACAAGAACTTTCTTATTGTGTTAATTCCTGGTATTTTAGAGGATGACAAGGAAATTGTGATGCTTTTGGGTTGCTGTATGGAGGGGAATGAATTGATTCTCATCTATGAGTTCATGCCCAACAAAAGCCTTGATTTCTTCCTCTTTGGTTTGCCCCTCAAAACTTTCTAATTTATATTATAATATTACACATGAAAACTCCCTCTTTGAGTTACTAATAATTTCTAGATAATTCAGTAGCAAAATATTTGCAGCTTAATACTAGGCCATATCAAACCATTTATGTGACCATTTTAATATGTTTTGTTCTGTTTGCAGAGGATAGAGCAATAGTCTTGTCCTCTCCTTCCACTCTTTCACCAAAGTTATTAAACTGTATATTATTTTCTCATGTGTTTTCAAATTCAACGAAGAGCATACAACTTGAATGGAAGATACGCAAAAGCATCATTAATGGAATTGCACGGAATTCGCACGATGTCTTTTGTATTTACATGCAGATTCTCGACTTAGAATTAACCATTCGCGATCTTAAAGTCAGTAATATTTTGCTTGATCATGAAATGAACCCAAAGATTTCAGACTTTGGATTGGCTAGGATGCTTGATGGAAATCAAACTGAAGCTGACACAGCTAGAGAAAGACCAATTTCGTTGAACATGGACCTAAGCCAGATAATCGCAATTGAAGCTTGAGCTAATGCTTGATATTTCGCTTCAGCACTAGAATGATCTACAACATTTTGTTTCCTTGAACTCCATGTAATTAAATTACCGCCAAGGAACAAAAGAAAGGCATTAGTAGAATGCCTATCATCCAGACAAGCAGCCAAATCTGCATCATTAAAAGCTTCTAAACTAAGCTGATCAACTTATTTGAAAACTAATCCAAGACCGACAGTCCCTTTAAGATATCTGAGAATACGTTTGCAGGCAGTCCAATGAACATCAGTTGGAGCAGCTAAAAACTGACTAAGCTTGTTGACAGCAAAAGATATATTTAGACGAGTGTGAGTCAGATATTGAAGAGCACCAACTATACTCCTATAGAGAAAAGGATTTGAAAAGGGTATACCAGAACTTTTAGATAGTTTCAGACCAGTAGAAATAGATGTAGTGCAAGGTTTGGAATTTGACATGTTAGTTTTCTTTAATAAGTCCATAATATATTTAGTTTGAGTAAGATACATGCCGGAGGAAGTTCTTGTAGCCTCAAAGCCAAGAAAATACCCTACTTACCCAAGAGTTTTGAGAGAAAAGGTAGCATTCAATGTATTAATAACCTGATGAATGAGTGTAGGATTGGTTCCTGTCATGAGGACATCACCTACATAGACCAACAGAAACAATACATCTGACTTGCTTTTCTTAATGAACAAGGAGGTGTCAGATTGAGAATTGACAAAACCAAGGTCTGACAAAGCATTCTTCAATTTCAAAAACCAAGCTCCTGGGGCTTGTTTCAGCCATAAAGAGCTTTATTTAATTTGCAAACAAGAGTATAAGTGTTAGGATTGATAAAACCTAGCGGTTGTTCTATGAATACAGTTTCATTTAGGTCACCATTTAAGAAGGCATTGTAAAAATCAAGCTGATGAATTTCCCAACTATATGTAACTGCTAGAGTAAAGATAACCCTGATAGTTGATGATTTGATTACTGGACTAAACGTGTCAAAATAATCCACACCTGACAGTTGATGAAATCCTTTAGCAACAAGCCTTGCTTTGTGCTTTAAAATTGATCCATCAAGCCTATACTTGATTCTATACACCCATTTACAGCCAATGACACTCATAGAATTATCATAAGGCACCAAGGGTCCATGTATTGTTTCTAAGTAATGCATTGTATTCGTCAATCATAGCTTGTTTCCAACTAGGATTAACTAATGCATCTCTAACAGACTTAGGTTCACTTTCAGTGCTGGAACAACTAGTAGGTTGACAAAGAAGTGAATATGTTTTTGGTTTCAAGGAACCAGTTTTACTTCCTTTTCAACATAGGATGAGATGAGGTTGGAGGAGCACATAAATGAGAACTTGATTCAAGAGCAGAGGAAGGAAGTTCAGCTTGATTCTCATTTGACAGTGTGGAATGTGGTTGTATCACAGCAGATGGAATATGATCAGTGCAAGTATTATGTCTGGCATCTGAATGTGACCCTAAAAAAAAAACTGGAGGAAATAAATAAGTAGATGAAGATGTTAAGCCTAACAATTGAAAATTTTCCTTCTTAGAAAACAGAACCATGTAGGGAAATTCACCTCATGAAAAACAACATTCCTTGAAATGAAGATTTTCCCTGATGGATGTAAACACCTATACCCTTTGTGCTATAAACTATGCCCAATAACGACACACTTGGAAATGTGCAAACCAAATTTTTGTCTAAAATATAACCTAAGATATGGAAAGCAACTACAACCAAATACTTTGAAATAGTTGTAGTTGGGTTTTCTCTTGAAAAGTACTTCAAATGGGGACTTGTACTTAAGGATAGGAGTAGGAAGATTGTTAATGAGCAGTACTGCTGCTTGAAAAGCTGCTGTCTAAAATATGAGTGGCATTCTAGTTTGAGCAAGCATAGATAATCCCATTTCAACTGATATGTCTATGCTTCCTTTCAGGTATCCTGTTTTGTTGATGTGTATAAGCACATGACATTCTAAATTGCACACCACACTGCTTAAGATAAGTCTGTATAGGCTTGTACTCAGCCATCATATCAGCCTGTAGACACTTGAGCTTATGTCCAAACTAAAGTTCTATAGACTTTTTGAACAAATGAAAAGTTGTCAATACTTCAGACTCTAGTCTAAGGGGATACCACCAAGTATATCTTGAAAAAGAATCAACAAACAGCACATAATACTTAAAACCATCTATGGACTGCATAGGTGAAGGACCCCAGAGATCTGTATAGACCAACTCAAGCGGTGCTTGTGCTCTAAAAGATGAAACCTGAAAGGGTAGCTGATGCATCTTTCCAAGTCTACACACATCACAAAAATGCAAATTTGTATGCGCAAATTTAAGATTCAATGCACTCAACACTTTCTTAATAATCAAAGGTGCTGGATGTCCTAATTTCATATGCCACATTATCTCATTAACATCAGCAGAAGTAGCAGACTTGTTATTTAAACTACAGATATAACTAGTTTTGCCACACTTATCATCAATAGAAGCAGAAAACATAGTATTTGTATTATTGTTAAAAGCAGTAGAATGTAGTTGAAACTTATCAAAAGCTCTTGCACCATTTTGAGTCTGAGCAGTAGACCTCTTATGATCAGTTATCTGCAATTGATAAAGTCCATTCCTAAGCTTCCCTCTTAGCAGCTCCTTCTTGGTAACCTTGTCCTTGATTACACAAGATTCATGATCAAACTTTGCTTAAGTATTGTTATCACTAGTTAGCTTAGATATACTAACTAGATTTTTAGTAATAGATGGTACATATAGCACATTATTTAATGTAACTACTTGTGTATTTGAGTTAGGGAAATAGACTAAAGACTTACCAATATGAGATATTGGTAGCTGCTTGTCCATTTCTCACTCTAAGTTTTTCATTGCCTTTAAACTTAGATGAGATGCTGAGATTTCCAAGATCTAAGTCACATGATTTGTGGACTCCACTGTCAAGTATACCAAGCACTGTCACACACACTTTCAGGGGTTGTATAAAAGGTTGTAGACTAATGAGGTTTGCTTGATGATTATTCTCTTGAAAAGATCCATCCTTATATCCTGAAAATGGTTGAGAACCTGAACCAGTGCTTGAAGTGTTCCAATGACCCTAATTTACACCCTGAAAATTTTTGTCAAACCTATGAAAACATTGCACAACTGTGTGTCCGACCTTTTCACACAGTTGGCAAGATGGTCTCTCATTTCCATTCCATCTTCCTGAGTTTCTGCCTCTACCTCTACTTCTATTTCCTCTACCTCTTCCATTAAAACACCCTATTTGATTCTTCCTATCATACTGGCTATTTGACACAAAATTCACACTTGCATTACCCAAATCAATTTGTGAGGCAGCATGCTGCTATGCAATTCTCTGTTCATGAACCATCAGTAGATATTGCACCTCTTGAAGGCTTATAGAATCAGTTCTTGAAGAAATCAATACTACAATAGGATCATATTCTGGTCCTATCCCATTTAACACACTTAAAATCATATCATTTTCACTCACTATCTGACCAGCAGCCTTCAACCCATTTGCTAAAGCTTTCACTTTAAGCATAAAATTATCAATAGAATTAGATCCTTTCTTAATATTCTGTAATTGTTGTTTTAACTTGCAACATTCTAGCTAAAGACTGCTGAGTGAACAATTTTTCAAGAACCTTCCATGCCTCATGAGAGGTTACATAATCGGTGGCCTGACCTAACACACTTAGGACTTATAGTAGACAGTAATCAACATAATAGCAACTGATCAGACCTTTTCCGGTCAATAAATTTATTGCTAACAACTAATTCTTTTTCACCAGATTCATTTGATTCAATCTCCATGTATTTAGGTGGACAAACACTCAAACCAAAAATGAAATCCTCTAAATTTAGGGCTCGGATTGCAGGAAGTACTTAGTGCTTTCCAAAAGATATAGTTATCCTTTTCGATCTTTACTAGTAGAGAAAAATTCAATGTCTTTGCAAGTGAAACAACATCCAGTGTTGTGGACAATGCCGACAATCGATCATCTTCACTATGTGTTGAAAGAGAGCTGAAACTAGAAGCCATGACGATTAGTCAATGGAGGCTCTGATATCATGTAAAAATCTAGTATGATTGAGTAATTAACAAGATAAAGAAACTTAAAAATTCTGTGAGAACTCAATGCACTCCATTGAAGAGTTCTTGAAATATTTTCTTGTATTGATTTCAATGAATAATCACACACGTTTTACACCAGAATTCTTATTCATATACATCACACGGTTAGTTAGAAAAAGGAGATGTGTTGGACCAATCACAACATCCTAGATGTAACTGAATAACACCTCATCATTTAGCTAGGCTAAAATGTTAAAGACTTGAACTACAAGCCAGGCTTCTTTACAGCTTCAGCTTAAGCTGTGTCCAAGTCTTTTGCAGCTTCTGAACATACTCTAACAATCTGCTTGCAAGTCCAACATCATAACAGATATCTGATCTTGTATACATCATTGCATACATAAGACTCCCAATAGCATTAGAATAAGGAACTTCTTTGTTTTTTCGAATTCTTGTGGAGTCTTAGGGCACATATCAAGATTAAAAGTTTGTCCTTTTGAGATGAGAATATCTATTGGCTTGCAATTATCCATATTAAAACGTTCAAGAATCTTTCTTATGTAAGTCTCTTGTGATAAAGCAATAAGTTTTCTTGAACGGTCTCTTGTGATTTTGACTCCCAATACATATACAGCTTCACCCATATCTTTCATTTCAAAATTTGAGGATAACCACCTTTTTATGGTTATCACAAACTCTTTATCGTTCCCTACTAATAAAATATCGTCCACATATAAGGATAATATTATAAATTTATCATCGCATCGTTTAATGTATACGCAATGGTCATCTTCCATCATTGTAAAATTATAAGACAAAATAGCTTGATGGAAACGAATGAACCATTGTCTGGAAGATTGTTTTAATCCATATATGGATCGTTTAAGCCTGCATACTTTGCGCTCTTGGCCTTTGATAATGAAATTCTCAGGTTGTTCCATATAAATCTCTTCTTCCAGTTCTCTATTGAGAAATGTCGTCTTTATATCCATCTAATGCAATTCTAAATCCATATGTGCAACGATTGTTAGGATAAGGCGTATGGAAGCAAATTTCACTACTGGTGAGAAAGTTTCTTTATAATCTATACCTTCTTGTTGGGTATAACCTTTAACGACCAATCGCGCCTTATATCTTTCTATTGTGTCATCCGTTTTTCGTTTGATTCGTAAAACTCATTTGTTTCCAATGGTTCTTCGATTAAGCAGTAAGTCAACCAAGTCCTAAACTTGGTTGTTTTTCATTGACTCCGTTTCTTCCTGCATGGCTTTTATCTATAACTCTTTAGCAGATGAGTTCAGAACCTCTTTCATATTTCTTGGCTCATCGCTATCATGTGAAGCAATCATAAATGCTTCCTCTTCAATCTCAAATTGACGACGTGGAATTAGCTTACGATTGCTTCTGCGAGATGGCGAATCTATCACATTGCTTCCACTAGGGATCGATGATCCCATTACATTTTTAATAACCTCTGTAGGAGCATTCTGATACACACCATTTTTTTGATCATCCACTTTATAAAATCGAATATCTCTATCAATCTTACCTCTGCTAGGAAATTCATTTTCAAGAA
The DNA here is from genome assembly GCA_021234005.1 of Nephelium lappaceum. Lineage (NCBI taxonomy): Eukaryota > Viridiplantae > Streptophyta > Magnoliopsida > Sapindales > Sapindaceae > Nephelium > Nephelium lappaceum. Next base: position 18,627,163 of record CM038004.1, read on the forward strand.
AATTGACATCTCGTGATTCTAATTCAGTCACTCCTCCATCTGTATGTTCTCCGATTAGTACATATCTCTTGGAGTGCTCAGAATATCTAATAAAGACACATCTTTTACCTCTTACACCCAATTTTTCATAGTTATTTGATAAATCATATACATAACCTGCACATCCCTAAGGTCGCAGGTGACTTAGGTTAGGTTTTCTACCTTTCCATAACTCATAAGGAGTAGAAGTGACTAATTTTGTGGGAACTCAATTAAGTATATATGTGGCTGTTAATAATGCATCTCCCCAATAGGATATTGGGAGATTTGCTTGAGTCATCATTGACCTAGCCATTTCCAACAAGGTTCCATTCATTCTCTCTGCAACATCATTTTGCTACAGAGTTCTAGGAATGATTAGTTGTCTATCTATACCTCTTTCGTTGCATAACTCCTTGAATTGTTCGGAGAGGTATTCATGTCCACGGTCAAGTTCTTAAAATTTTAATTTTTCTGTCTAATTGATTCTCCACCAAATTTATATATAACCTAAAGCAATCTAATGCTTCAGATTTATGAGAAATCAAATAGACATGACCGAAACGTGTAAAATCATTAATGAATGTAATAAAATATGAGGCTTCATGCCTTACTCTAACATTCATCGGACCACAGATGTCAGAATGAATTAATTATAATGATAGGTCAGCCCTAGTTCCTTTTTCTAAACGGTTTTCTAGTTATTTTTTCCAGCTAGACAACTTTCACAAATAGATAAATCTATTTTGTTAAGTTAGCCTAATAATCATTCTCTGGCCAATCTATTCATCCTATCATGACCTATATGACCCAGTCTAGCATGTCAAATATTTGCATCAACATTTGCAACATCAGAAGAAGCAAGTAGAGAAAAACAATCATTAACATAATTAAAATCGTTCGTCATGGTATTTAGTACAATAAAATCATCTAACATATAACTAGTACCTACTCGAACAGAATTTAACACAATATCCATATAATCACCATAAAAGTTTAAAACATATCCTAATTTTAATAATACTTGGACAGAAATCAAATTTCAGTCGAATATCAGGAGCAAAAAGTACATCATAGGAGATAAAACATATGGCCACCATATAATTCAAGCTTGCATGTGTCGATTCCTTTCACTTCTAACGCGTGAATTATTCTCCACATATATCCATCTTGTTCCATGACTGATTCGATGATACTCCATAAATGCTTGTCGGTCTCTAGCTACATGGTCTATAGCTCCTGAGTCTATAGTCCACAAAGGATGAGATTCAGTAAGTAATATTAGGCTAGAAACATAAATATAATTAGACAAATTGGAGTTACAATATACCTTCTCCTGTTTAGGCTCAGTGCATTCACGAGCAACATGACCCAACTTTCCACAATTGAAGCAGGTCGTTTTGGTCTTGTCCTTCTTCCCCCTAGCGCGTTTACCCCTCTTGCACTTTCCAGTCTCATTCTTTCTAAAGTTGGGGTTACCTTTCTTTTCTTGAAAAACTTCTTTCCTCTCTTTCACTTAAGGCCTAAGCCTTTACGTTTGCTGGATTAGCCATATAAAGCTGACCAAAAGCCTTAGCCGCTTCCAAGCGTTCATCTTCCAACTTAACATGACATGAAATGTCATCAAAAGTCTTGATGTTATCATTATGTGTCATGTTGATCTTCATATTCTCCCAGCTAGAGGGTAGAGACCGGATCACAGCCTATACCTATTAATCATCAGTGAGGTTATGCCCAACAGATTTGAGCTCGCGAATCATGTTTGACATTTCCCTAAGGTGCTACCTCATTGTGTGATTTTGGTGCTTCATGTAGGTGTCAAACTTGATAGTTAGCCTTCTCAACTTTGGGTTGAAGTACTACCATACTTGTCTTTCAAGGCCATTCACATTGTCCCGGGCTGTCTCATATTTCTCATACATACACATAAGGTCATCATCCATGCTGCTTAGGATCGTAATCCTAACAATGCTATTCTTCTTTTTCCAAGTCTGATAGACCTCCATGTCTCTCCTACCTTGAGCAGATGTACCTAACTAGGGTGGTACCATGATGTTTGTAAGAGTCTCAAGAACATCTTGCTCTTCAAGGATGTACTGAATTTTGCGGTGCCATATATCATAGTTGTCACCATTCAGCTTCTCACCCTTGTTAAGTTCAACTATGATATTTTTTGAAGCAGAAGTCATTTCCTGAAATATATCTTATTTAGAGACAAGTGAAGGATATCTAATCTTAGCATACACTGCACTATTTCATACTTTATTTGTAGCAAACGTACGCCTTACAAATATAATATGTGAATGTAAGGAGTAAAGTCGAAAAAACAGTCAAGCTGCTTAATCATCATCTACTTCCAAACATTTCAAACATGATATATAAGTAAGCGTTTTGCACAATCCAGTTCTTTCAAACATTAAGCAAAGAATACCCACTTTGATAGATGAATATAATGATAATTCAATTAGATGAAAAAGTAATTATATTAAATGAAATTAAATATTCACATTCAATTTAACTAACATGAATGAACTAATCATTTAAGAAATGTCATGAAATCAAATACTAATAACATTTACAAATGAAATAAAAACAAGCATGCTAATACATAAAATAGTCCATATCATCATAATGCCAGAAGTCATCCATTTTCGGAATCCTCCTCGTCTGATGAGATGTTTATAACCTCAACCACCTCATCATCAGGAGTCTCTATCACATCAGTCATCTCATCATCAGAGATCTCAATGATCTCCATATCCATCTCATCATCTGAAATGACTATGATATCGGTCGAAACATCAGAAGGTACATAGTCCGGATGCTTGACGTCATCCTCATCATCTGAAATGACTATAACATCAGTCGAAACATTAGAAGACATATAGTCTGGAGGCTCGACGCCCTCCTCGTCATCTGAAATAGCTATAATGTCGACCGAATCATCAAAAATATCGATGATATCAGGACTCTCTACAATCTCAATGACTTCTTTAATTTCATCATCAGAATCAAAATAATAATGAATAACACGATAAGCCATCTACAAACAATTTATCATGTTAAGCATGTTAAATAGTTTGTTTTAATTAAACTAAACAAATAAAATTTACTATGTTCGGACATTTAATTCAACTTCCACTGGAGTGAATATTATATAAATTTTATTGTTAATAGGCCCAAAAAAAAATATTTATTTATTATTTTTTTTTTGGAAATTTTTTTTTTTTGGTCGAAAACCGTCGCCTACGGCGGTGCGTGGCTCCACGCACTGGCGTCGATCGCTGTCAGGCTCCGACAGCGATGGCACGTCAGCCGCACGTGCCCACATGCGTGCTTGGTTCAGCACGCCATGTGGCAACCTCTGCTACAGCCACACGTCCTTGAGATGTGGCCACTCTAGACGCTACCACGTCTCGTGACACGTGGCATCATCTCATTCGCTGAAAACATCGACACGTGGTGATTCCAGATGTTGGCACGTATTATGACACGTGGCTTAATATTATTGGGCCACGTCGCATATGTGTGGGCTCTCCACATATTGACACGTGTCAGGAACGTGGCTTCATCTGGTTTTGACACGTCTCCTGCTCTGGACCTCTTCTAGGTTGACATGTGTCCGGTTACTGTTCATCGTCTTCAACCTTTTTTTCCAAATTTCAATTTTTTGTTTTTAACTTTGAAATTGATTTTTCTCACTTAATTTTCATCGAAATTAGTCACATAATATATTGTTAGAAAGCTCTTTTCGAGCCCAATCTAATGGTGTATCAAATGCATCGAAAAGAAAACGATTTGTAACATTAACATTCAAAAGAAAGTTTCAGGATTTCATGCATAACATGAGTCTTTGAAGTTTTTCTAATTTCCTAACCAATTCAAGTCAAACAAAACTCCAATTGTCTGTTTCTAGACTCACTTTCATGCAATACACAAGTCTCTGATGTCCTATAAATCTTCTTCAAAATTTAAGTCTCAACAGTAACGTAATATTTGTTTCACAAATAGTATAATTAAAATCAAAATCAAATCAAGCACTTGTTATAACTAAGCTCTGATACCATTGATGAATTTGAACTCATAAATTGGTAAATTAAATAGTATCATCTCATTGTAATATATTGCAATAATAACAATGATTAAATTATAAAAGATGATGAAATACATACCTTCAACAAGAGTAGGATCAAAAAGAACAATGCTACAGGTCTGGTTAGCAATCACAATGGAGAGAAACTCTAATCACAGTGTAAGAGCCTAGAGAAAATTTATTTTGTTTACTGAAAAGAAGAAGAAGAAGAAAATTTATGTATACTGTTTCTTTTTTTATTCATCACCAGTTTACATTTTTCAACAACGTATATATATTCTTTCTTCCAACAACTACCAGAGCAGTTGTAACTGATATCAACTGCTATGATAGTTGATTACCATTATCCAAAAACCAAATTTCAAATTAAAATTTGGTATTGGATATTGGGTTGTGGTTTCTGAATAAAACCTAATTGGCCCAATTATTCATTCTGGGCGGGCTTTCATAATTTACAACACTTCCTTATGTCAATAATAAAAATAAATATTACCATCATAATCCTCCCATTTTTCTTTTTTAAATCAACATAATATTCAATATCTAATTCCGTCAAACCTACATTAACATTAAGGAAGTGTATTCAATTTAAAGTTTAATGGAGTCTGTAATTTTTTTTTTTTTTTAATGATAAATTTTGATAGAATTCACAGATTTCAGAGACTCCATGTTGATTTTGTTAAACTTTTTAAGAAATTTAATGAAATCTTGAAGAGAACAATAAGAATTGTTGTCAACCTTTTTCTTTATAAAAATTATATTAAAATTCATTCAAATCTATCTTTTAAATGAAATATGTGAAATCAATTACCTTTTTAATATACTTAATTCTATTAGATTCTATACAAGTTTGAATTGAATACAACTAGATTTTATTGGATTCCAAACAAATCCGAATTAAATACAATTTCAATGGAATCTATTTAAATTTAGATTGAATACATCTAAATATTTTAAATATTTTAAATTTCAATGAATTTTAGATTAAATACATCCCCTAAATTCACTCTAACTAGGATCCCTGAATTAACACTAAGTTCATTGTTACCTGGATTCCTTATATTTTGAAGATCTAAACATCATATAACTAACACAACACATTCATGTTTAGATGATCTAAACATAATATGTTTCATCAAACATAACAAACAATCGTATTCTCAAAAAAAAAAAAAATTACTTAATAGATTTTTTTTAAAAAATTTAGCATAAGAATCTATGAATCTATGCACATGCACATGGAACACATCTTCAATCATTGAAACCTTATTATGCCAAACGTGAGATTTTGATAAGTCGCATTGAAAAGTGAGCAATTGAGAACTCAATTTGACTGTGTTTGGACTTAAATCTGTACAGTGAAATAATTATTAAACATATGTATTCTTAATTTAGAATAAAATTCACTACAACACATAATTCACACCATGTGTGCTTGAGTGATTAATATGAAAATGAAAGAATAACTCCTTGCTTCCTCATTGTGTAAATATTATTGTAGTTGTAAAACTCTAGACCATGTCCTTAAAGACCATTGACTTTGTCTTAAAGTTATGGGATAATATTAGCGCCTTTAGCATATTTTTTTTATGGTCATGTTAATTCGACCTATGTGATATGTCTGTTGTGACAGTTGTCTTTGTGGATCAAAAGATGAAAGTCGAATGAGAATATTTAATAATCTTTTCATCAAAATATTGTATTTTCTAGTTGACCAATTATGATTAAAGTTGTGATGGCAATTGTGAATGCATAGAATTGTGAAAGACAAGTATAGCTTCTTTAACGATTAAAACAAAGATTAAGTGTGCTTGTGCTAATGACGATTTAAAATTGAATCTAGATACATATGAACGATGCTTGATATTCATGATTGAAATATCAAACTGTAAGATCCAAGATCACTAATTGTTCATAGGTTACACCGTATATTCACCTCGTATGAATTTTTTAGAGTATATTTGTGTTTGAATATTTGTATCTCCTTAGAAGCATTGTCCCATTCTGTACAAGTGAAACATGTTGGAATCTAAAGACTGCTGGCCCTGAATGGTCCAAATGGGTAGCAGTTATTTGGTTCTAATTCAAATTAACAAGTTAAGATTTAAATAGAGTGAAGAGTTGATCAATGATAGGATGATGCAAAGTTCTCTATACGCTCTTTTTTCTACTAGTAAAAGCAGTAAACACAAAAATACTCTCTTTTAGGGTTCTACACTGTGAATAGAGAAAATTTTTCCATCAAAAATTATTACTTTCCGACCTGTGATGTTATTGTAGTTATGACTTCAGAGGTATGTTGTCACTGTTTTTCCAATTATTATTTTAAGTTTGCAATGATGTTTGAAAATCAACAGTTTTGATAATATACCTCTAAATCAAACAAACTCGCTTGCCACCTATGAACACAAAGGACACATACAAATATGGAAGCAACATAACAAGCTTCTTGTCAAAAATTTGGCTGTTTCAATTAAGGTCTAAAGCCATATATAGAACTTTCATATATTTTTACTTGACTTTTTATATCCAATAAAAAGTCAAGTGAAAATATTATTATTTTAAAATACTTCGACTTAATCCATCTAACTAGTTGTCTACAATTCCACATCAATAGAAGCTACAAAACTATTGTTTTAACCTAATAATTATCCAATAAATATGTTAAAGAGACATTTTTAGCCTCTAACTTTTAAAGAATAAAATTTTAACTCTAATATAAATAAGCTAGATCAAAACCGCCTCCTCATTGCGCAGCAGATCCTCATTAGATCTCCTCAATGTAAAAGAGATTGATTGATCTTTTCACAAAAGGAGACCAGTCGAGGCTATCTCCACTATTACAGGAAGAGGTCACTTCACAAATTTATTCCTGTAACATTCTTTTTTTCTTTGAGTGGATTTTGTGGATTACTTTTGATCTGGTAATATTCTAGGGGGTGCTTTGACCAATTAATTGTTTTAAACAAAATATATTCAACTTTTCAAATTTCTTTTAATTTTTAATATTTAATTTTTAACTAAAATTTAATACTTATTTTAAAATAATTTTAGATTGTAATATTTATATCGATTTTTTGCTTTTAATATTTAAATGATTTTTATTGTAATACTTATTTCTTTTTTTATATTTAAATAGTTTTATATTGTTATTTTGAATGTTTTTTAATTGTTCTCATTTTTTTTAAAAATTTTTTAAATTATATTTTTGTTTTCATTGTTTTCAATTTACATAGAGTAATTTCTTAGTGCATATATCTTTCTTTGATATGGAAAGATAATAAAACTCAACTGTTGAATGTAACAAATCAAAAAGAGAATAGTCCAGAAAATGGGTTGTTTTAAACAAAAATGCAGAATTTCACATATAAAGATTTATGTATTGTTTGATATGTAGTATGATGGTGATAAGTAATGGAAATGGAGGGATGGGCTTAAAAAGTTGGTGTTATTAACAGTTTAAAAATAGTCGTCCAACTCAACCTGGTCTCTTCTTTTAACATGTGAGGGAGTGAAGTAATGTTTTTTATCTGAAACAAGAAATCAAAAGAAACATGCATGTTGTAATCAAAGTAATCAATCAAACATTGGAAATAGAGAAAGACTTGGGATTTAGATATACACAATATCTAGCTAGCTTTAGAATAGATCGCTGAATTGCTTTTTTTATATAAATCACTTTTCCAAATATTGAACGTTATAGATTTAATGTATAAATGTAATTAAAGTGGTGGGATTTTGAATTTGCTTCCAAAACCAAACTAATGGGAAAAAAATGAAGAAGGGGATGGCTTTAATTTGGACCTTGACTACGCTTTTCTTGTTTATCAAGATCTTGTATCAACCCTCTTTACCTAAAGGTTGGCTTTTTACACCGCGACACGTGGCATTTTAATTTTAAATTACTCCGTTCAAAAAATAAAATAAAATAAAAAATTCTTACCTTAAAACTTCAAAATAAAGATATATTCAAATAATTAGTGCATATTTGTTAATAACTCAAAGGACTAATGTACTTCTCATTTACATTCTTTATAAAGATTAAAAGTTCATCCTAAATATTTGTTAGTATATGCAAAGAGTATTTTCGTTAACGAGACTATATATTGTTCGATATTAACAGATTCTAATTTTGTTTTATTTACTAATACCAGATCAGAGTATTATCTGAATCAATTGAGATAAAACTTTGAAATACAATATGAATATCTACTCTCAGAATTAAAAGAGGACGACTCACATGACATGAAAAAATTACTCTCGTATTAATGGATTAGAAATTTTTTAAAAGATACAAACTAGAAGATACTATAGCTATCTCATTAAGTCATGTGTGTATGTCTAATGAATATATACAATGAAAAGAAGTGTTGTGGTGGCAGTGTAGAGAGAGAGAGAGAGAGAGTGAATGAGTTGTTTAGTTGTCCCTCTGTTCCAGGCATTCTTTGCTTAAAGATGGGTTAGCCCCAGGAATAAAGGCAAGGACAAAAACAGGAACTGTGGGGTTAAAAGTTAAAGCAGCAAATGCTAGCAAGCAAAGCCCCCCCCTGCTGACAACCGACAATAGCCAGTTAACATTTCCTCCTGATTAAAGTGGTCTCGTGTTTAGTCACCGCTCACAGCCGGTTAAGTGTCTACCGTCGTACCCAGCAGCACTTGAAATTAATAAGACAAATCCAAATGACTCGTTAGAATCTTTGACAAGATTGAAGATCTTGTTATTTTCCAATTTTGATATGTTACAGTTACAGTAACAGTCATCATTCCTTAGTCCTTCCCCTTCTCTTCTGCGTTTCTCGTTGGATGGACCACACCACACACCCTTCTCCTTGTGTCTTTCGCTTTGCTTGAATGTTTTTCAAAAAATTAAAAAAAAAAAAACAAAACAATTGTACTGAAGATTCACATAAATGCTCATGTACTTTGTATGCTAAATGTCATCATTTTACCCACGACATGCTCCTTCCTTGTGATGGTTTCTAAAGCTTTCCTGTTTTCACTTGGTTGAGTATTTCAAATCAAACCCACAACCACAACAGAGATTACCACCAAAGAAAACTCTCACATTTTCACATTTTTAATTGAATTCCCATTTATGCCTATCGTGTGACGTGTGGTGTGTGCCCCTACCCAAACCAATCCTAGTACTAGTTTTATTGACAACCCTAAATTTATTAATACAACCCCGTGATCACTCAACCTTTTTTTTTTACTGTTTTTCTAAAAAGGTTGCTGTAGTATCTTGATTCTTGAATGAATAATGGATTTTGGGCTTCTTGGTGGCACTTGAATGCATGACTAATGGATAAATATGACACTATTTGAAACATAGATTCGAATAATAAGATTGTGGAGGACAAATTAAAAATAAATATTGAGAGTGAATACACGTTTCTTTTAAAACTAAGAAAAACATGCGACGAAAAATCCGGTCAAGTTCTAGAAAACAAAAGAGAGAAATGTGATTGAAAATCCTAGGACTTTGAAGGTGGTAGGTATATGGTGTCAAAACACACATGATACAAATGTTACAAAGAGCCTTTTTTATTATATGAAACATAAAATTTTTTTCAGCTACTCCAATGATAAAAACATTGATGTGATTGTTCGAAACCTGTCCAAAAATCGCATGATCGAATCCTAGCCTCTAATCTGCGTAACCGCATAACAACCAATAACGAAGTGCCACGTGGTCTACTTCGTATACACGTAAGAGATCCGTCCCTTGCGTCAGCTAGACATATAGGACCCACATGTCTTCACTGATCAAGACCAGATTTTTTAAACATCAAACGGTTTCTCTTCACATATAATCATAATCGTGTATCCATACACACCAAACAAAACCCCTTTTGTTTCTCCCTTCTCTTCTCTTTCTTCCTAGGTGTGATCAAATAAACGGTAGAATTTTTAAATTTTTTATTCAAATTCTGATTTTAATGGTATAATATCAATATATTTTAAATTATAAAATAATAATTTATATATTATTTAAATATAAATTTAGATAAATAATTTAAAAAACCTAATATTACTCTTTATATTAATATGATAATAAATACTTAAATTTGCAGCAACGGGGGTTGTTACAATGGCTAAAGCCCCACCCCCCTTTCACGCTATCAAAATATTAGTTTGATCTGTATTTTTCTATTAATTATAAATAATTTTTTTATTTTATATGAATAATTTTTTATTCTTTTTTAAAGCAAAAATTCGAACTTTATTTAATAGTTTCATTTTAATTAACTTTATTAATGTTTTGATTTGACGTTAGTAATTAAAAAAAATAAGTAATATTTATAAAATAGTAAGACCGTACAACTAAAATTGAATTGGAAAAAAAAATCTGAGCACAACTCCGATACATGGGACATAAGTACATATAAAAAATAATAAAAAAATACCTAGAACACAAACATTTTCCGTTACTTAACGACGTCAAAATGGTGAGTTGGTTTTGGCGTGTATATATAAATAGACCGCTCCCAACCCCAACTTGTCCTCTCTTCTAGTAAGCTGTAACGTAAAACCCGGAGCTGCATATCCGAAACTTTCCCTTCTGAGAGACTGTGTGTGTGTGTGTGTTCGTTTGAAAGATTTTTTCAACGTTTGGGATCCAAATCCGGAGATTTTTAGCCGATACGTCGCCGGCGTTTTTGTCTTATGTTGTCTGCTGCTGTTGTTGTACTTTCGGTGAAGTGAAATTGAGGAGCTAGTTTGGTGCAGAGAGCATCTAAAGTGACTATTATTATTATTATTATTATTGACAAAAGAAAGAGAAGGGTAGAGGGTATGTTAATCAAGAACAACTGTTGATGAAGGTAAGGCGATGTTTTGAAATATTTTTCATGTTCAACTTTCAGATCTTGTTTCAAAAATTTATGTGGTTACTATAATATAATGTAGAGTATTTATTTAGAAAAAAAATAGTGTGATTGTTATGTTACATGAATTTTGATTTGATATTTGTTGTTGCAGATTAAAAGAAGGGTTTGATTGAAGAAGATCTAAAATGGTGAAAGGGAGGAAGTAAAGGAGGAGTGAGGTAGTGAATAAAGGAGACAGCTAAGAGAGAGCAGGAAGCATCCCATAAAAAGGAAAGAGGTAGGGGGGGTTGGTTTGGGTTTATTAGCTCTTGGGCGGTCGTTTTCTAATAATAATGATGCACAAAGTGCTTTTCATATGAGTATATCACTCTTCTTATTTATATATATTCCCTTGTCCCTTTGTCTATTCATCCATTCTTTTCATTGCTAGACATGCATTGGGATTGGATTGGATTCATCCATCATCATCATCATATCATCATCTTCATTTTCTTAAAAAAAAAAAAAAAAAAAAAAGAGGAAATATGTATCAAACAGATTACAAACTCTGTTGCTTTCTTTTTTGTATTGTTGTTGATCCAATTTAGACCACTTTGAAAGTGGTATGTCCCCATATTTTGTTTCTTTCAATGATTGACCGGGCATAGTTTTATAAAATAAGTAAAATGTTGGCCATCTCTGATCCCGAGCTCTTTATCTTTTTGCCCCTTTTGTCTCATTGAAGTATTATTATTATTATTATTATTCCCTTCTTTTGTGACTCCATTTTTTTTTTTCTGTTTCCTCATTGTTTTATTGGGTAGTGTACATTGTGTACCAAAATGGAATGCACTAGTATATAATAATATTGAAGTTGAAATTGAATGTCCTTAAATATCTTTGATATTTTGAGGATATTAGTTGTAATTGAAAGGAATCTCTTTTTTTTTTTTTTCTAAATTTAATATATTATATTTTTTAAATTTTATTGAAACGGGTATTTATTTGATTAAATGAGAGATTGAGAGAGATGGACTTGAGGGTAAATAATTTGGTAATGGGATTGAAAAAGTCTGGATATATGTGTGTTTGAGCAGGGGTAAAAAGGTAAAAAAGGGAAAGAGAAGATGTTTACGTGTATAGCATGTACGAAGCAAATGGCAGAGGGAGGAGAAGAAGTAGAAGGAGCGCGTGGGAGTGGAACGCCCAGTACAAAAGAAGCCGTCAAAAGCCTGACGGCGCAGGTTCGTATTCTTTTCTTTTTTATTTCTTTTGATTTTATTATTATAATTGTTCTTCAATTCTCATCCTCCAAACCATCGTATCATAAATTCAATCACAAATACTCACACATTCAAATTTGACACAAAGGACCACCCAACGCACCACCACCACCACCACCACCACCACCACCACGCCTCCAAACCTTTTCCACGTGATCCCTTCTCCTTATATATAAAATCCCATTAAATAATATCGGCTCTCTTACAACAAGGGGTGGTATTTAAAATTCATCTTGAAATCATATCTCTGATTGGTTTCGAAATCGATTGGTTTTGAATATTGTCTGTGTATGTATCAGAACATTAAAAAAACAAAAAAAATTCATTCACGTGTTACATGTTAGGTAGGATATGTAGACGCGTAGCATGAGGCTTCAAACATGGTATTGAATGAGTGTGGCATCGAGCCGTGTGTCCGTCAGAGTCTGACTCACAATTTCTCTGTACAGCCTTTGCTGTGATGTCATGCCCCCAACTTTGCTTCCAATCCAATCTTTCTTTGCAGGCTGCATCCTTCACTAATAATCGCTTTTTGGTCCACTAATATTTTACCAATTTAAATTCCTAATACGCCTCCCATAATAATTTAATTAATAATATACCCCCCTTCCTAGGTGGATTTACATAAAAGTGCTTCAGTCAAAGAAAATCTTTTTTTTCCACACAACATGTAATTGTTTGGAGAACAAAAATAGTGGGGAAACAAACATATTCCCCCTAATAATATCAGAAATCTTTAGAAAAGACCAGGGTTGTATCAAGAAAAGACAGGCAATTGTCCTGGGGCTGACCCACCATTGAATTCTTGTCTATGCAATGGTGTTTGGAATCTCATACATAATAAAAAGGGCGATTATAGTAACAGTAGTAGTCATGGCCAATTTAATTGGGAGCCATGGCAGGTCTAACTTCTCAGGTTGTAGCAGAAAAGTACACATTCAGTTCAGACTCTTAAGCTGTCATGCTTTGACTGTGTTTTTCCCTAGATTACTCTTTCTCTTTCCCCTTTTTTTTTTTTCTTTCTTTTATGTGATGGTGATAAGCAATTAAATGCTAGCTATTCATGTATGTTTAGTTTACTTCCATTGGCTCTGCAAATATTGTAGAGGCTGAGTTCAAATATATAAATATATATATATATATAGTGGAGGGTTTTGCTAGTAATATCATTTTTTTTTCTTCATTTTTTATTTGATTAAATTGCTTTTTGAAATTGAGAAATTATTATTTTTATGATATCATATTCCGAAAAAATGTTCAATAAAAAATAATTGAAATATTATTTTTCAAACAAATATTAAGTAATAATATTATAATAGGCATTCTATGAAATTGTTTTATAGATATTTTTTAGCATATTGTAAAAATAATGACAATATTGTGTTGAAAATGTTTTTTTCAATAAAAAAAAAATATGAAGTAATATTTTTTTTTTTTGAGGTTATGAAGTAATATTATTATAATAGTCATTGGATGAAATTGTTTTGTAAATAATTTTTAGCATATTTTAAGAATAAAAATAATATTGTATTTTGTTAAATTATTATTTTTTTAATTAAAAAATATAAGAATATGTATATGTGTGTTCTTTAATTTTTAATTCAAAATTAATTCAATATTGTTCAGCTCTTTTATATACACATATGATAATTATGACATATAGAATAATTTTAATCCTTAGAGGCTTTAATGTATTTTTAAAAATAGATAAAGCATATTCATTTTAACAGGTCTCATTGCCCCTTATCAAACTAATAAATGTAAAAATTCAAACTGCAAAACAGTAAATATGTTCTCTATTTTTTTCTCCTTTCATTTCAAAATATGATTAAGTAATACAATTTTTATTGTTTTCCCTTTCAAAAAGTAGAAAACACATTTGTAAATGATAACTCATAGCATGTAGTTTTACATTCTATGAGATGGGTTATGGCCACTTTTGATGCTGCGGCTGGCACATGTATTTGCGCACATATTTGGACCAAAATAGTAACCTTATTTATTTGCAACTCACACTTGTAACGGCTTGTGCTAGCAACTGTATACACACCATGATTTATAAATCAATAAAAACATCATGAACTCAAGTCCATTAGAAATCTAAATCACTTGCAAGATCAACTTTACAGTGGGGTATATTGTAAATTCATCAATCCTAAAGAAATCAGCTCACGTTGTTTTTGTGCTCACCATCAGTTTAAAAAGATGAATGCTAATTATATATTTTGAGCTAATAATAATTAATGGAAATGTCCTTAATCTTTGTTTAGTAAAATAATGTCCTTAAGTAGGGAGGTTGGTGTCATGAGTTGTCAGGCCATTTCCAAGTTAGATAATCGCCTAGCACACAAACTGGCCGCCCTGGCTTTGTCCTCAATGGAGAACCTTACTTGGCAATCTGTAAATGTTAATTGTGTCTTCCCTGAGTTTTCAGGCTGTTAATGAATTCTTGCTTTATCTCAAAAAATAAGGACAATAATAATATCATTAACTTGCTTGCATTACTATCAAGTGTTATTAAATTGTACTTGTTTGGAGGTGTTATATATCAACCAAGAATTTGATGATGTACAGATCAAGGATATGGCATTGAAATTCTCTGGTGCTTATCGACAATGCAAACCTTGCACGGGCTCCAGCAGCTACAAGAAGGGTTCGAGGCCATATCCAGATTTTGATGTTGCTTCAGAAGGGGGTCCATATCCCTATATGGGTGGTGGTAGCTCAAGTTCAACACCAGCATGGGACTTTACCAGCACCAGTCACCATCCATCGCGGTCGGACACTAGATTTACTGGCATGTATAGTGGCGACAGGACACCTGCGGGGAGGGATTCTGCCTCGGTTTGTGATGTGGTGCTGGAGGATGAGGATGAACCCAAGGAGTGGATGGCACAAGTGGAGCCAGGTGTTCACATTACATTCGTGTCACTTCCTAATGGGGGAAATGATCTAAAACGAATTCGCTTCAGGTATATTCCCATCTTACATATTAAGGCTAATATGTTGAGACTTGTGTGGCTGAACCTTGATCAAGTTACATTACTTTGGCATTTAATATTGAAGCCGCGAGATGTTTAACAAGTGGCAAGCACAGCGATGGTGGGGTGAGAATTATGATAGAATTATGGAACTCTACAACGTTCAAAGATTCAATCGGCAAGCTCTTCACACTCCTCCAAGGTCTGAGGATGAGGTAATATTTCGAATAGCCTTGTTAAGAATCATTTTATAACATAACATATGCATTATCAAAGTGACGATAATAAATGGGACAGAGAGATTCTTCTTACTCAAGAATGGGATCTGCAAGGGAAAGCCCCTCAATGAACAAAGAGTGGACACCAAGAAGCCACTATAAACCATCTGCAAGTAAAGGGTATTTTCCATCCGAGCCTTCTGATCAAGCTGGAACTGCTGGAGGATCAAGTGGTTATGGCGGTCCAAGAGGTGAGACATCTTTCGATGCATCACGTACAACAACGTCATCTAGAGATGAGCCTTCGGTTTCCATTAGCAATGCAAGTGAAGTGGAGACAGAATGGGTTGAAGAAGATGAGCCTGGAGTCTATATTACCATAAGACAGTTAGCTGATGGGACTAGGGAGCTTCGCCGTGTCAGATTCAGGTAATGCAAATAAATTCTCATTTGATCGACATTTTAAAATGTAAGTATGTATGTCAATGTGATAACATTTTTATTCTTCTTTTTTTTTTTTTGTGCTCACAGCCGCGAAAGGTTCGGAGAGGTGCATGCAAAGCTGTGGTGGGAAGAGAACAGGGAAAGAATACAAGCTCAATACCTCTAATTAAAATTATTAATGATAACACATCGCACATTTTCGGCAGGTGAAATTGAAATGTTGTGGAGGGTGGAGGGAATATAAACTAATTCCAGTTTTGTTTCACAGCATGTAATGAGTTAGAGAATGATATGGACTGAATTCAATTCAAGTCTTCACACATACAAAATGATTCATGGTTAATGATATACCTGTTTTTTTTTGCCCTTTTTGTTGTCTCTTATTCTTTATTTATTAGTTTTTAGTGCCATTTTTAGGGGGCCTATTTCTTGTTCTGGTGGGAATATTTGGTCTTGGTTATTTCATTTGTAATACACACACATAGTTGGAGAAATATAATTGATTTTGTTTAAATTGCACTTACTAAATGCAGGGATTCTTATGCTTAACCGAACTGGGATTTGCACATTTCTTACTGTTTGAATCAGAATTAAATTTAATATTTTACATGGGTGCCTTGCAATTCTCTAGTTGATGAAAAATGTGAGAATATTCCAAAATCAAAATTTTCAGATGGAAATACCATAGAAAAGTTACTCACCTCTGAAGTACAACCCCATGCACTTTGCAACCATTTGTTAAAAAAATCGTAAGTTATAGAAGGAAGTAAATATTGAAACGGTAAAACATCCCAATATTTAGAAAATGTAATGAAATTTCTTTGAAGGAAAACCATCAAAATCCCCTCTTAACTTTTAGTGTATTCTCCAAGCAACACCCCATATATGTTTAAAAATCATAATTAATGCTCAAGACCTTAAAAAATCATAATTAATGCTCGAGACCTTTTTGACCCTAGTTCTCTTTAGAGATACAATCTGGTGTCTACTGTTTTGGCACATGGAAAGGATATTATTAATGCTCAGAGACTGGATATGGAGTTGAAGGGCAAAGGCAATCAGATGCAGGAGTTGTTGATAGGATGGTCTCCTCCTCCTCAAGGTGTTTTCAAGCTTAATGCTGACGGAGCGGTCAAGTCTTCTAATTCAATGGCTTATGCAGGAGGGGTAATTTGAGATGATACAACGGCTTGGGTGTTTGGGTTTTCAATGAATATTGGGATTTGCACACTAGTGGCTGCAGAACTTTGGGGGGTTTGGCAAATTTTGTCTTTAGTCTGGAGTGTGAATATAAGGAGAGCTATTTTAGAGGTGGATAATCTGTGTGTGGTCAATTTTAGTATAGGATGTACGGATTGTATGAATGCGAATTTTGGCCTGGTGAGAGATATTCGACGTCTGTTAGGGCAAAGTTGGGAAATTCAAGTTCGGCATGTTTATCGGGAAGGAAATCGATGTGCGAACGCGCTAGCTAATTTTGCAGTCAATCTTCCTTTGGGGCTTCATGTTTTTCCGTCTCCCCCGAATGTCATTGCTCATGTTTTGTTCGAAGATGCTATAGGCGTAAGCTTTTCGAGAATGTGTAAGATCTAATTCTGGGCGTGTTGTCTCGTTCTATAAAAAAAAAAAAAAAAAAAATCATAACTATAAAATGAAGTAAATATTGAAATGATACCATTATATCTCTGATACTCCTCTAACTTTGAAAGGACTCATCACCTTAACTTTTATGATAATCTTCATTTTCCTCCTTACAGTTAATATTCTCTGTTAAAAATTGCGATGCTACCCTTAAACATTAACGTTCAGAGGGTAAATGTATCAAAAAACAGTGAATTAAAAATAAAAAATTAAAATAAAATTTGAATATATTTAAATAAAAATAAAAGAAATCTTAAATCTTCATCATCTTCTCTCCTCTATTTTTTCTCACCAATTGATCTGTGCTCTCTCTCTCTCTCTAAAAGCAAAATTGGTGAATAGGCAGAGGTGGTTGAAACTCTTCCTAGTTAAGGAGATCGACGCTGGATCATCACCTCCATTTGGGAGATTGGCATCTCTCTCTCCTTTTTCTCTTTCTTCTCTTTTTCTCTTTTCTCTACCTTGTCTCTTCTCCCTCTCTAATTCTTTCTCCACTTGTTGCTAATTGTTTTGATTAGAATTGTTCTTTCTTCTTCCTTGGCTGGTTGTACTGGTTTATGAATGTTGGTTGCATGTTTATAGTCGTGGCAGTGCGGTTGGGCTTCGTCAGTGTCGTTTGGAAGGATAAATATCTAAACATTCAATAACCACCTTCAGAATTTTACAACATTTTCATCGTAACATCAGAGGAAAATCCATTATTTTAACCTAAGTTTAAAATGTCAAGAAATCCATCGTTACCGATAATTTACTTTAGCTTCAAGTATAAATTATAAGAGCTTAGCTACCTTATCCCTCAATTTGAATACTTAGATTGATCGTAAAAATATTATTAAAACCAATCCAAAACTCCAATTTAAAGATAAAATTAATAATTGAATAAAATAATTAAACCCAAATTATAATATCCATCTCGATCGAGCTTTCTTTCTGCAAATATACTTTCAACTCATGGTTTAAAAATACATTGTTATTAATTTATAATTCAATATGAAAATACGGCCAAGCAACCTCCCTTTAATTTCTTATTTTACTAGACACGAGAAAAGGCTAAATATAGTACATACAACTTAATCTATGTGACCAATGTCTTCTAGCGAACAGTAAAAGTAAACAGAAAACATCACAAGCTACAATCCTTTTATTAATTTTATTAACTAGGTAGCAAACCATATCTGCCATTAGTAGAAAGAAAATATGACAAACCAAACAAGGAAATCCATAACCCAAAGGGTAGGTATATGTACTGACAATCGAATCCAAACCACACCGTTATTATGCGCATCACTTGAGTTATATTATATATCTTCTTTCTTACTTGAAACACAATCCCATAAGTACTGTAGCCCCTCTTCACAAGAGCCCTCCCGTTTTATCCCAAAACTTTCCTGGTATAACCTCGTCCACCTTGCAGCTGTTGACTTGGTCTAAGAAACAAGTCTCCCGATTCAGCATTCCATTGCACCCCGGTCTTCATAGCAGGTGGCTTCACCTGTCCCACGGACTGCCTGCGAGAAGCAATCGTCATTTTTGCCAACTTCTCAGCTGCATCTGTAACTCCACGTGTTGTCCTAACTTTGTTCACGGTGGCTGCAAAAATAAAAGGATATCATGTTTTTTCCAGGATGCATACAAGGCGAAAAAGGATTGAGCTCAACCAATAACTGATTTATACTGAAAAAAATATAAAAGATTCAAGTGTCACTTGTGCCTGCATTTAAAGTAGTAATACATCATGTCACTCCCCCTAGCCAAAACATGCAACGCATAACATAATATGAGATTCACAGCAGCAGAACAAACTGGGAAAACAGTCCAATTTTCAACTGAATTAGGATATATATTTCACAAATAGACATAATCAACAACTTACTTGGACTCTTCCTCCCAGCAGAGCGATATTTTGATAGTCTGGCAGAGTTGTTGACGAATTTATCATTTTTATATGCATCCTTCAGAGAAAAACATGATATCAGCAGCATGTAATAAGCAATTATTCAGCACTGACTTGAGTACCTCAATAAAGATCTAATAAACTGTTGCGCAAACTTGACTGTATCAACAATGCAAAACTTTTACTTGAGTTAAATTTAAGTTTTCAGTAGTGAAGCCTACTGGAAACCATATGGGTTGCCACATAAAAACATAGAACTCTGTTCATGTGTGTGCAGGTATATTCCATCCAAATGTCAATCCTCAACCCTTGAATTCACATTTTAACAAAATTGTGGCATCCACATCTGAGCATTTATATATACATAGGCATGTATAAGACACATCAATAAAGAAAAATATTGGACCCAGGTTCTCACCTGATTCTGATTAACCATTTCCAACTTGCGCTGAACACCTGCGAGCATATATTTTATAGTATGAGGATGTAATCTATAATTGATAGCCTGATACAATATAAAGAAATTTTATTGACTGCTAGAAATCCATTTGCAGGCTAGCAATTTGTTGATTTTGCTTTCCAATTCCTACAAACAATTTTAAGCTTAAGATAGCACTATAAGACTAAACCTTTTAAGTCCAATATGTCAATGCTCTCAACTGAGATTTCATTCTAATAAAGAGTATTTACACAAAATTCTAAGGATTAATAAAAATGAGCTAAGCTCGCATATATCTAGATAAGATCACCTGTATTCATAGGAGAATTTAACTTCGGAGAAGAAAAATTGCTAGTAAGCTTCGAATTAGATAAAGCCCCTGAATACCTCCTAGCACCTTGCTGTTCCAATGCTCCCCTCGTCCCAGCTACAACAGTGCATATACATTTTTTCACTAAAAAAAACCATTGCACATAAAATTTGATTCTATGGTTCTAATAAAAGTCTGTATAAAGAGGAAGCCCCCAAAAATTTGCAATTTATCTTCCATTGCTTGGCTGGGGGAAAAAAATACTTATATATACTTACCAGATGGAGGTGTTCTAGCAACAACTGTTTTGGTTCGAAGAGATGGTGGAACATAAAAGCAATTCTGCAAACATAAGATATAGTACAGTTCATAGTTTTTAATAAAATTGATAAACATACATACTGCAACTCAAGCCCAAGAAAAATAATCATGCAAGGCTACTTCAAGTGTGAAACAATACCTTAAAGAAAGGATGTTGCAAGGCTTCTGCAGCTGTTGGCCTCTTGCAGGGATCCCATGAACAAAGTGACTAAAAATTTTAAGGGGAAAAGACCAAACAAATAAATAACAAGTCAGATATGTTGCCAGTGGACAACACTTTCCATGTCATAACTAAGATAAGTATGCAAGCCTACCATTTTCCACTTAAAAAGCATTTAATATGATAACCATCTTAACCAACATCAATATATAGCAAAACTTACTGTAATCAGGTTGATTGCATCCTCGCTAGCAGATGGCATTAATGCAGAGAGATGGACACCATTTAACTGCCATAACAATTGCAGAAACATCATTTGTGGTTCTAATGTTATTTTCTTCCCTTCCATAGTTTACATAAAATACTTAAGTCATTCATTCATTTCCGCTTATTAATCCTATATACAAATTTCCTTAGATGATAATACCTAAAAAATATTTAAATAAGTGCAAAAGAAAAAGGAGTTAAAACTGACTTGTGGAAATTGGTAGTTAATAGCCGCAGAAAGAAGAAGTCCATCAGCCCAAGAATCCTTAGTCGGACTTCCTATCACACTGCATATTTTGTATATCTCATCTGCTTCACTGCATGCATAATAATATAGAATGAATTATCTACCATCACAGTTGCTAACAAATTACCAAAATTGCAAATCTACAGGAACCTCCAAAAAGAATTAAAACCATACAAACAAGTATAAAATTTATGCTGATTAAGCAACAACTTAAAATGCATTACAAAATAGGAAAACAAAAAAAATGAAATGGTTCTTTACGATCAATTAACTGGACAAGATGACAACTAATCACCATCCAGTTCAAATATGTATATTCCTAATGTAAAAGAAAATTGTCAAACATGATAAATAGACATAATCCAAGTCCCCACTTCCTTAATGAAGAAAAAGCAGAAGGTTTCTTCAAACAACTTCATAAAGAAAAAATATATATATACAAAGCACTTTTATCTTCCTCATCATAGCAAATAGCAATTGAATAATTACAACCATCGGTTGAAAAGGTAAGAGAAATGATCCAATTAAAAAAATATGTACCTAGTACCCGGAAAGAGAGGACGAAGTGTGATCAACTCAGCCATGATGGCACCCATTGCCCACATATCTAAAAGTAAATTATTTTTTTTAAAAAAAAAAAAAAGCATTAATAATCAACAGTACTGATTAAATCACTGAGCTAAAATCACTGCAGCCATTTCTCAGTCCCATGGAAAACTAACCAACTTTCGACGTGTACAAAAATGACTGAAGCAGCACTTCAGGCGCTCGATACCTGACATATCCATGCTCAGAAACTTAATATACATGTATAAGGGAAAGGAAGAAAAAGAGGTAAAGAGAGAAAAATAAACAGAAGAAACATACCAGCGTGTTGAGACATACTCAGTATATGGTGGGCGTGAACTAATTTCCCGTGCAAGACCAAAATCAGCTATTTTGATTACATCTTTTGAAACAAGCAAATTCTCTGCAAAGTCGAGGCATTTGACTAGTTACAACAGATTGAAGGTTCAAAGTTGTAGGACATATAAAACAACAGAGCATTACTCTATAAAACATCATATTTAAATATTAAATTAGTTGAATGCAACATTAGATCAAGCAAAAGATCTTGAGTGTTTATCACCAAAAACAAAAATAAGTTTACAAAAGCAGGCAGTAGAGATGACTAACAGTTAATTTGATCAGTTAAAACAAATCCAAGAAATCTGTAAAGAGCTGAAGACTATAATATATAACTAGACTGCAAAATATTTTCCAGATATTGTTTCATAACAAAATGGAATTCTCTCCAGACTATCCTACTCAGCCTTGGATACCCATGAATAACAGTAACAATTACCAGGCTTAAGGTCACGATGAAAATATCCCCGTTGGTGCATGTAGGCGAGACCTTGGAAAACTTGGAAACACCAGTTTCTGACTTCAGTTTCAGAGAAGAGCTTCTCTCTATCCTTCATAAGTTGGTAAAGGTTGCAGTCCTGGCAAAAACAGAATTGTAAACAAATATAAATTGACCATCATATATAGAAATAAATGCTTACAAACAAGAATTCATGAGAAATGGCCTCCTTACCATGTATTCAAACACAAAGTATAAGACGTCATTTTCCCTGATGACTTCCTTAAGCTTCACAATATTTGCATGATTCATTTTCCGTAATGACTATCACAAGAAGAAACCATTATGCATATTAGACATGAAGCCATCTGGTATAGAATGAGAAAGGGTAACCCGTTTACCTTCACTTCTCTCAAATTTACACACTCCTCCCATGAATAATATTTCTTCTTCATTTTTTTAATTGCAACCTGTCAAAAAGTAGTAGGTTTTTAAAGCTGAAGCGGAATAAACTAATACATTTTATTAATACAGATTTCTCAAAGTAACATGTATAAGAAGCCCTCTGCATACTTACAACTTCACCAGATTGCTTGTTAATAGCTCGCCACACACTTCCAAACGTTCCATCTCCAACTTCCTTGATTAACTTGTACCTGTGTAGGACACACAAGAAAATTATGCATCGAATCCCATCACTGCAAGCAGAAAACAAGCAAATCCCAAATAAAGCCTACTCACCTCTCCATTTTTCTTGTGGAACACGAAACAGCTCTCCCTTTATTGACAATAAGTATAAAAACCCACAACAATATATGACATTTATTGTCACAAGACGACTGCTAGTAGAAAGTATAAACTTAAACAAATATCCTTGCTGATCCAGCTAAATCCACCATTAATTTTCCGCACAAAGATGCAAGAGAATAAATCCAGATTTTCTCTGATGGACAAGCTTTGCAGCCTTATTCTTTACTATATCCAGAGCTTCAACAGACTGAAGGAAAGAAAGAATTCCATGAAACATATTGACACTAATCAACGAACCAGTGATAACTGATTGCTCCAGCCAACAGAAAGATCTGAAGTGCAAGAGACAGACGCAGACACCCAAGGCTTCAAGAACTAGAGAACAGGTAACTCATCTGTACTAAATAGGAATTTTGAGATTAATAGTTGTCCTTTAATAGGTTTCCATTGAGGCAACTGAGCAATATCTAAGAACTACGGTCTGCAGAGTATTGGTGAAATTCCTTATCTAATGCTACAAAAGCAACCTTCTCATGCACTTGCAGACTCAACCCTACAGTAAGAAAGAAATATCACGGCGGTTAGAGCAACATAAACAATTTAGCTAACTAAAGAAAGGAAACGAGAGAGATTCACATTAAATGCTGTACCCCGGAAGACGTTTTCTTCAAATTATTGACCGGATGTTGCATCAGCAATGCACTACCAATAAAAAAACCCATTACAACCACCCCTAAAGCAAGTTTCAAATATTATAAAAAAAGATAAATCACAAAATGCTTACTTGTAGAAGTGCACTAAAGATCCAACCCCTATCAGAGGAGATATTAGCATTACGCATCCTACACGGTTCATTAAAGAGAATCGGACCCACTAAGTGCAATTGAAAAAAGACACCCAAAGAAAACCTCCAAGGACAACAAACCGCCAGTCTAGCACTTCCTGGAATGAAAAAACTCGATACTGGTGGCAATTCGACCCGAAGCACACAACCTCCATGTCTTAGAAAGGACAATAATCAGTCCGGCGCAACCTGACATCCCAACACAAACACTAAATCAACACAATACAACAAAGAGAATGAATAACCAATCCAAGCCACCTCAGTTAAATCCCTAAACGAGACAACACAATCTATAAAGCCCTAACTAAACATGAAGTCGATTGCACATCATATCCTCCTAATAACATAAAATAAAACCCTAACAATCAAGTAGTATTTTGAATTATTGATTCTAATACGGAATCCAAAATCACAATTAAGAAACCAAAAACATATCACATCGTCCCAATAACGTAAAATTGTAACATAATTAATAATAATCGATTGCATACATCAAATCTGATAAACGAAGAAACCCTAACTAAACATGAAATTGGAGGAGAGAGAGAGAGAGAGAGATCAGATCTGAGGAGATCGGAGGGAACCTGAGAGCCAACCGGCGAAAAGAACCGTCGCGGAGGACGGGATGAGGCGGAATCCAGAGCTTCTCTGTAATCGTACCTAAATTCGAACCCAAAACACCACCACCCACCACTCTCTCTCTCTCTCTCTCTCTATTTATGCCTCTCTCTCGCTTTCTCTCTCATAACCAACCTATTATTACCTGTATTTATATTTTTTTTGACCTTTTATATTTGTTTTTTGACCTGTAATTTCCTCTTTTTGTTTTTTAATAAATGCCTGTATTTTCCTTTTTACACTTTGATATTCTCGTTGGAAAAACTTCATTTAGTCCCTAAAATTTGAAAAACTATCAAACTTTTAAAACTTTTTTATAAATAGTTCTTTTAATATCTTATTTTTCCAAAACTTTTCAAAAAAATCTAAACTATTAGTCAACTAAAGATGAACAGTGACTTTAAATAATTTAAATTAATTTAATAATTTAAATTCAGAAACATTTTAAAAAATTTAACTTATAAAATTTATTATTTTATTAAAGTAATCTAGTAATTTATGTATCACTAATAATTATCAAGGGTACAAATAATTTTTCTACTGTATTTTATTAACATTGACAATTAATTGACTGACAGTTTGAATATTTTTAAGGACTTTTAAAAAAATTAGAGATAAAAATAGTTGTTTTATAAAAATCTTTAAAAACTTGATATATTTTAATATCTCAAAGATTAAAATAAAGTTTCTCTCTTTGATTGGGTTGGTGAGCGGTAGCCTCTATGCAACCAAATAAATTTTAATGATGTGTACGTCCCCATATTTTCAATATTCAAATAATATAACATTCTTAATTTTTTTAAAATATAAAATTCTTAATTATTTCCCATATTTTTAAAGTACTTTACATTTTGTTTATATTTCAATAGGTGTTTTTATGTAAATTTATTTTTCTATGGAAATCAATATTTACTTTCGTATCTATAAAAAAGGACAAGTCTATTTTTCTATTAAGCTTGGCTTTTATCTTTGAATGCTTATCACTTTTCTTTTATCTATTAGTCAACAATGAAAGTTACGTATCAACTCTTAATACAAGTGTTTGCATACATCTCCATCTTCTAAAATGACGAGAGTTCATTTCTCAATAATGATGTGTTTACTTGAGAGATTAAAGAATGACAATAAAGAACGAGTGTGATTATTGGTATTTACTTGCTTTAAATTAATTCATAATGGAAATAAAATTGTAAATTCCACATAATTTTTGGGTTATAAAATAAGGTTGTCATTCTCCACTCATTTTAGGATTCTCATTTTTATTCTTTTTTTATATATTAAAAAGCTTTTTATATCCCTATTTAAAAACAAAAAGAAAAAGATAAAATCAAAAATAAAAAAATGCAAGAAAAATCTAATTTACAAGTTATCAATTGTGTAGTAGATAGCATTAAATTATTTTTTAAAAAGCATTACTATTATTAAAAATGTAGTTTAATAAGCATAATATTATTATTATAATAAAAAAATACATATTTCTTGATTAAAAAAAACATAATTTTCTTTCACAAAATCTAGTGAATAAAGATTTTTAATTAAGGATATTTTTGTAACTTATAAACAATCAATTCTGATTCCAATTTAAAGTAAACTCTTAAAAGAATATTGTTGATTCCCATTACGATTCATGAAATTGAAGTAAACCACTTATTTTGATTTCAATACATCAATCAGATGTCAAACCATTCTAATTCTCAGTCATTTCGATTCGAAGTCATTCTGATTATGTGCAAGTAGACACACCATAAGTGCATATTATATAATATGGGAGTAGTAGTTGTGTCACTTTCACGAGAGTAAATATCTAAGTCACACATGTAGTATTTGACCTCTAATTTATTTGAATGTCAATTTAAAATATATATATAAAGTGTTTTTATAATCAGATATACCCGATTTTAAAAAGTAAGAACCAATCAATCAAATTCATTTATTATATTTGAATTAACTAGGAGAAAAAATTTATTTTAGAAGAATAAATGTAATGGATAAATTTGATTGATTGATCCTTACATTTTAAAAATCATATATACTTAATTATAGAAGCATTATATATATATAATAATGGAAATCAAAACAAAATAAAGCCATGTAAGATGATATGCTTACAAGTTATAATCAAATATATAATTTTGATTACTTTCAAATAGGAACATTTTGATTCCCTAAAACATCGTGGACAAACCATTAAAACAAAATTAATCTAGGAAATTTTGGATGAAATTAATTTTTACTAATGTTATTAGGAAAGATAATTCATTTCCTTACAGACTATTATTATTAGGAAATATATTTTATTGCACTTTTAGTAGTGGTAAATGAAAATTAGAAAATTCTCTAAAAAAAGAAAAAAAAATGAGAATAAGTCAAGTTTTAGTTAACATAATAATCACAAAGTTTGAATTTTCAATATTTTTGTTTTAATGCATAAAATCCTCCGCAAATTGATACGTTTCCAAGTAGAAAGAAAAATGCGGGTCAGATCTACTGGGCCTAGTGTGATCTGGGTTTCGATTGGACAATATAAAATAATAAATATTAAAAAAAAAATCTTGACTTTCAAATTACTTTGTGTTGTAAGTATTTGTTGTTTTTTTTTTTTAATATTATAATTTTTATATTTTAGAGTTTTTAATACATAATAAATTAAGAATAAAGTTGTAATAAAGAATGTTTTATAAGGGTATTTGGTCATTTGGTTTTGAAGGACAATTACAAGGTGAAAAGGTACGTTTAAGCCAATTATTATTATTATTATTTTTATAGTTATAGTGTATTTAATTAATAACCATGTCCCTTAATAAAGTGGAGATCTTACATTCAAATCTCTTAATTATTTTTTTAGAAAAATCAAAATAATACTTGTTAAAACATATTCAATGTTTTCATGAATTATGATTTAAAAAAATATATATCATATCATGAATGTCAAAAAATTTATTTTCTACATGGTACATATATCATTTGATAGATAATTAAATTGAAAAATTGTTCTCTAATACTTTTATATATTTTCATTTAATGGATCCGTATATTTCCATTGAATGCTTCCATATTTTCCATTTAATGTTTTTATATTTTTTTAATTAAATTTGAAAATTAGAATTCAATAATTATTAACTTGATAACATAACTGTCTAACACACCCTCCGAAAATAGATAGTCATGTTGATAATGATTTATTATTATTATTTTTTGTCACCTCAATTTAACATTGATGAGTGATAACTATATTTGAGAGAATTGTTTTAACTTATTATCTATTTATCTTATATGATATATAATTTTTTTCATAATCCATTAAAGTATTGAAGATGCTTTTATTGTTTCTGTTATGTTTCATCTCTAAAGGTTTGGTTAGAGGAATTAAAATATATTTATTCAATCATAATGGCCAAATAATGAGAGAATTAAATATTTTCTTTAATAATTTAGTGATTAATATGAAATTCTCATATCATTATCAAATTTTATAATAATATTTTCTTGGTAATTATTGTATCAATAACAAGAGCCTATTTGAAAATATGCTCTTTCAAAAGGGGGAAATAATTACCTCATAGTTGGATTTGAACCTTAATCATAGTACAAAAAAAATCTTCTTCTTCTTCTTCTTTCTCTTTATTTTTTTTTTTTTTTTGTTTCTGACACCATGCCTGAAATCTACTCTTAAAACAGTGAGAGATATCAACCTTCAAAATATTACTGTTTATCTAGAAATCTACTTTTACAATATTAGTTGATATCTATTATATAGTGGGACTTTATACTCCAACCCTTCTCTTTCAAAACCATTTTCTTTCGTAACACCGTACCCAAAATTTTAATCCTATAATTCCTACGACAACAGAAGATGCTACTTATGCATGAAAAAAAAAAAGAATCTCTATATAATATATATCTAATAGAATTCAAATCTTTATTATAAATATATAAATATATATGATATATATATATGAATGAAAATTGTCACCGTTATCAATAGTATTTTATCGTTTCAGAATTATTATATCCAAAAATAGAAAAACATGTTAGAAGGATTTTGGGATCAAATTTTCTAGATTTGGCAGTTGGACGGCAAACATCTTCTATCTTATCTTCAATAAAGTACTTTTCTTGATAAATAAAATAAAAATATTGCGTAAGCGCTGAGGTGGCGCCACGAGTTCAATCGTGGCTTCTAAGTTGTGAAACATTGTAGGAAGGCCGAAAGTCTCGGCACCTTTCGTTTGTTGAAAAAGGTGCAAGCCAAAGAAGACTGTCTTCACGCGTCACGCCAAGTCAAGACAAAGTCATTTTACAATTTTATCCTCTCTCTTCATTAAAATTTCATTGGAAAAGATTTCTTTTGAACCCTTGATTTTGAGCTTTTCTCCCTTTTTCTATAACCTTTTTCGCTTTTAGCTCTTATGGCCCTTAAATATTTTGAAATTAATCAAATCAAATCCCGTTCACCCTTTATTATTATTTTTTTCTAACAGCCCAAGGTTACAAATGGTTTTTTGCCCTTATAATCGATGGGTTGATCTAAAAAGAAATTATTGTTTCGTGTGCCACCAATTTAAGAAAATAATTTTTGTACATTTGGGCATCATTTAGCGCGTAATATAGGATTAGATTATTTATATAATATTGGATTAGATTAGATTGAACTTGGATTGAGTTAATTAAATATTATCCTATGATAGATGAAATATAGTATATGATTAAAAATGGAGTGTTCTAAAATTATCATTAGGGGTGTTTTGATAAAAATCCCACTATTTTAGTCAAAGTTGTCTTCTTCTTTATCAAACACCAAATACAAATCTCTCAAAAAAAAAAGGTCTTTGCATGACCCAAATTAGGGACCGTTTTCAAGATCTGAGTAGGAAGTTGTAACCTAATGAGAGAAGCTTCACCGAAACTGGTTTTGCTCAGAGCTGGTTTTCTCAATCGAACATAAAAACAACCTACGATTATTGGTCTAGAGGAGAGAGAAGCGATGAGAGGCCTGGATGAAGAGACAAATCTTTCTTGATCCGGAAAATTTCCAAATTCTCTACTTCCACAAAATCTTCGTCAATCAAATGTCATTAAAAATAAATATATAAATAACACAACATTTTTTTAATATGAAATTTTCAAATAATCAAATTTTCTTTAATTTCCAAATCCTCTTCAATCAAATTTCAAAATTTCCCCAATTTTGTTCTTCAATCAAAACCATCTTCCATCAAATTGCAAGAAAAAAACAAAGTCCATATGAAAACATCTTAATTTATTCAAAGAAAAGCGTCGGACCGAGGGGCGGGGGAGGGGGGGTCAAGGGGCGAGGGGGGAGGGGTGAGGTGGGTTGGGTTGAAAGAAGTTTCATGAAAGATGAAGCTGCTCATGAAAATTTGATCCCGTGATGATAGTAGAGAAAGCAAAGGCTAGGTGTAAGAGGATTCTTTTTTTTTCAATCCGTGTGTTTAGCGAATTTGTTTTATCTCATACTAGTGGGATAAAAATAAAATGGGATAATTTAGTAAAGACCCATTTGGTTGCACCAAACGTGAGTTTAGATAAAAATTAATCCAAACTCACTCTTATCCTAACAAACAAGCAAGGCCTTGGTAAGGTGGTGAGGTAAGTCAATTTGTTTAACCGACCTCATTTTTGTCGACTTGTTTTCTCTTTATATGTATAATTTATTTTGTAATAAAAAGTTGAATGGCCCTTTGGCCGAGTAATATGAATAAAAAGCTTCTCACTCATTCCTTGTAGTTCACACTTCTCTCATTCTCAGTTCTTTGATTTTTCCTTTTTAGAGATCATTAATATTATCAACTTGTATATTCATTCTTATTCTTGGTTTACTTACTGCTTATATATATTTATATATAGTAATTCCACTATCAGTACCTTCTAACTTTAAAATATTAGGATAAACTAATTTAATTCATCCATTGCATTTTCTCTCATATTTAATTCAAATGCAATTAATGCATTTGATTAGTACATCTTAACTTTTTGAAGTTAGTAGATATTGACTATAGAAGTTATATACATATAATGGTTTTACAGTTAGTGTCTTCTAATTTTTTTAAAGTTAGGATAAAAAAATCTTAACCGTCTATAAAATCTGATGGATAGAAAAAAAGGAAGAGAAAAGTAAAAATAATTAATTATCATTTAATTATTACCCAAAAAACTTATAAAAGCTTTTTTTTCATAAGTTTTTTTATAATAATAATCAAATGATAATTAATTATTTCTATTTTTAATTTTTTTTTTCTGTTCATTAGATCAAATGGATGATCGAGATTTTTGGTCTTAACTTCTTTAAAGTGAAAATGCACTAATTGCACAACCACTATATATATATATATATATATATATATATATATAATAAGGCAGGATTGAGGGACTTAATTTTGACACAACTTTGGAAATGATTTGTTGATCAATTAGATAACAAAGATTTCAATGGCTTAAATCTACTCACACCATTGTATACAACTTAATTTTATATTCTACATAAATATTTCACTCTCCTCTCTCCTTATCATTACACTATCTCTTAAGCTCTGCAATTAATATTAAAAATTCCACCATTTAAATTATATTTTTCTCACTCAACCGAAATTATATTTAAATTAGTTTTGTAATGGGCAATATTATTCATATTTCCAGCCTGAAATTATATTTTTTCTAATTATAGTATTTTATATTGGCTGATTTAATTATTCCTTTTTTCTTTTCCTCCATTTTTTTTAGGTTGCTTCAAATTTATTTGAAGGACTTTGCAACAACAGATGAACTATGACTTAAAATATGTTGATCAAAGCTTGAAGATACTTATTATTATATATATTTTTTCCATTTCGCAAAAAGAAAAACTCAAGTCCTTCCCTATCATTCATTTGGTAGCCAATGTACTAGTTGCTTATCGAAGTTGAATTCTCTTTATGTCAAAGTTCGAGGAACAGAAATTAAAATATTAATGCTTTAATTCATTTTTAAATTATATTATTTTTTATCTCATTTTTATCCTTATCTTTACAATACGGTTATCGTTATCAACATAGTTGATGTCCATATAAAAGACATTTATTTATTTATCATTTTCTTTAAAGTTTTAGCAGAATCCAGAAAAAAAAAAATATAACAAAAACAAAAACTAAACATAAGATTGAAAGAAACTAAAATCTGCACAATCACTATTGGAAGTAACAAAAACTCCCTTCATAAAGAACATAAAAGAAAAAGTGAAATGCAATCCTTAAACATGCAAAAACTGTGACCATTACATCATAAAAAGCACCACTCACAGTCTTATCAATTAAACTAAACCTAAATTACAACAAAAAACACAAACAACAATAGGGAGTCACACAAAACTAATAGCAAGTCCAAACAAACTTGAACCAATCAATACAAAACTAAACCTGTATGCTCTTCTACATAATTAAAAACAACAGTATACAAAAAATATCCTAAAAACAGATAAGACTATAAAAACAACCTCGGCCTTCTCAGACCCTCAAAATGTCACATGAAACTAACGACAAGTCCAATTACTAGCAACAAATAGTGGTAGCAAGTCCAAGTAATATGCTCACAACAGCACTAGTCATTGTCTTGCCAACCTTGGTCTTGATGTTTGATTGTCCATCTTTGCAATACTCCTACAGGAAAGAGATATATATTTATATATATATGTATGAAATTTATCTTGTAGAATATTATAGTAATTACAACTCTCTAAATGAAGAGGAAAAAAATCTTAATAAACTAATTTTCTATGAAGACTTACAGTAATTTGCATCATCATCTCCTTATCTTGGTTCAGCTCTTGTGTTTCTTCAGCATCCGAAATTCGACAAGAAATGATAATTCAATTAAGTAAAAGTGACAATACAAGAATATATACAAGAAATGATATTCAATTAAGTGAAAGTGATCCTACAAGAATGTATATTGGGTATTCATTTATTACTTACTCAAGTTGGTTGATTCAATCTTTCTTTTCTTAGAATTTGAAAGATAATTTCGCTTGTCATGATATCCAAGCTTATGGCAATAGGTACACAGTCTTTTCTTCATTCCGAGAGCTAACTTAATACCACTTTTCAGTCTACCAGAATTTTTGTTATCCTTCTTCCTGCTCTTCGTTTGTGAGATATTAGGATCCAAAAGTATTGATGAAGAAGAACGAACTTGAATGCATAGATCATCTTTCTTTTGGTTTTCATCAGTTTGATGCTCATCAAAGTCCAACAACTTTTTTGATAATTTCTTTAGAGTCTCCATGTAAATTATGTATGTCTCATTTGAAGAAGCTGCAGCACAAGCTAATTTAGTGGCTTGGTGACACACATGACTAAGTCTCAATGCCTCTGATTCTTCTTTTCCATCATTCTTTGGCAAAATTTCTGGATCCATAATTCTAAACTTGTTAGCTGCTTATCTATATCTTGAAAGAATGAAATGGTATAGTATTGTATCAACATCCAAACGAACAAATACCTTCAAAAAATGTCTGCAAAGTATTCCTAAAAATTCAAATTTTTGACATTCACATGTACCTTTGTAAGATTGTAAATTTAATTTTACCATGAATTCTTCAAGTTTACCATATTTTGTCTTCACCACCAAGTATAGATGATATTCCTCGTCACATCCTATTTCTTCAACTTTGTATCGATAAACTTGATCCTATTCATCCTTATATTTATTATATAATTTTCTAGTATATGATTGTGTAGCACATTTCAAAAGTAATTTCCCATCATTCACAATTCGATACTTGTGCTCAGACTCAAAATCGTTATTACTCTCTTTTTTTATTATCTCCTTCAATGCTAGCTCATATTTGACGACGAACTCACTAAGATTTGCTGTTGATGTAACAAGTCCATCAAATAATGAATTAATATCCACACTGCGGCCAGTGGTATTCATTCCAGCAAAAAATATGTCACCGTTGTAAACAAGAACCCAAGAAGCTTGAATTTATGAAGGTGATTTAACCATTAATTATTTTCCAAACCATATTATATCGTCAAAGTTTTTCATTGTTCATCAAATTCTTCTATCTTGTATGTCGACATAATACATTTTTTCATCCCAACCTTGAATTTTGACTTCTTGAAGTACACATGGGACAACTTCTCAACAAACTTCTTCTTAATGTGCCATAAATATAAACAATGGTGTGTGTTAGGAAACACCTTGGCAATTGCTCCCTTTATTGCTAAATCTTGGTCACTAATGATAGAAATCAGATTGCTTCCTCTCATAGCTTCAAGCCATGTCTCAAATAACCACAAAAATATTGCTTCTGTTTCATCCTATAAAATTGCACATCCAAATTGAACTGATTGCAAATAGTGGTTCACTCCCGTAAATGGTGCAAAAGGCATATCATATTTGTTTGTCCTATAAGTCATGTAAAGACTACATCCATAAAATATTGATAGGATAGGTGTGATCAAGAATCAACCCAAAATAAATTAGCTGCCCTTCCTTCTTCATCACATTGAATCACATAAAAGAATTGAGAGTCCTCGGCTTGCTTTTTTCTAAAGTAAGAACTGACTGAGCATCCCTTCCGTTTAATTGTCTATGACGAACATTCCTCAAGTGGTTATAACAATCTCTACTATCAAATCCAATGTTTGCTCCACCCAAAATAGAACAAACCTTTCCAATTTGTAAATTTTCTTTCCGAAAAGTTTCAGCCAATTTTTTTGCAGCCTTAGACATATATCTGTTGGACTTCATTTTTGTTCTTCTTGTAGGAGACAATATTTTGTGATTACTTTCCATTTGGCAGAGCATTTGTTGCATACAATCCACATCCTGCCTTCACACCCACATTTAATAGTTGAACACTTTTTACCTTCGTTCTTTGCATCTTTCTCATTCGTCTCTTTGTCATCATTTTCTTCTAGAACATCATGTCTCTTATTTTTAGGGACATACTTCTCTGCATGAGCACAAACAAATTGTGTACTTGTTACCTCATTTGTATCTCACCTAGTCTTCGAGGAAGAGCAAGTTAAAATCCAAAATCCCTTTTGCCGACCATAATTTTTATAGTAATTTCTGACTTGTTCCATTGTTTCGAAAACCATCCCCACATATGGTGCTCCAAGTTGTTCAACAATTTTTTTTTTAATGCACTTCATCACTCTTTTCTTTAAGTGTGTTAACTATCTATATGAAATTAATTAGTCTTTAAATATTCGTATATTATGTAAGCAATATATGGATGTAAAAATTATGAAAGAACCTAGGAATTTTTTTGCATGACTTGTTAAGATGAGAATTAGAATAAGCACACCCAATCTCTATATGTATTGTTTTTCTTTTTTTTTTTTTTAATCAAAACACAGCATGGAAAAAATTTATAAACTAGTTTTTCTTTTCTTTTCTTTTCTTTAAATTTAGAGAATTAAAATTATAATTTTTTTTAGATATTTTACACTCATGAATAAAGTAGGGAGTTAAATATAATTAAATAAATAAATAATAAATTCTTTGAAATTTTTTTTAAAAAATAAGACATTCAAAGTTAATAATGTGTATTGAAAATTTATCGGATTGGATGATAAGTCCTCCAAAGACTCTGACACGAAGAATTGCATCTGTCACACAACAA
The DNA here is from genome assembly GCA_021234005.1 of Nephelium lappaceum. Lineage (NCBI taxonomy): Eukaryota > Viridiplantae > Streptophyta > Magnoliopsida > Sapindales > Sapindaceae > Nephelium > Nephelium lappaceum. The sequence continues at coordinate 18,662,475 of CM038004.1, forward strand.
ATGCAAAAACCCCAAATCAAAAATATTCACGAAAAATCTTCTAAAAGGATGAAAACAACAACATTGAAGCCAATTGTAGTCATTTATGAACTGTCAACTAGTAGCATAGTATCTGATCCTGACAAGAAAGCCAGCAAAAGTGTCCTACTAGACTTAACCATGCGACCAAAGTCTGCTCTAAACAACAACAATGGAACAACCAATAGAAGCAAAAACTCCAACACAACTGAATACACCGGAGATTCACACGAAACTAAACCCAAATTATTAGCAGCAAGTCCAATTAATATGCTCACAATGGCACCACTCACTGTCTTGCCAACCTTGGTCTTTCCAGACGTTCAAAATTTTCAAAACAACAACAAAAGACAAACTTACAAAGTAAGAACTAAAAAGACAAACTTTGACCAAAATAAAACGAAACAAAACAAATAGCAAAGACCCCATGTGCTTTTCTCCATAATCTAAGACAGCTGTATACAAAAAAAAAAAAAAATCTTAAAAACAGATAAAAATATAAAATTTATGATTTTTACCAGATACCAAAAACGGTGGTAGCAAAGAGAGCAATCCATATGCCCCATCTATCAAGGGGAGATAAAGAGACTGGTTTTAATCGACAACAGTGAAAGAGACTGGTTTTGTTTGGGTTGAGTGAGAATAATATAATTTAAAAAAGATTTAAAATACTGTAGTTAGGAAAAATATAATTTTAGTCTAGACATATGGATAACAATGCCTATTAACAAAACCATAATTTAAATATAATTGGGTTGAGTGAGAAAAATATAATTTAAATGGTAGGTTTAATATTAATTGGAAAGAGGAGAGATGGTGTATCGATGAAAGGAGGAGAGTGAAAACATTTATGTAGAGTGTAAAATTAAATTGTATACAATGGTGTGAATAGATTTAAGTCATTGGAATTTTTTTCATCCAATAGTCAACAAATCGTGTCAAAACTTATATCAAAATTTGTGTCATCCGATTTTGTCCCACTTGTATACAATTATTCTTGTACGTTTGAGTATGCCAACCTAATAAATGTATAGCTTTGCTGATTTAATAAATGTATGACTCTGTCGACTCAATGACATACGACTCTGTCAACTCATAATTTAGCCTATCTTTCTTCTCCTTTGCTCAAAGTCTGTATCATGTGCCACATGTCGCATTCATACTCTGTTGATGTGTCCGCTTCTCATTAGGCTCATTTTGCACCCATACAACTGCAAATCCTAATTACAAGTAGCTTACATTCTTTCCATAGCGTACTGACTTTTAATCTAATCAAAATCCCATAATACACATGTATGAACAAAATTTGCATTTGAAAATATAAACAATATTATTATAGGCATTCATTTTATGCTTTTGTATAAACATATATCCAGAATGATATTATTAGTCCTCATGATCACTTGTTGAAAACATAGAGAAAGCCATTGGGTTCTAAGTTATTAAACTAACAAGAAACAAAAAACATTTATTTGGGGGACAACAAATGTATAAAATTGCAAAAAAGGATTTCACCTCTTGCACCAATATCTATTAATATATATATATATATATATTAACTTATGTATAAAAAATGGGAAGAGAGTTGATGAATAGTGATAGAATTCCACACCTTTCAAAATTGTTTGAAACTGAAATGACATTTTTGTCCTCGATAAATATTAACTATATATATAAAAAAATGGAAAGAGGGTTGGTGAATAGTGATAGGATTCCACACCCTTCAAATTTGTTTGAAACTGAAATGACATTTTTGTCCTTGATAAATATAAGCAGACTACCACAACAAATCGGATAAAAAAGAAAATAAAACATTAGATATTTATTTGTGGTTGAGAACTTAAAGCATAGAGTGGTTGAGAATGGGTATAGCTTGAAGTACGATGATGAGTATCTAGGAGTGTTTTGATGAGATAGAGATTTAAAAGGTTTTGTCGATGAATTTTCTTCATCCACATGATTTTCACTAAAAATGTTCACTTCTTCTTCTTGTAATCCAAACCCTTAGATTCGAAAACATCATCGTTTTGGAGTCGAAAATCAAGAATACGGCAAGGAAGCTGCTGAAGAGGACGAGGGTGGTGTTGGTTACGACAAAGGAGGAAATGGGTGTCCGAATTAGGGGTTTGTTCGACAGGGTTTCTATTGTGTTGTCACGTGAAGTTGCAGCAACCAGACAAAGAACTTCACATTTCTTGTACCCTTTGCTCTCATTTAAATGTTTCGATGACTCATTTTGCCATTGACAAGGTAAAGATACAAACTTTTACCCTTTCAAGTTTTTGTTTTTATTTTTGGTAATTAGAGGTTTAAATTGTAAAGAAACTCTTGATCTTTTGAAGATTGTTTGTCTTAGGTGGGGTTACTTTGTTTTGCATGTTTATTTGTTTTTTGATATTGGCTTTCCTATTTTTGTGAAAAAAAACATGTTTGACAAATAACTCAGCTAATGATGAAGTGTAGATATCATTGAAGTTTGTATTAATCTGGCAATATTGGTGATTTTGGAAAGGTGCGCACTTTAATCCAGGTGTGACATTTGGGTTGGGCTCTATCTAACTATGCATGGCCTGAACCCGTTTGCATGGGTGTAAGTACTATCGAGTGGGCACGCTACACATGAGAGCTACACGTGAGAGAGGGTGTTAGATAGTCCTACATTGGTAGAAGAAGTGTGTTTGCATTGCTTTATACGGTGAGAGTAAACTTTCATTCAAAAGATAACTTTGTAGTGGAGTTAGGTCCAAGACCCTTTTCTGACACTTTCAACGTCAACCTCTTCTTCTTTCCGGTAACATTTTGCTGCCCAAGTTCATCAATGGGCACTTCGAAATCGACTTGTTCTTTCATAACCAATCATGAAAGAAATTATGATGTCTTCCAAACATTAACAAAGGAGACGAAATCTGGTCAGCACTTTCAAAAACAATTGAAAAATAGAATATTTCGATAGTCATCTTCTCAGAACATTATGCTACAATATCCAAATGGTGTTTGCGAGAACTTGTAAGATTTTTGAATGTGAGAACACAAATGGACAAAATTATTATACCAGTATTCTATAACATAAATCCATCTAATATAAGGAATAAAGCAAGGAGCTTTGACGATGCTTTCGTTGAAGGGAAAAATCGATTTTAAATCGAATGTGGAAAAGTGAATTTTAAAATTTTTCAAACAAAACATACCCGATCGATGCTAGTAATAACGATTCAATAATTAAATTAATAAGATCGAATCTTACCTTACATGAAGATTGAATTGATCCCTTTTGATTCGCAGATTCTTTACACCTGATTTTCCTTGCTATGACTCTTCACAAAAGAAACTGTGCGTGGGCACAATCTTTTTGAAGATCCTTTTGAAGTAGATGGTTATTTGATGATTTTTTATCAATGAAAATTTTTTGTTCAAGTAGCCGAAAATTCTCTTTACCACCACTACTATCACCAATCATAGAAATATCTTTTTTTATAATGGCAAACTAGGGTTCTTCAATTTTAACAAGGAATTTAAAATCCTATTAAAATTTAAAGACATAATTCATATCCAATATGAAATCAAATTCCTTATTGAGTTAGAATTCTATTCTTGTAATTTAATATGGAATCTAATTCCTAGTAAATTATAACTCTTTTAATATAATTTAAATGGAATCTTATTCCAATTAAAATTATTATTTTCATTAATTAATTAAATGATTTTTCATTAAATTAAATTATTCTAAATCATAATTAATTTAATGACATCATTTAGAATTGAATCAATGACCTCTATAAATAATTAAATAATTAACCATTAATTAAACAATTATAAATATTTAAATAATCAAATTATTTAAATAATTTATGAACATGTACATAAATTTATACGTACACCAATAATCGGACAATCCAATTATATTCTTCAACTTGTATCTTTATATGGTTGTGAGCTAGCAAGGGGATCAAATGGACCTACAATTTGAGCTCTAATAATATCGGAATTATTAATTAAACTCTTTAATTAATAATTTACTATTATTAACCTTAGAATTACTCCACTAAAAACTTAAGGTTGCACTCTCAAAATTGTAGATGTTTTGCATAATTTTAATTTTCAGTGTCCATCGATTTAATCATTTCATATGATTCAATCCTCCACAAATAGTTCATAATTAGAGTTAGGTTATTAAAATCCGTTATACCTCTCTAATTATATCTTGTTCCATTAAGTACCATTGATTCTCTAATGAACAATATATCCATAACAATTTATGAATTTATCTTTCCGTTTACTTATAAACAGAAAGTCGAGCGCTCTTATTGTTCAAGACTTAAATCAACACTTAAGGGAACTACTCATCTACTTCTTGCAAGAAGGAGTGAATTCCACTATTGTGTAGAATGTTCCTAGCCACTTATTAAATCACATCTCCAAAGTACGAAGCTTATTGATCGTAAATTTATAACAGTCTCACCCATGTAAATCAAAAGACATGACCCAACAAATAGGAGTCCATTGAACACTTAGGATTAAGATCAATCCATATATGATCATTTAATCGATAAATAAGAATTTCTTTGTTTAACGGATATTAATAAGAAACTCATTTTATCGTGGTCTAGTTCTATATAATCTCTATTATATAAGTACCTCCATTTTCATATCACCATATGAACAATCCCGGATAAGATCATTGTATCAAATACGAAATGGACCGCAGCTGTAGATTTACCACAAACAAAGTACCCAACTTTGTTTGCTTTTTACGGACTCTTTTGATTACTAATCTCAAATTAATCATTTTGTATATAACACTTACATACTTAATTTGAGACTACATAAGTAATCATGGATGTTACATGATATTCGTATGAAGTAAACATTTCATAAATGCACATTAATTTGAATAAAATAAACTTTATTTATTTATTATTTATTTAAACGTTTACAAATTACAAGCTCTTAGGGCATAAATCCTAACATTTGTTAATCATCAAAATGTATCCCAAAAAGAGAAGCAAATATGGACAGCTGCCTTGACTAAAGCATCCTATCTATTTGGATGGGATTCATCTGTAATTAGTTAGGTAAATCCCAACTTGCCCGGCATCCATTCATTAATCACAAGTTTTAGATTTGTCAATAATTAATGCAAGTCGTAATTGTTTTTTTATGTATTTGCCACTTATCATTTATCATGAAATTAAGACTATGGTAATGTAATCCTTCCACATGCCTACTTGATCTTCTTAACAGCTATTTGCCAATCTAAATATAAAGCATCTATGCTCTCCTTTCAAATCAAGAATATTGCTGGGTTGACTAATAATCTCTACTTTACAGGAAGCTAATTAAGCCTATTTTGTGCCAACTTGGTTAAATAATTAGTTGCATTGAAATCTAATTATTAATTCTAATCTCATTATGGTTTCTTTTCTGTTCCTTGTAATGCAAATTTAGGAATTTTATTCCTCTATGAAGAAACCAAAAAGAAGAGTTATGAAAGGAAAGACTATATGCATCATATCAACACGTTTGCGGAAACTTAAGATAGTAAACTGCTTCGGATCATGTAGAGGTTTTACATTTTCTCCTTTATCAAGTCTGATATGCTTTTTACTGTCATGATATTTAAATGACCTCGCGATCTAAAGGCAATCCTAGAAGATATTGGAAGTCTATTGAAACTTGAGACTTGTCCTCATCCACGCCTTCCGATGTCCATATTTCTTTGTCACAAAACTGACCAAACCCAATAAAATTTTCAATTGGAATGCTGTGTGCGCCAAATTATGGCTCGGAAATGGTGGATCTCCAACAAAGAGCCACTAAAATTATTATTATTGTATTACATAAAGCTAAATTATAACTTGGTGGGCAGGTGAGGGCATCCGCACAACTGTCATAAAACTGGCCAGTACTCCTTTTATATTCTAAATGTCACCATTCTTATATTTTAATCTAAGTTTATAGTGAGATTCTTAAGAAACGAATTATTAATAAAGTGTAGAGATCTGCTCATTCGCAGAAGCTTACACAAACATTTTTAAATCTCATACTAGCACTTTCTTTTACATCATCCCCACCTGCCCACTTGCTTTGTTTCCCAGTTCAATTATTTTTAGTCTTTTCTCTGCCAAATATATTTAAATATTTATTGACATGTAGAAACGACAAAGAAAAAAGATAAGATGTTCTTAACATGTTTAATTAGGAATTATAAGTGAAGAAACAGTGGAGAAGAAATAAAAGATTCTGGAGACAACGTTCAATTAAAAATTATGAATCGTAAAAATAAGACATAAAGCAGGTGAAAGACTTGACCAGAAGAAAGTATATATATGTATATATATATATATATATAGAGTAATTCTATATAAGTATCTCTTAACTTTAAAAAGTTATAACGAATCAATCAAATTTATATATTGTATTTAAATTAAATAGGAAAAAGAATTTGTATTAGAAAAGAGAATGCTATAGATAAATTTGATTGATTTATTTTAATTTTTTAAAGTTAGAAGAAACTGAGGGTAGAAACACTATATATTAATGATTCCATCATTAGTATTTTGTAACTTTAAAAGTTAGGATGAGCCAATCAAATTTAATAATTGTATTTGAATTAAATAAGAGAAAGAATTTATTTTAGAAGAGAGAGTGTAATGGATGAATTTGATTGATTCGATTTTATTTTTTAAAGTTAAGATACACTAATACTAAAAATAATATATATATATACATATATATATATATATATATATTTCGTCTCCCACTTTTGAACACACTAGACACTTTCTCTACATGATGAGTAAAAAAACAAGGAAGGAGGTGAAAAGTTGAGAAGTTCCCTTTAGACGCGTTGTACCACTTTCATCTACCATTTTACTTCTCTCCTCTCACATCTTTCATTCTCAGCCGCGGCCCCATGAATTCTCTCTGAATTTTTTTGTGTTACATCCACTGTACTTGATGTAACCTTTTGCTTCTCAAATAAACCTTCACTATACTTGATCCCTAAAATATTGAATTCTCATTAATTAGGTTCATCTACAAGTGGATCATTCATCAAATTTAATGATTTTGGAGGTATTATTGTATTAAGACATAAGAATATTTAGTGGCAACACTATATAAACAAATCCTTTATGCCTTCATTTAAATTAATACAGAACAAAAACAAAACATTTTAGATCTTCACGGTTCATTATATGAAGTGAATGTTGGGTATCCATTTATAAAATTAATTATTTAAAGATATAAATCTTGAAAAGGAATTTCAAAATTTTAAAAGTTTATAAAATATTTCTATTGTCCCTTTTGGAATAGTTGACAAAGATTAATTCTAAAACATATGTATATATATTTAAAAAATAAAATAAAAATTTGAATTTTTACTATTGATGAATGATTGTCAATAGTGAAGATCCAATTTGAATTTTTGGAACGATAGAGATGGAGGTCCACCAAGGATAAACTAAGGTTGACGGTGAACCCAACTAGATCAAGATTGAAGTCGATTGGGTTAGGCTCACCAAAATCAGATGTTTATCTGGCTGCCCCATCATATCGACATCACCGTTGAAAACCAATGAACTCCAATAAAGATCAACAACCATTTTTTCAAAATTTTTTAATTGATTTTGTAATTTTTCTATTGGTCCATTCTTTTATGTTTAAAATTTTATTTTTTAATATTAATTTTTTAAATAAATGTAAATTTGATCTTTAATTTTAGGTTTGATAGTAAAAGAAAAAAGATCAAATGAATCAAATTGATGAATTTTATGAACTCTTGAGATCGGACATAACAAAAACATGTTAGTGGTTAAAAAAATAAATTTATTAAAAATTAGGAATCAAATTAAAAATTTCTATAAAATTTCTTATTATTTTTATTAATTTATATTTCATAAAAACATAATAATAATACTTAATCCAGACCTGCCAAATTTTTTTTAATTTAATTTAATTTATTTTTTGATATTGGGCTCGTAAAAAAGGGGGACAAAATCGATTCTCTCCTTTTTAATGTAGCAACAATCACCATTTCACGAGAAAGCAAATGGAGAAAGATTTATAAATAATTCCCAATTTTTTTATATCGATACTCTCACGTTAATCAAAGAGATAGAAAAACAAATATAAAAGATTCCGTTAGACACCCACTAAGGTTTCTTTAGTGTTACGTTAATTAAATTAATCTCGTGTTGACTTGTGACACTCGCATCTACCAACTTGATTTCACTTGTCTGCTCTCACACGTCTCTCATTCTCAGCCTAGCCTCATCATCATCTCTCTTAATTTTTTTTAGTGTAACCTTTTGCTTCCAAAATCTGTTCGTAACCTTTTGATTGATCTTTATGGGAATTTCACAATCAAATCCTTCTTCTTCCAGCCAGACCATCGACAAAAAAAATGAAGTTTTCCTCAATTTTAGAGGCATAGATACCCGTTATGGTTTTACCAATAACCTCTACGAAGCTCTGCGTGCCAAGTCAATCGAAACCTTCATGGACGAAGAAGGAATCGAGAAGGGCGAAGAAATTGGGCCTAAGCTTTTAGAAACAATAAGAGATTCGAAGATTTCGGTGGTCATTTTCTCAAAAGAATATGCTTCATCCAAATGGTGCTTGCGTGAGCTTGCAGAGATCATGGAGTGTGAGAAAAACAATGGCCAAACTGTCATACCTGTTTTCTACAAAGTTGACGTATACGATGTACGTCGCCAGGAAGGGAGTTTCAAGGATGGTTTTGATCAGCTTAAGAAAGTATTTGAAGAAAACTTGGAAAAGGAGCAGATTGATTCTGCCGATGTTGAGAAGCGTAAAATAGAATTTTACGAAGAGATGCAAAAATGGAGACAAGCTTTGGAGGTCGCATCCCGTGTAAAAGGATGGCATGTAGAAGGGTACATCTAACTCGTGCTTATTTTATGATCTTATCCATTTATAAAACCAAAAATCCTGATTTTCTTCAAAATATGTAAATATCAGTCTTTAAGTTGATTCACTTTGATAATATTCTGGTTATAATTTATCCCATCATATATAATATTAAAAAAAATACAAATCCTTTTTTGAAGGAATGGATCTAAATTCATTTTTTAATTTTTCATGCTATTTCTCGTTTTCTTTTTAAAAAGGAGTCCAATTGTTTTAAACATGATTTTTGTCAAGTAATACTTATGTAAATGGACCTATCTTTTTCTAATTGTTACTTATTATAGTTGATATGATTGATGTGGTTGATGTGCTTTAGATTACCTGTGTTTAATTTGTATATGATCATATTTAGCATCAGCTAAAATTTTTTGGAGTCAGTTGCATATTAAACTGATACCATGTGATGCCGATAAAAAGCATAATATATTTCAGTTACTTTAGTATGCTTCTGTTGTTGTTATTTATGTTTATATTATTGTTTGGCATTTTCATTTGGCAGGCCTGAGTCAAAAGTCATTGATAAAATTGTCAAAGATATATGGGAAAAATTGATGAGGCCATATAAACTGTCATGTGATTTTAAAGGATTATTTGGATTTGAGAAACGATTTAAGCAGGTTATGTCATTATTATCTCTTGATAATACTGATACTCGAATTATTGGGATTTGGGGCATGGGTGGTATCGGTAAAACAACTATCGCTGATGCCATTTTTCATCAAATTTCTTATGATGAATATGGTAAGTGTTTTATTCAAAATGTTAGACAAAGATTGGAACAATGTGGAGGATTAGTTAGTGTGCTGCGACGAGAAGTTCTTTCTAAAGTATTAGATGGTCAAGACATGAATTTAGATGGTGTAACTCTTCCCGAACATATCAAGATAAGGCTCAAGCAGAAAAAGGTATTTATTGTTCTTGATGATGTGGATGATTTTCTAAAATTACAAGAGTTAGCTGCAGGTCTTGATGCATTAGGCTTAGGAAGTAGAATCATAATAACAACTAGAAGAAGGGATATACTTAAAATGTGTGAAGTGAATGATGATTACATATATGAGGTTAAAGGATTGTCCAATAAAGAAGCTCATCAGTTGTTTTGTCAGTATGCTTTTGGACACAACCCTCCCGTTGAAGATCTTATGGCACTCTCACATGAGACATTACGGGCTATTGACGGCAATCCATTGGGTCTTAAAGTGGCCGGTTCATCATTATTAGGATTGAACAAACTAGAGTGGCAAAGTGCATTAAACATAATAAAGAAAAGCCCAGAAATTCTGGAAGTGTTGCAAATTAGTTATAAGAGATTGACACCTGAACATCGAGATACATTCCTTGATATTGCATGTTTTTTTGTAGGGGAACATAAAGACTACATAGCAGAAATATTAGGTGATTGTTCCTACTCGTTGAAAGTCCTTTTTGACAGGTCACTTATAACAATATCAAACAATAAGATCATAGAAATGCATGATTTGCTACAAGAAATGGGAAGGGAAATTGTTTGTAAAGAGTCTCTCAACAATCCAGGCAATCGTAGCAGGTTGTGGACACAAGAGGATGTTCTTGAAACACTAAATAATGGTGATGTGAGTCTCTAACCATTTTGTATTGCCTTCACAATTGAATGTCTCTCTAAATCTGAAGAATTTGTAGAATGGTACATTAGCTGCAATTTGTGTTACTAAATTCACTTTCCACTCACCTTTACACAAATCATTCACTCATTGCACTTAAGACTTCTTCTGTGCTCTCTCATATTTGACTTACACAGTCACACTATACTCGTACTACAATGCTGCTCACATATCTATAGATCTTTAGTACTCTTAATACATGCTTGCCACTCAAGTGCTAAAAATGAAACCAATATAGAATAAGCTAACCAACCTACAAGAAGTTTGAACATTTTTTAATATTTATTGTAGCTCGACTTCGTCTAGGATCTCTTTGGTGGTAGATTGTTGAATTGTCTATAAAATGAGTGTGGCTATTAACAAAATACATTTGGCAAAGATTTTGGCTACTTATGTAAAAAATTCATTAATAATTTTAAGTTATCTCTTGAATTTTATGAAGTCTTATACTATGTTATTGGATGTTCGGGGATTGGTTTAGTTGATGGGATATTCCTAGATATGCCCAAAATAAAGGATATACATTTGAGGTCTCATCTTTACTAGACTCAGTGTTGCCTCACCCTAATAAACCATTCATATGTCGGTCATTTATTCACCACACCTGTACTTATTCTATGTTCATGGTCACACACCCTTAAGCTTAATATTTGTATATGCTCGCTGAAAATGGAACACGCAGAGTCCTTATGGGCTTCCAAAAGTTGGTTAAACATATTTGTATAAGTCGTAAAACTTCTTGCATTTGAGTTTCTGAAGAAAGATCTAGATGTCAGAAAAGACGAGGAAAGCATTGCTCTTAAGATAATTAACCTGCAAGAATTTTGTCCACTTAAAATGTTTTAGAAACTTTTATGATGTCTTCTTTCATTTTATGATATATATTAACTCTTACTTTTCTTTTGGTTTGTAGGGGACTAATGCAATCAGAGGAATGTTCTTAAATATGTCCAAAATGAATGAGGAACATTTTGATTCTCAAGTGTTTAAGAAAATGAAAAATCTTAGATATCTCAAATTCTATGATTCTACTTTCAACAAATTTGGGTATGGTGCTAGATTATATAGCTCTAATGTGCGTTTTCCAAATGACATAAGTTATCTTTCCAATAAGCTGAGGTCTCTTAATTGGCTTGGGTATCCTATGAAAGCATTGCCATCAAATTTTATTCCAAAGAACCTTGTTGAACTTGATTTGAGATATAACAATATTGAAAAGCTTTGGGAAGACAATATGGTAGGTTTAACATTTTAAGCATATGTTTTATTCCTTTTAAGTGTTCTATAGTTCTCAAATAATTATTTATTTATTATAATCGTTTTATTGTGTTTTCTTGTTGCAGTATGCCTCAAAATTGAAGTGGATTATTCTTAAGCACTGTCCATATCTCATTAAGGTCCTAGACCTCTTAGATGCCCCATCACTTGAGAAAATAGACATTAAATCTTGCGAAAGCTTGTTGGACGTTCCTACACCTACTCATTTTCCATCTCTTACATATCTTCGTCTTAAAAGATGTAACAAACTCACTAGGATCTTAGACCTGTTGGATGCCTCATTGCTTGAAAAGATAGATATTCGATGGTGTAAAAACTTGCTTGGTTTTCCCTCACTTGTTCACCATTTCAACAACCTTCGTGAGTTAAAAATAACGCATTGCAAAAATCTTAGAATCTTTCCAAATAATATTTCTTTTCCATCCCTTATATCTCTTGATCTCTCCGGGTGCATTAACCTTACTAAGATTTCAGACCTCTTAGATGCCCCAATGCTCGAGAAGATAAAGCTTTATGAGTGCAAGAGTTTGCTTGACTTTCCTCCACCTTTTCACCATTTCAACAAACTTTGCAAGTTGAATTTGAAGGGTTGCAAAAAGCTTCAGAGCTTTCCAAATAACATTCATTTTCCATCCCTTATATCTCTTGATCTGTCTGGGAGCATTAACCTTGCTAGGATTTCAGACTTCTTAGATGCCACATTGCTTGAGGAGATAAATCTTTGTGACTGCAAAAGTTTGCTCAACTTTCCCCCACCTGTTCACCATTTCAACAACCTTCGCAAGTTGAATTTGAAGGGTTGCCAAAATCTTCAAAGCTTTCCATATAACATTCCTTTTCCATCCCTTATATGTTTTGATTTCTCCGAGAGCATTAACCTTATTTGGATCTCATGCGTCTTAGATGCCCCATTGCTTCAGACGAAATATCTTAGAGGCTACAGTAATTTGCCTAACTTTCCCCTATTAGTTCACCATGTCAAGTACGTTCGCAACTTGTATCTGAAGGGTTGCCAAAATCTTCAAAGCTTTCCATATAACATTCCTTGTCCATCCTTTTCCAAGAGCATTAACCTTATTTGGAAGAGCCCATGCCTCTTAGATTCCCTATTGCTTCAGCCGATAAATCTTACAGGCTACAGTAATTTGCTTAACTTTCCCACACCTTATGAACGTTTCAACAACCTTCATGATTTGATGCTGCAGGATAACCAATATCTTCAGAACTTTTTGAGTAATAATATTCATTTTCCATCTCTTAGACATCTTGACTTTCATGGGTGCACTAATCTCACAAGTTTTCCAACTATCTCTGGGAATATACAGAGTTTGTGTATGATAAAGACTGCAATACATGAAGTTCCCTCATCAATTGAGAATCTACCTGAGCTTGTTCAGTTGGATCTAGCAGGATGCACAAGGCTTAAATGTATTTCGACTAGCATTTGCAAGTTGAAAGCTCTTAGAGAGCTAAATCTTAATAATTGCTCTGCGCTTGAGTGTTTTCCAGAAATCTTGGATACAATGGGAAGTTTGAAAATTCTTGATTTAAGTGGAACATCAATTAGGGGGTTACACCATTCGATTGAAAATCTTAGTGGGCTTAATGTGTTGTCTTTGACGAAATGCAAAAACCTTGAGATGCTTCCGATCAGCATCTATAATTTGACATCTCTGAAAATTCTCCATCTTTCTGGTTGCTTAAAATTGGAAAACTTGTTTGGGAACTCGGTGACTGATCTCTCAAACTGTGGAGAATCAGCATCAACTGAACTACCTATTTGCAGACTTAGTAAATGCGAACTTTGGTTCACTAATTGTATGAACCTTAATAAGACATCAGTTATCAACATTATGGAACTCCAAATAAACCAACATAGGGATACGACAACAAAGGTAATTACTCTGTTAAATTCATCACACACACTCTCTCTATCTTTCTCATTCACAAAATTGATGATTTTCATGTTCCAGGGATGTGGAACTCAAGCTATCAATCTTAAATTTTTTTACCCGGGAAGTGAAGTTCCAGGTTGTTTCAAACATCAAGCTAATGGATCTTCAATAAATATTCTAATGTCAGGCCATGATGGTGTCAATGGTCGTCTCATTGGATTGGCTGCATGTGCTGTTATTGAATTTTATAATGATGATTATGATGATGAAGGTCGGACAATCATCAGTTATCGCCACGGTTGCCATTGCAAGGGCTGTCGTTGGATTAATTCCCTCGTAGTTTCTTATGAAGATAAAAATTAACAGATCATGTCGCTTTATGGTATTTTGATGCTTCATTTCTTGAGCTATGTGGTGAGTGCACAAATAATAATTTATTTACATTCTACCTTGACGGGAATCCTAAGTGCAGAGTGAAATATTGTGGGGTACATCCAATATATGAAAAACACAACTAACCCTGCCCAGCATTGCTAATTAGACATGTGGTGCCACTGTTCAAGATTTGATTACGGGGAAACGTCTGTTAAAGAAGGAGGCAAAATCAGAAAATTCTCTTATGAGGCCAAGACAAGTGGCAGATCTAATGAGGATGTAATCGAAATTTGAACCTTATCCCAAGAGAACTTGCAGCTAACCTAATCCAAGTTCCTTATAAACAAAGAAGGGTTACACCTCTCTGTTGTTAATCCAAGCTCCAACTTCGGTTGTTTGTTTCTGTAGCTGGAGCTGCTCAGAATAATGTTCACCCGCTATTTCATGCACTAAATCAAATGGGTAAGTAACTTAATAACTCCAAGTCTGTTATTATAATTATTGCGATGTGTTTCTTCTGTCTAATTTCTTATGAACTTTGGATGACATACATGATTGAATTTAATTTAAATATTTTATTTTTGTTTCTTTGACTTGATCTGTTAATTTTCTCATTCTTCTAGATATATAAGGTAGTATTTTTCAACATATTTTGCATTCCCATACAGGAGAAAATGAAGTCGCTTAGGCAGCAGAATCATGGAGGCTAATCAAGTATTATAACTGGTAAAACTGTTTCATATGTTAACAAAGCATGCTAGAATAGTGTCATAAATTGAGAAAATGAAGTATTTTAGGCAGTGTAAATACAGTGGTTGATAAGAGATTCATGCCAATGAAAATAATGTACATAATTAGTTGTTACTTTTATTATTTTGCTCAATGATCAGATTTTCCTATCATCTTGTTGGGCAAGAAAAGAAACCTTTTCTGTTGACTCTGTTCCCATAATTTTTCATGTTTCAATCAGAAAAGTAAGCTGCTGATAGAAATTGGAGGAAATCTAGCTGTATTTAGTTCACCAGCATATCCTGCTTCTACTACCAAGGTCTCAAATTTTTATGGAAATATGTAGGTGTTTGTAAACATGTCAAAAGGAAAGCTAAAGACCGTGGAACTTTTCAAGCTCTTGAGAAAGATGATTTTTATTATAACTTGATTGCCTCATCAGACCTCTGTGATTAGAGTACATTGGAGGCTGAGCTGTAGAAAATATTACAATGTATTACCATTTCAGCCATGTCTGTTGAATCTTGAGTAACTGTCACTTGATCTGTTGCAGTAGTTCCAGCTCTTCCTTGATGATAAGAGGCAATAGCTTCAGCTTTCTCAGATACGGTCTGCATCACAGTAACATTGTTGCATGACTTGGTGAAGTTCCATCATTTTTGCTTATTGTCACAGTGAAAAATTACCTAATATGTGCATTTGGGGCTCATTTGTTTCTTCCTTGAACAGATTACATTGTTTGTGGATGACTGCATTGTCGAGTGCCTGCTAACAGCAGATGAAAATCCTCCCAAGTCCAAAATAAGTCATGTAAGTTGTGCTTTGTTATATGATGTTTCTATTAAAAATTCTGTTGAATCTGTCTGGTGTGGTTATATGGTGGAGGTATTGTACATGATGATATTCTTCACGTTTTTCGTCTTCACAATGTCTTCAATGGTGATGCAGAGGTTGATTGGGTCAGTGTTCGGGAGTGAGAGGTGGATGGTGATGAGACAACGACTGAGGTTGGGCAGTAGTTTGGGTGATGGCCTTGATAGGAAGTGCTCCTCCAAGTCCAGAATGGCTCTTCGCCCCCCGCGGATTGCTCTTGTTAGTCTCTGCATTTCTTTATTCTTTCAGTTACATCAAGTTTCTAGGAAATTTTAGTGTGATTGACTATTTTACTCCATATAATGGTGATAAAATGGTTTTTACATTGTTAATGTTCTTGCAGCAGAAGGAATATTCCGCATTGGTTCAGATCGCTACAAAATGGATTCTTCAAGACTGACCCTTCAGAGGATATCAGTTAGTACCTGAATGATTAATTAAATCTTGCTTTGCCATCTATTGGTTCCATTTGATTTGCAAAGTTTGAATGCTACCATGAGGTAAGTGAACAACCCATTGCCTGTCCTGTTTTGTTACAGTTTTCACCATGCTGGATTGCGTATTTGTAATTTCTTCATGTCGCAATGTCATAATTTTAAATTTGACTCCACTTACATGTCCATGTAGATGATGAATTGTCACATGCTGCTGCTCTCAACTTGGAAAAAAATGCCAAGAGATCTTATATTCCACGGAGATTAGTTATTGGCAATGACGAGTATGTTCATATATCTTTATTAAATCCCTTGCTTGTTGACTTCATTGCTATTTTTGAATAATAAGTTCGCATAAATATGAAATTCTTGTAGTGATGGTTTTGATCACTATTCTTTCAGATTTTTGATGTTCTGCTTATAATCCGTGCTATTCAAGTGATTGACTGTGAATGGATTCTGATGTTGGCAGATATGTTCGAATTTTCAATGGAAACCAGCTTGTTAGAGATCCAAAGAAGCAGACTCGTGCTTTGGCTAGTGAGAAAGTGGATGGAGTTTGCATACTGCCAGATTGCAATAAAAATGATGGAAAATGCCCATATATCCTTGATCCTTCCAAAATTGCAGTCTTCACAAAATTTCTGAACGGTTTATCTTCCAATTCCGACTGCAAATTGACTCATAAGGTTTATTACTTTTTTTGAACATTTTCTTGACAGATCATTGGAAGCTTGATAAAGCATCCACCATCTTTAATGTTGATTACTGTGGTGAAGAATTTACAGGTACTCTTAAGGTTCATTAAGACCTAGGTTTCTGTCAATGCTATCATAGGTGAGTGTTGCACGCTATTGAACTTAGCCTTGCACTTTATTTGTTCAAACTATACATAGTCAAATGTTTTTCAAATCTAAGATGGTCATGTCTTGTCTATATACTAGTTTATTATAAAAGGGCATTTACTTTTGAGTACAAAATTATTCTAAAGCCAGAACTTTGCTATATCCTATAATTAGAATTTTTATTGTTTTTATATCTTGTTTGGTGGCAGTGAAAAGAAAAAAGCAGTGTATTTAAATGATTATAGAGGTCTCTCTATTTGTTTGTTTTATTTGCAATAAAGAATATATTCAAACTATACTTAATTTGTATAATCAGTGATAAGTTACTTCAATATAATTTGATTCCAAATTTTTCCATCCATTGTATCTTGGGCAAGGTCTTGCTTAAAATGGGGCTTATTAGAAAAATGAAATACAGAGGCAATTTTCCTACTCTGCCTCGGATTCTTTCATTTGTACATATGGTGAGTTTAACTATTCTTTTGTTTTATGCGATGTTTGATAATCCCTTTTATTTCTAGTTTATTCCCAAATAATAAGGTTTAGTATTTTAATGGAATCATACTTTTGATCACATATATTTTTTTAAGGATACCGTGCGGATGCCGTCATACTTCAAGATGATCCTGATGTATGCTCAGATTTCTTGCCTTTAGCTGGCAATTAGCATTACTAACTAGTTGGTGTTTCAACTTTAGTTAATTTTAAAACAAATAAGAATTGAGTTGTAAGACTTTTTGGCACTATTCAAATTTTTTGATGTCTTTTAGAAAACAATAGGCATAGAAGACTAAAGAGGGTTTTTTTTTTTTTTTTTCAATCTTCTTTCTAATTATTCTGCTGGGCACCAGAAGATCTTTTTCTACTAGCTCTACTTTTGAAAGAAGATAAGTTGAAAATGGAAGACAATCTAGCCAGAAATGGTGCACAAGTAGTTCTCGATTTTCAATTGCTCTTTACAGATACGTAAACTTCATCTTGTAGAATATTTATTATATGAATTAAAATGTACATATGTTAACTTTTATTTTCTTATCACAAAAATTATTTTTAATTTTTATAATCATCATATAATTAATTCCGAATTACATAGTCTATATATGTGCATCTCAATTCCTTCTTCCTTGAACAGGCTGCATTGTTTGTTTGGAACCAATTCATGATTGTACTACTGGGTGCTTGACAGCTTGCTAATAGAAGAAAATCTTTTCAAGTAAGTTTTATGGAGACTGTCTCATTGTTTAAGTTTCTCGTATTAACTCTCTTCATATATTTTTTTACAGTTAGTTTTTCCATTACATTGTGTTTCATAATTTATTGGCTGTCGATGGTGTGGTTATGAAGAACATTTGTTGTGGCGACTGTCATTCTCTATTGACAGGTATACAATGTGACCTGCTTTTAATAGGCTTGCTAGACGGAGATACTCATTCGTTTTCTGTTCTAGTTTGGTGTGTCGACAATTTGGTGCTACTGTTGCTGCTTGAAGCTGAGGTTTGGCCGTCCGAAACAATGCATATGATAGAGGTTTGGCCGTCCAAAACAATGCATATGATAGAGGTTTCTTTACTGGATTGATGATGTACCTGCATATATAGTTTTTCTGATATGTAGGATCTTTATTTATTTATTTGTTATTTTATTGGGAAAGAAACACAGTCAACTTTCTATTGACTCTGCTTTTCCCATAATCTTCATGCTAGAATTGGAAAGGTGAGCTGCTTAGACGTAAATGTTGCAGGAGTATGCCCTGTATCTACTTCAACTCAGCCTCATAAATGAAATGCATGCAATTTGTTGGCACTGGAGGTTTTGTCAAATTGCTTGTTAATCAATAGAAAGAATTGTGAGCTATGCCTAGAGCGGAGCTGCTAACTTGTGACTTTGAGTCCATCTTCGTTGCTTTAAAATGGGTTATGCAGACTGGCAAAGTAGAACCGAGTGAAAGCGACAGGCAATTAGAACATTATTCTAAACTTTCCTCTGTATGTGAGAGTAAAATATGGATGTATTAGGGCTTTGGGTTTGAGAGTTTCCACTCCAATTTTTGTAAAAGTTGTTTTATTAGCAAAAATTACTCTCTTGTCATCGTCCGTGGATGTAGGTCACAAGACCGAACCACATAAATTTCTTGTGTGCATTGCTTTTATTATTTCTTCTCTAATGTTGTAATCTTTATTAATTTGTCAACTCATGTAGTTGTTTTTATATATATACATATATATATATATATAAAGTGGTATTATTTGTCGAAATCGAACATTGTTTGACTTTTTTCATCAAACTAAGATTTTTGGGGATTTTGGACTGTTGGAGTAAATCTAAAAAATCTCTTAATAGAGCATGCTCATAAGATGACAAATAGTATACGGATCATATTTCTCTAAACATTTTATTGACTTGGGTTGGTTGTATGTCCTTAAAGCCCATAAAAGAAAAGACCTCAAAACTTTCATGCGCAAGGCCCAAAAACAGAAAAGGAAAAGTCAACATCCCTCTTCTTCTTTCTCTTTGTTTCCCTCCTCAATTGTAAGGCAACCTCCCTCCCCCCTCAACTATAAAACAAAGAAGCAACTGCATATGAAAACTGTTTTAAATTTTGAGATGCTAGAGAGAGATGGATTTGTAAATCAATGGAAGATGGCATTGATGAAAATTGAAATTCACAATCAAATTGAGTGACCAAATGCCGTTAGGCTATTGATTGCATACTGAGTTTGCTCCTATTTTTCTTCTCTATTTTTGGTGTAGAGAAAATGAAAATCCTATGGCCTATTTATAGACCTTCAACTGAGCAATTGTATCTCTGTATCTCATCATAAAAACACAAGTCTCATAGAGAGACATGATTTCTATTGGAGACACAACTCTCCTAGAGACATGACTTCTCTTGAAGAGGCATGATTTTTCCTAGAGAAACATGGTATATCAATTTATAAGGGTGCATCATTTTTATAATGTACCTGCTCATACTAGATCCTTTGCATGTGGTTATATCACTTTATTTGATCATATTCCTTCATACACACTTAAGAGAGAGAAACGATTCATAATGAAATTTTAACTTATTTGTTAATTAATTTTATACATAATTATATGAAGATAATCTTTAAAAGAATTCTTAATTTTATAATAAAATTTTGTTGCGTATGTATTAATGTTACTTTTGTTATTCAATTATTAATGAATAAATAATTTTTCATTCTCAAGGGATTGTTACCCAATACATTTATTATATTTTCATATTTTGAAATATCATTTTCAACAATCATTATTAGATCCATGTTTAAATTCAAAAACAAGAAAATTAAAATGATGTTTGTAATGCCCCCTAACCCCTTCTAATGGAATTCAGGGAACGTTACCCTTTCATACTCTTTTCGAATTCTTTAAATAAATGATTTATAAAAAAAATAAAATAATAAATATCAGTTCGATTTCAAGTTTTAATTAGGATACAACATTTACATTTACTTTACCAAACTTTTATACAAAACTCAAAATTTATCAAATTCAAATACAAATATATTACACATTCAAAATGTTAACACAATTTTTATAATACAATAGAATTTTTCAAAAAATACATATAAGTTTCGGAAATATATAGAGGGATGCATATATGTACCAAAAGGCAGAATGAAGGATGTAATCTCTGTAACTAACTGCAGGTACTTCGTCTTCAGTCCATTCTAATCGTCTACTCTACTATCTGCGCGCGGTAAACCAACGCGCTACGCATATTTGCTTAGTGGGTGTACACCAAACTCAATATTTACATTTTCACACAATCAGTTTATAAAATTATTTTATGACCACTAAATTTCCACAATTCAGAAAATATAACAAAATATCACAATTTGTCAACAATTAAATTAAATACCCAAAAGAAATTAAAATTATACATTGATCACATTAATTTTCATAGTAACTTTCAATGCCCATAATAAACACATGCACGATACCATGGATTGGTATATAGGTTTTCCAACATCGGACACTCGGTGACTACCCGCCGGACTATCAAATAATCATGTATATTCGGGGTTAGACACTCGATATCTTTTATAACCCATGAATTAACATTCAAATTTAGAATCAGTCGGTGCAGTACTACTAAATAACCCTAATGGCATGCCACTCACCAATCCCCATCTATCTGTGTCAAAACTTACTAGGGCTTAAATAACAATTTATTTTCAAAATTCATTGGGTTGGTTTCGTTTAAACTTTCGGTTTTTAATTATTTTTCAAACAAAAAAAATCCGATAGCATAATGACTGCATTTCGGAGATTTCCAGAAAACCTGAAAATATGAAATTACACTTCTAAATATCTCGTCAATCCAACCCAACTTCGTTTTCCCCACAATCACACAAATCAATTTTCAAATTCACCATTTCATTTTTGTCACAATCATATAAATCTCATCAATTGTCACAATTCAAAAGAATATATTTCCACCATATACATATCAAAATACTCACAAATAATATTCCAAGCATCAAAGTATTCAAAAATCGATAATATTCCATTTATAAAAACAAATTGAATAAAGTGTACACCAATCTTATAACGTTTCTTAAATTCACAAGCACTCTATGCTCGCTCTTTTCCTTTGTCTTACGAGTCATTTCTAACATTCTCGCCTTACCCTTCATTTATTGACAATCACAATCAAAATAACCAAAAATTAATAAATTGTCAATTTAATTTAATGCGATATTTTCTAATCTATATACCCAAAATGCATTCTAACAATTCCTTTCAGTTTCTTTTTCTACCATTCACCTCAATAACTCGTTTAGGATCATAATTACTAAAAATTACAGTCTACGCATCGTTATTTTTACTTGCCCCTCAACTATGTGGAAACAACGAATTTTCGTCCAATTTCAATTGTAACATTTTCGTATGATTCCCTATCGTGAAATTAACATGGAATCATATTTAATTTTGTTTAATTTCATTGATTCATGTACCCTTCACCATACGTTCGAAATCCTAAATCACCCTAATAAGGTTTCTTTACTAAATTTTCGAGTTTCCATTAATCGAATTTATTCTAATTCACTTAAATTACCATCCGAATACATCGAATGAGTTAAGACATCATTCGAACCTTAAATTTTTAGCATGGACGAATCTGCCCCTATGCTTTTTGATCTTTGTTTCTTTGATTTTCTTGGTTCAAATATCATTAAAACAATTGATCTAGTGTCCTAACACCTTTCCATAAATAAATTGAAATTTATAGCTTGATTTTATACAAATCGTAAATATATAGGTACTAATTTTTTTACACCTAATAAATCCTTACACTTTTAAACTCAAATCAAAGTATTATCAAGCTCAAAAGGATGCCAAAAATATGATATAAATCATCAAAAACCAAAACAGCCCATATACAAAAAAATCACTCATTTTTACCTTAATTTCCTTTGCTCTTTTTGATTGATTTTTGATATTTGATCACTCCAAATGATCTCTAGGGCTATTGACCATCATTTAAGCTTGCAATTGGTGTGATTTATTGAGAAGAAAATGGAAAAAAATTGAGAGAAAAATGGTGGAAAAATTCGGCCAAAACAGTAGCAAAGTTGATTTTTTTTTCCCAACTTTTCTTGCTTCAAACATTTGCTTTTGATGCTTGCTTCAACCCCAAAACTACCTAGATCTCTTGCCTACTATTTGGACTTGAGATTGGTGTGTTTGGTTGGAAAGAAAATGGAGAGAAAATGAGAGAAACGTGGGTGTTTTCCCACTGTCAAAGAAGAAGAACAAAAAAAACTGATAACCCATTTAATCGAGTTTTAACAAAAATTTTTTTGCTCATTTTCAATTTAGTCCCTCAACTTTTTATGAATTACTAATTATTTCTCTATTTTTATTTCAATGCATTTCATTTACTAATTAACTAAATGATCATAACACTAATCAATTAATTTAATTTCTATGCAATATCAACCAATTTCATAAATTGTTAATTGTTTTAGGTGGTAATTCTTGATTGTTTTATTTACATTCAGTTGGATAACCATATGATGATTATTCTTTTTCTCCATAATCGTTTAGCCATCCAATTCCATCTCCTCATTCATTTCAAAATTAAAATCTCTTCGGTTAATAAAAATAAATTTAAGTCCTAAAAATAATTGCACTTCCTAAATAATTTCCCCTCTAAATAAATTTGCACCTCTTGTTATAATAAAATGCATATGTCCTATTAAATAAATCTTACTTGTTTAGTAATATTATAAAACATGCTAATCGTATTTAATGGGAATGAAATTAGGGGTGTTACAATTTTTCCCCTCTTAAGAAATTTCGTCCTCGAAATTTACCTTATCCAAATAAGTAAGGGTACTGCTGTCCCCTGACTTCTTCGCTCTCCCATGTAGCCTCTTCTACCTTGTGGTTTCTCCAAAGCACCTTCACCAATAAGATCCTCTTGTTCCTTAATTCTTTGGTCTCACGATCAAGTATCTGTACTGGTTCCTCGTCATAGGTCAAGTTAGGTTATACTTCAATAGATTCAGTTGAGACTAGGTGAGATGGATCCGATCTGTATCTCCTCAGCATCAATACATGAAATACATTATGTATCTTTTTTAATTCGGGTGGTAAACCTAGTCTATAAGCTACCGGTCCAATACGCTCAATAATCTCGTATGGATCGATAAACCTAGGACTCAACTTTCATTTCTTTCCGAATCTTAATACTTCATTCCACGGAGATACTTTCAGAAAGACTTTATCTCCGACTTGATATTCAATGTCTTTCCTCTTTAAGTCTGCATAGGACTTCTGTCGATCAGATGCTGCTTTTAACTTTTCTTTGATAATTTTCACTTTTTCTTCCGTCTGTCTCACCAAATCGAGTCCTATAAACTTATTTTCACCTAATTCTGTCCAACATAAGGGTGTCCTACATTTTCGTCCATACAAGGCTTCATACGGTGCCATATTGATGCTTGCTTGATAGCTTTTGTTATATGCGAATTCTATTAGTGGGAGGTGCGTATCCCAGCTCCCCTCAAAGTAAATCACACAACTTCTAGGCATATCTTCTAGCACTTGGATTACTCTCTCTGATTGCCCATCAGTCTGTAGATGGAAGGCCATACTGAAATTCAATTGAGTACCCAAGGTTTTCTGTAACTTCTTCCAAAATCTAGATGTGAACCTTGGGTCTCTGTCTGATATGATGGAGACCGGCACTCCATGCAAACGTACAATCTCCTTGATGTACAATTCAGCTAGTTAATCCAGTGAGTAATCAGCCCCGGTTGGTAGGAAATGTGCTGATTTGGTAAACCTGTCCACAATCACCTACATTGTATCATGTTTATTTTGAGTGAGTGGTAAACCAGTGACGAAATCTATAGTAATGCGATCCCACTTCCATTCTGGTATAGAAATTGGTTGTAGTAGACTAGACGAAACTTGATGCTCAACTTTAACTTGCTGACATGTCATACATTTACCTACATGGTCTACTATATCTCTTTTCATTCCAACCCACCAGTATTGGTTCTTTAAATCTTGATACATTTTGGTGCTACCTGGGTGCGTTGCATACGGGCTACTGTAGGCTTCATTTAGGATGGTCTTTTTGAGTTCTTCATCATCTGGAACACATATGATTTTTGAAATATAGGTAATCGTCATCTTTAATGGCAAAATCGGTCCTCTTTACCTGCCTAAACCTGTCTACTAATGGCTGTAAACTTTTCATCTAATCTCTGCTTTTCTTGTATTTGTTGAAGTAGACTAGGCTTCACTTTTAATTTACCATTAGCGCACTATTCTTGGTTACCTTCAACTCCGCATTCAAAGCTCTCAGAGAAACCAAAGCTTTGCAACTCAACGCATCAGCTACCACATTTGCTTTCCCTAGGTGATAGTCTATGATGCAATCATAATCCTTAATCAACTCCATCCATCTTCTTTGCCTCAAATTTAAATCTTTCCGAGTGGGCAAGTACTTCAGGCTCTTGTGGTCAGTATCAATATAACACCTCTCGCCATATAGGTAATGTCTCCATACCTCTAAGGCGAAAACGATAGTTGCTAACTCTAGATCATGTGTAGGGTAGTTCTTTTCATGAATCTTTAACAGTCTGGAGGCTTAAGCAACTACCTTTCCAGCTTGCATCAGTACGCATCCGAGTCCAGTATGGGAGGCATCACTGTAGACCATAAAATCCTTACTTGATACTGGTTGCGTAAGGACTGGAGCCTCTACTAACATCATCTTCAATCTCTCAAAAGTTGTATGACACTTTTCAGTCCACTCAAACTTAACATCTTTGTGAAGGAGTCGAGTCAATGAAGTTGCAATGGAAGAAAACCCCCAAACAAACCATCTATAATAACCAGCTAAGCCTAGGAAGCTTTTGACTTCATTAATATTCCTAGGGGGTTTCCATTTCATAATAGCTTCTATCTTTTTCGGATCCGCTCGGATTCCGTTTGTTGATACAATGTGTCCCAGAAATTTGATCTCATTCAACCAGAATTCGCATTTATTTAGTTAACATACAACTGTTTCTCTTTGAGAATCTGTAATACTACCCGAAGATGTCTATCATGTTCCTCTGGGGTCTGTGAGTACACCAAGATATCATCAATAGAGACCACCACAAATTCATCCAGATATGGATGAAAAATACGATTAATCAAATCCATAAAGGCTGCAGGTGCATTCGTCAACCCAAATGGCATCACCACAAATTCATAATGTCCGTATTGGGTTCTAAAGGCTATTTTAGGGATGTCTGTTTCTTTTACCCTCAACTGATGGTACCCCGATCTGAGGTCAATCTTAGAGAAGACGCTCGCTCCCTTAAGCTGATCAAATAAATCATCGATCTGCGGCAATGGATATTTATTTTTGACTGTTAACTTATTCAACTGTCTGTAATCTACACACAGTCTTAATGACCCATCCTTCTTCTTTACAAACAAAACAGACGCTCCCCACGAAGACACACTAGGCCGTATAAATCCCTTGTCTAACAATTCTTGCAACTGAATTTTCAATTCTTTCAAGTTCAGCGGGTGCCATCCTGTAAGGGGTAATCGAAATTGGTGTCGTACCTGGCATAACATCAATACTGAACTTAATCTCTCTCTCCGATGGTAAACCAGGTAACTCTCCTGGGAACACATTTGAAAAACCAGATACGGTGGGTATCTCCTGAAGATCAATTCCAGCCTACTAAGAATCAACCACATGGGCTAAATAAGCTTTACATCCTTTCCGTACTAGTCTCATGGCCATCACGGCTGAAATGACATTAGAGAGATAATCGGATCTCTCTTCCACCATGTTTACTTCTTCCCCATCCTCTGTCTTTAACGTAATCCTCTTTAGGCGACAATCAATGATGACCTGATGTCTAGATAACCAATCCATGCCCAAAATCATATCAAACTCATGAAAGGGTAACTCCATCAGGTCTCTTGGAAACTCATTTCCTTGAATCTGAATGGGACAATCTTTATAAACCTTATTTAAAATTACATTGTGGCCTAAAGGGTTACTAATTAAGATTTCATTTTCAGTGACATCTGCTTGTAAGTCTTTGTCTCTAAGTAATGAACTGCAAATGTATGAATGCATGGATCCTGGATCTATCACTGCACATGCAGATGTATCAAAGATTGAAATCATACCCATTATCACATATTGTGCATCCTGGTCCTCTTGGGTCCTGATGGCATATGCACGGGCTGAGGTCTGAGAATCTTGTCGCACTACTGTCTCTGGTGTCTCCCTCTGCCCGCTACTCTGTGCCTTTGGCTGACTAGACCCTGGTCTTCTACTTCTTTGAACTGAAGGAGCTGATCTCTCCGACTGTGGAGTGGTAGTGGCCCCACTCTTCGGACAGTCTCTCATAATATGTTCATGTGATCCACATCTAAAACATGCCCCAGTCAACCTCTAACACTCAACTCCGTGTCTCCTACCACAATGCTCGTATGGAGGCAAGACTGGTCCCCTTTTAGTGCTCCCTAGGGTACTGGCCACATATGAAGTGGAATGTGAGTATCTAGCACTAGTACCATGTCCCTGTCGCTGGGGATACGACTGGCCACTCGTCTAGGGTCCCTTCTGTTTCTTGCTGGGTGGCTGTGATGAGCTGGATTGCCCTGGACCCTTCATTTGCTAGGCTTTTGTCTTTTCTCGCTTGTTCTTCCTTCTTTACTCTTTCCACGTTCAAGGCGGCTGAAACCAGTTTGGAAAAATCCTCCAACTGGAGAGCTGTAATCTGGAGGCGGATATAATTGTTCAAGCCATCCTTAAATTTCCTACATCTGTCCACTTCTGTTGCCACAATCTCTCTGGAATACTTACTCAGTCGGATAAACTCTCTCTCGTACTTTGTGACTGTAAGATGCCTCTGCTTCAAATGTATGAACTCTCTTTTCATGTTATCAAGCATATGACCAATATATTTCCGTCAAAACTTGTGATGAAAGAACTCACATGTCTTATCCTCTGGCCGTACGGAATGAATCAACGAGGTCCACCATTGGTTGGCGTCCTCCTGAAGCAGTGAAACTGCACACTCTACTCTTTCCTCTGGTGTGCAACGCATGTGATCTAGTATCCGTTCAGTCCTCTCTAACAAGAACTCGATGGTGGTGGCATCTTCATCTTTCCGACCATGAAAATCTGTAGCTTGGTGCCTCGCCAGTCGCTTTATCACTGACTTTTGTAGTGCAGCTCTAGCAGCCTACTGGAAAAACTCTGCCATCTACTGCATAAACGCTGGCTGAGCTGGTGCCTCCGAACCTACCATCTGAGGACCCGGCGACCTCTCTTGGTAGTCCCCCAACCACACTAATTAGGCTCTTAGGTCGACTCTCATCCCCTTCAAAGGTTCGAGAACTAGACGGTTCCATTCTTTATCCTACATAAGACAGAAGAACACATTCTGCAAGTTAGAGTCACATTCTTCTATGTTTATGCAATGCAATTGTAAGCCCTCTAGCGTAATTTTACGGATCTCCCCGGAAATAGTCCCTAAGTGGTGATTGGAGACCCGAAATGGTCCATGGAAATGTCTAAGGGTATAGGGACCCTTACAGATCGCTTTCGACTCGATTGGAGATTAACCAGAAGGATAAAATAGTGAATGAAATCGAATAATTTTTCAAGGAAATAAGGGACTAAATTGAAGATAAGTTTTAATAATTGTGGTTAAAGTGGAATTAAGCTAAAAGCTAAGAGAGGAGAAAGAGGAGAAGAAAACCCAGTCCAGACCAGTCCTCC
This sequence comes from Nephelium lappaceum, assembly GCA_021234005.1. Classification (NCBI taxonomy): domain Eukaryota; kingdom Viridiplantae; phylum Streptophyta; class Magnoliopsida; order Sapindales; family Sapindaceae; genus Nephelium; species Nephelium lappaceum. The sequence goes on from CM038004.1 coordinate 18,690,777, forward strand.
ATCACGAGCAAAAACGAGCAGAAACCAGATCAGAATCGCGCGAAAAAGGGGAGGAGAAAGAGAGAGGAGATTCAGCTCGAGCTCAGCCCAAATCAGTTCATTCTCACCACCAATCTAGTCCCAAATCGAGCTCAAAGCGTAGACAAATAGAGTGATTTTATGGGGAAGGAATCGGGTGAGTTGTTTAAGTTGAAATTGATGATTTAGTTGATGATTGAGTTGACTTCGAAGTAGATTTTATCGCGATTCATTATTGGTTGGTTTTGAGTGAAAATAAGTTGATAAATAAATGGATTTACGTTTATTGGGAGCTTAGGGAACCAAGAGAATAGTGAAAAGTTAAAGATAAAACGAATTGCGCGATAAACTAGTTTGAGGGGCGATTATGTAATTTGGTAATTTCAAGTTTCCAGAAGTTGACATTGGCGTAAATTTATGCTTCCATATGTTGTGTAGGTGACGAGAGCGCTCGAGGATCGAGGCGAGAGGATTAGAGGCTCTGTACGTGCCATTTTCAGCTATCCGTTTTGTGAGTAAACTTTATTTTAAAAGATTTTAAAAGTATTTAGTATTTCAAATTGATAAGTTTGATTTGATAAATAATTGTATGAGTTTATTTTAAATGCGTTGATATAAGCATGAATTTAGAGCTTAAAATAATGTTATTTTGTGCTTGTGCACTTATTAAAGATATTATAGTACTTAATGCATTGAGAAAATGAGTTTTAGTGCTTATTGCACTCAGAAATCAGATTTTAGTGCTTTATGCACCTAGAAAGAGATTTGTGCTTTTGCACCTAGAAAGTTAAAGCAAAAAAAGAAAAGTGTTTTCAAACCCATAAGTATACCCTCAGAAATTACAGATCAGTTTAGACTCGATCGGTCTATCCCACTTCAGTTGGCACAGTCCTGGGAAAGGATAAATCACTAACCTGGGGGGATAAGTGTCAGAGTCTGTCAGTCGAGTCGCCATTACTGATGTGGGGTAGTGTTTCGTGTGCTATGGTTAGCGCTGGGAAATTCCGCACATGACCACGAGATGTCTTAGAGCAGGCGAGCTATGGTTAGCGCTGGGAAATTTCGCACATAGCCGCAAGAGTACAGATTTAGGGATACTATGATTGTAAACCCTCTATTTTTATTATTGTACAGGTTTCCAGGAATAGTCCCTAAGTATTGATTAGAGACCCTAAATTAACTATGGAGAGGCTTGAGGTCATAGAGAACCCATAGGAATTGATTTAAACTCAATTGGAGATTCAACGGGAAGTTAAAATGATAAATGAAATTGAATAATTTTTAAGGTAAAAAGGGACTAAATTGGAGATAGAATTTAATAATTGTGGCCATAGTAAGATTAAACTAAAATCTAAGGGAGGAGAATAGAATTGTCTTAAGGCGTAAGTGGAATTATTGAGAGTATTGTGTAGGAAAATAGAAGCCAAATAATGTTGTGTTGACTTTTTAAAATCAAACAAACAAAACCTGCAGCTCTCACGAAGAAGAAAGAAAGAAGAAGAAGAAAGAAGAAGAAGAGAAGAAGGGAGATCTTGCCGCCGACCAAGCCACCATCGCCGACGCCGACCGACCAGCTTGCTGCCTTCGCCATCCAGCCGCGAACCGAAGTCAACGTGCAGCAAACCAGCAGCGAACCAACGCTGAAAACCGAGCTGAATCACTGGCGAGACAGCTCCGATCGATGCGAAAGAGACGTCGACGAGCTACTCCAGCTCAACCCGCATGAAGACCAGCTTAAACCCAACCCAAAACGAAGCAAGACCGAGCTGATCTGCGGCCAGAACAGCTCCTCCACGCGTGCAGATCGGCGGTGAAACTAGTGCAAACCGCTGACGGAACCAAGGGAGAAAGAGAGAGAGGAAGAGAGGGGAAGAAAAGAGAAAGAAAACCAGTCCAATCTCAGCTCAGATCCATCTCCAAACCAGTCCAAAACCACCCCAAAATCAATCTCAAAGCGTAGTCAACGCGAAAGAAAAAAGGGTGAGTTATTTAAGTTGAAATTGATGATTTCGTTGGTGATTTAAGTTGATTCGAAATGGATCTCATTATGATTTGTTTGTTGGTTGTTTTTGAGTGAAAACGAGTTGAAAAATAAGTGGATTTAAGCATATTGGGAGTTTAGAAAACCAAAGATTTAGAGAGAAACCAAAACGTGCGCTAAACTAGTTCGAAGGGCAATTTTGTAAATTGGCCCATATGGCATCCGTTGAGAGTTTGGATGACCTAATGAGTTTAAATAGGCGTATTGGGATTAATAAAAGTCGAAGATTAAATTATGAAACCAAAAATGGAGAGTTACGCCTAAAAAGGGTCACTTAGGCGCGATTATATAATTTTTTGGGAATATCCTAAAAAACCCCCTGAAAATGAAAATAATCTCAATTTACCCCTTCATTTGAAAATATTAGCCAAAAAACCCCCTACCGTACTCCAAAGGCGGTTTCCATCCAGATTTTTAGTGGTTTTATGGTAAAAACATTAAAAGTCCAAAATACCCTTGTGAATTTGAAAAAAATTTAAAAATTTAAATAAAAGCTAAATAATTTAAATTTAAATAAAAAATTAATTAATTAAATTTAAATGAAATTTAAATGAAAAAATCCAATCCCAGATTAGATCTCCACCGTCCATCAATTACCATGGACGGTGGAGATCTAATCTGGATTGGATCTCCACCGAATGTCTTAACACCAACATTTTCCAGTTCAATCTCTAATTCAACTTCAACTTCAATCACCAGTTCAACTTCAACATCAAACACACTATCATCATCATCAACAACACACAAAGATCACAACACACATCAAAAAAAAAAAAAAAAGTGCCCAGATCCGCACCGCCACACTGCCCAGATCCGCATCGCCACACTGCCCAGATCCAGTGCCCAGATCCCTCCGATCTCTACCTGCACACTGCCCAGATCCACTCCGATCTCTACCTCCGCACTGCCACACGATCCGATCTCTACTTCCGCACCGCCACACTGCCCAGATCCCTCCGATCTCTACCTCCGCACTGCCACACTGCCCAGATCCACTCCGATCTTTGCCTCCGCACCGCCACACGATCCGATCTCTACCTCCGCACTGCCACACTGCCCAGATCCACTCCGATCTCTACCTCCGCACCGCCACACCACTTGACGCAACGGCACATGGCTCCGTTCCTCGCCGTCCTCTCCATCTCCTCCACGAAATCGGACTCGGCAACGACGTAAAAGGAGGGCGACGACGATGGGTTTAGGTTTTTGAATGGTAATGGTGGTTGGGTGAGATGAGAGAGAGAGTAATGGTCGCCGTCAGTAAGGAGAGTGACGGCGAGCTTAGGTAATGGAGGGCGGTGAGGCAGTGAGAGTTCGAAGGAGAAGAGAAGAAGAAGAACAGAGAGAAAGTGGCGGTGGTTGGGAGAGAGAAAGTGGCGGTGGTTGATTGATTTGGTGGATTGATTTTTGTTTTCTTTTTTTTTTCAGTTTTTCAAAATTTTTATGATTTTTTTATTTCACACGTGTCACATTCTGAGTGGTCCAGCTGGAATCCATTTATGGATTCAATCTTCAATGACGTTTTTACCCTTAGATTTCACAGAACCGTTATTTTGTTGACTAAGTCACTATTCCAATTAACGGTTGGGTTTTTTTGGCTAATATTTTCAAAACCAGTGGTGGTTTGATATTATTTTAATTTTTAGGGGGTAAATTGATAATATCCCTAATTTTTTTTTATTATTTCGAGTTTTCAGAAGTTGACGCAAATGTCAATTTATGGATATATATATATGTTGTGTAGGTGAAGAACATTCGACCAGATCACGAGAGGGCGTTTGAAGCTCATCCAAATTAAGCCCAAGTTTAAGGTGAGTGCACTTTCAAAAAGTTTTCTAAAGTGATTTTATGCTTTTGCATTGATAAGCTAGATTTATGCTTTTGCATGTATAAGTTCTTGTATTTAAATACATGTATTATATTTGTAAAGTAAACGAGTCCAAGGACTCAAGTTTAAAGCTTTCTAGTTAAAGCTTTTGTGCTTGTGCACCAAGTATAAAGATTTATAAGCATAGCATTAAAGAAAAACAAGTTTTCAAAGGCCATAAGTACCCACCAGTTTATCGAGTTCAGACCCGTACGGTATATCCCACTTAGTAAGGCAAGGGTTGGGGGAATCGAGTCACTAACTGTGTGGTTAGAGTTATGAGTGAGTGTGTCGCCCCTACTTTATGGGATATGGTCTCGCACTACGGTTAGCAATGCAGCATTCCACACATAGTTGTTGAGAGGTCTCAGAGAGTTGGTTGCGGTGGATGTCAGATACATCGCCTTGTGACCTACCACACCTGCGGCCTTAACTAAGTCGCCGTGTGGTCAAGAGATTAGGGTTACGAATGGTGCATTTATAAAGTTCAGTTATTTTTAAGCATGTTCAGATTTATGTTTTACCTAGTTGATTATAAATTGTTTATATTAATGCTATGCAATTGAATGAGATTTAAGCTTTAAATGTTTTAAGAAATAGAAACTTTTATTAAAAGTTTTCTAAGGAGGAAATTTTTGAAAAGTAAAGTTAAGTTTATAAACTATTACACTCACTGAGCTTTATAGCTCACTCTTCAAATTGTTTATAAAAACCTCCTCAGATACTCGTGTGGGTGAAGATTAGTGAAGCCTTCCTCCTTCGCATTCAGTGGGCGCAAGTTTTGATAATTGCTTCTTGAAGAACGTAATATGCATATTTTGGGTTTTTGTATATTGCAAATGTTTGTGTATTTTGTTTAAAAAGAGTTATACTTTTAAAGTTATGTGAAAGTGCATCATTTTGTGCTTGAAAAATCAAGCTTACTAGATTGAAAAATTGCATGTTTATACCTTGTCTTTGAAGGTTTTAAATTTTTGTGATTTTGTGATAAACTGATTGCGAGAAATTGGGTTGGATTGTAATTATAGTTTGAAGTGTTTAAATGGCTTTCCAGGTTTTTGGTTTGTCCAAATTGCAACCGTTATGCTGCCGGTTTTTAGTTTTAAAAATGACCAAATAAATAGTGTCAAACCAACCCAAACCATTTCAACTTTAGATTTAAAAGATTTTGCTTCCGCTAAAGTTAAGTTTCAAATTAAGAGGGTTCGCTCCTTGAATGCCTCTTTCCCATCAAGATGGGCTTAGAGGGATTCGTTGGGGTGTCCGGGCGTACCAATCGGATAGGAGCCTAGTGGCGGTCCGGATTGGAGCGTTTCAATGGTAATTTTAAAAGATATCAGGAAACAGCTTTTAAAAGAAAAGCTTATTTGAGATAAAAGATATTTTATAATTATTATTAAAGTTATTTATGATTTACAGTTGCAAGTTTTGTATTTAAATACGTGCATGTGCTTAGAGATGAATTTTCTTGTTTAAGTTGATGTTTAAAAGATTTAAATTTGAAATGCTTTAGAAACAAAGAATAGTTTTCAAACGTTTTCAGAGGAGGACGTTTTGAAAATCAGATTTTCAAAGAAAAGATAAATTATCACTCACTGAGCTTCTAGCTCATTATTTTCTGTTTTATATAAAAACCTCCTCAGGTACTCTCAGTAGTTAGCCGAGAAGCAGCATCACCTCCAACGGGCGAGCCAACGCGACACTACGACATCTTGAGCAGCTCATTTTTGCATTAGTGATATTTTCATGTAAATCTCTTTTAAAATGTAAATCTTTTTTAAAATGTAATTTGCATTTGTAATTATTCGTTTGTAACTGTTTTTAAATTGTTTTTCGATTTAAATGTGATTTATTAAATGTGATTAGAATTTATTTAAGTTGATTTGAGAATGAAATGCATGATTGAGGCTTACAGGCAATCAGAAGTTGGATTGGTGCTGAAAATAGTTGAAGTGTTGATATTTTTGTAAACAGGTTTTTCGGGAACGTTAAAAATGCAGTCGTTATGCTTCCGAAATTTTGTTTGAAAAATGAGTTTCGAAAATGAATTTAATAATAAAAATAAAAATTTTCCTACGCGTTTTTAGTTTTTAAAGAAAACCAACTCAACAATGTTTTAGAAAGCATCAAAGAGTTTATGGTTCGCTCCACGGGTTTCGCTTAGCCCGACGAGCTGGGTCTGAGAGGGATCTGTTGGGGTACCCAGCGTGATTTACCAGATCAGAGTTAGAGGTATTCGGGTTGGGTCGCGTCAGCAATGCATGCACACACATCAAAAATTATTTTCCAAAAACAACTAGGTCTAGGATCACCTAAACTATTGCTCTGATACCACAAAATGTAACGCCCCTTAACCTCTTCTAATGGAATTCAGGGAACGTTACCCTTTCCATACTCTTTTCGAATTCTGTTAATAAATGATTTATAAAAAAAAATAAAATAACAAATATCAATTCGATTTCAAGTTTTAATTAGGGTACAACATTTACATTTGCTTTACCAAACTTTTATACAAAACTCAATATTTATCAAATTCAAATACAAATATATTACACATTCAAAATGTTAATACAATTTTTATAATACAATAGAATTTTTCAAAAAATACATATAAGTTTCGGAAATATATAGAGGGATGCATATATGTACCAAAAGGTAGAATGAAGGATGTAATCTCTGTAACTGACTGCAAGTACTTCGTCTTCAATCCCTCCTAATCGTCTACTCTACTACCTGCGCGCGGTAAACCAACGCGTTAAACATATTTGTTTAGTGGGTGTACACCAAACTCAATATTTACATTTTCACACAATCAGTTTATAAAATTATTTTATAACCACTAAACTTCCACAATTCAAAAAATATAACAAAATATGACAATTTGTCAACAATTAAATTAAATACCCAAAAGAAATTAAAACTATACATTGATTACATTAATTTTCATAGTAACTTTCAATGCTCATAGTAAACACATGCACGATAGCATGGATTGGTATACAGGTTTTTCGACATCGGATACTCGGTGACTACCCGCCGGACTATCAAATAATCATGTATATTCGGGGCCGGACACTCGGTGCCTCTAATAACCCCTGAATTAACATTCAACTTTAAAATCAGTCGGTGCAGTATTGCTAAATAACCCTAATGGCATGCCACTCATCAATCTCTACCTATCTGTATCAAAGCTTACTAGAGCTTAAATAACAATTTATTTTCAAAATTCATTAGGTTGGTTTCGTTTAAACTTTTGGTTTCTAATTATTTTTCAAACAAAAAAATATGTTTTGAAAATGACGTTTTCAAAAGTGATAATGCGTTTGATAATATTTTTTAAAATATATTTCGAAAACAAAAAATAATAAAAAGTTATTAGGTATCATTTTTAAAAATAGGTAAAAATTGAAAATGTGTTTGGATGAAAACTGTTTTTAAAAATAATGATGTGCTATTAGAGATGAATGTTTTTATTTTTTTAAGTTTTATTGTAAAAGTGAAAATAGTTTTTGAAAATGATGGAAGAAAAAATCATTTTTTACTTTCACCTTTGAATTTTTGAAAACATATTTTTCATTTCCAAAAACTTGTTTTTGAAAACAAGCAACCAAACATATAATTTTTTTTTTTTAATTTTTTTGTTTTTAAAAATGAAAAATAAAAAATGAAAATAAAACTATACAAGCCCTTAGGGTGCGTTTGGGTACGTTATTAAAATGATGTTTTGAAAAACATTTTAAAAAAATGAAAAACATGTTTTTAGAAACAACGTTTTTAAAAAGGATAATATATTTAGTAGTATTTCTGAAAATTCATTTTAAAAAAGAAAAATAATAAAAATGTGTTTGGTGTTGGTGGGTTTTTTTGTGGGATGGCTTTGAAGAAGTGTATGAGATGGTGATGGAGATGGTGATGGTGATGGTGATTGTGATGGAGGTGGTGAGTTTGGTGAAGTGAGTGGTGGTGGAGGTGGTGAGTTTGGTGAAGTGAATGGTGGAATGGTTCATCGATAAGTTCAACAAATAGGGTCTTTTTTTTTTTCATTTCTTTTTTCAATAATCCAAACGGTTTAAAATCGTTTTTCACTTTTACCATTAAATTTTCAAAAACATGTTTTTGAAACTGGTTGTCAAACATGTTTTACACAATTTTTTATTTATGAAAATGGAAAATCTTTTGTTGTTGTGAACTTTCATTGACTTTGTAAAGTACCGTCAAGATGCGTTTAAAGCACATCTTGGATTGAATATTAGCACCATTTTTATATATAACTTCGATTATTGGTGTATGTTAAGAATGAGATGTATTCAATTCTAATTGTGGTACTATGGGTGGTTTTATGTTATAATGCATCTTAAAGATAGTTTTTTTTTTTTTTTTAAAAAAAAAAATTATTTAGAAAGTTATAAAAAATTAAAAATATAGTTATTTTTTTTTCATTCCACTTAAATGTATAATTACTTTACAAAATTAATTATTAATATTTTTATTAAAGTAACTATATTAGTTTTAAATTATTTTAATAATTTTGTTTCATTAAAATATATTCAAATATTTTTATTTAATTTAAAAACTAATTTAATCCAATTATATAAATCCAAAATTGCAACTTCAATTCAATTAATAACTCATCCAAAGTTAGAATAATCTATGATCGAGATTTATTTACTTTTACTCTTTCTTGCTAAAAATTTATGGCATACTCTAACGTGTTGAATAAAAAATCAGATCAAAAGTATATACACACAAACAATCCTTACATTACACGACACAATATCTTTGTATTCTAAAATAGAAAGCAATGCTCCATAGTTTCATAGTGTAACTAAAAATGTATCTCCATAATAATAATAATAATAATAAACATGTAATCAATAATTGGTACAATAATTAAAAAAAAAAAAATACAACGGCAACAATAAAGTCAGACTTTTTTTTATGTTTTGGAATGACAATAGAGTCATACTTATTCAATAAATTAGACTGCTTTCTGTCCAATAAAATCTCTGAAAGCGTCCAAAGAAGCCAGTGAACCTGGCAGGAAACTCATGATCAAATTTACAACTAAAAATTCCTGCTCGTCGCTTCACATCTTCGTCTCCCATTAGCCTTTCTACTCCATCTATATATTATGTCATTCTTCTTGATGATTTTTGATAGATCATCAGAAATCACATAACCTAATTGCAGATGCTTGATCACCAATTTGGCATTATAATATTGATCACCTCTAATATGTTTATGCTTTTACTTAAACATATACCAGAATGATATTATTAGACCTCATCACTTGCTGAAAAACATAGAGAACTTAGCCAATATTGGGTTTAAGTTATTAAACTAACAAGAAACTAGAAAAATTTTTTTGTGGGACAATAAATGTGTGAAACTGCCAAAAAGGATTTCACCTCTTGCACCAATATATTGATAAAAAAAATGTCATCATACGTGAGTTATTATATTTGCTTTGCGTTTTCTATGACTGAAGGAAAGCGAACTCATTAGTGTGAAAAGTTCACTATTGACGCATTTCGAACAAGGATAAAAGTCTCATAATTTTTTTTTTTAATTTTTTATAAAAAAGAAATGAAAACTTGTCTAAATAATTTTTGAACTCTTTGGAATTATACCTTCCTATGCAACAGTGAAGTCATATACAACAGCTAGAGAGTCAACCTAACTATATTTCTAATTGTATTAAAATAAAAAATGAACTGAAATCTGCTACTTTTATTAAAACTGCTTAATTTTTGTCATTTCTCTAGGTATTATTTTATAAGAGTCTTTGGTTTATGTGAAATTTTATTTTATTATACATATATTATAAACTATTCTTTGTGAGTTTAATGACGCATGCCAGATTTACTCAAACCCAAATGCACTGTAACATTCAGGCTTTACCGAATGCGACCATTATTTCTTAACTAGGACCCCTTTTTTTTAATTAATTTTTCTCTTCTACCATTGACGCGACCCTACCCGGATATCTCTAACTCTAATCCGGTCGGTCACGTCGGGCACCCCAACGGATCCCTCTCAGACCTGACTCGTCGGGCTAAGCGAAACTCGTGGAGCGAACCCTAAACCCTTTTATACTTTCTGAAACATTGTTGGGTTGGGTTTTCTTTAAAAACTAAAAACGCGTAGAAAAAATTTTTAATTTTAATTTTTAAATTCATTTTCGAAACTTATTTTTCTAACAAAATTTCGGCAGCATAACGGTTGCATTTTTAACGTTCCCGAAAAACCTGTTTATAGAAAAACAACACTTCGACTAAAATTTATCACCAACCCAACTTCTAGTTGCCCGTAGGCCTCAATCATGCATTTGATTGTTAAATCAACTTATGAAAATTCAAATGACATTTAATAAACCGCATTTAAATCAGAAACAGTTTAAAAACAGTTATAAACAAATAATTACAACTTTTAAATTACTTATACATTGCAAAAGATATTTACATGAAATATAACTGCTGAAACAAAATGAGCTACTCAATGATGTCGTGTCGCGCTGGCTCACCCGCTGGAGGTAATGCTACTGATCGGCTACCTGCTGAGAGTACCTGAGGAGGTTTTTATATAAAACAGAAAATAATGAGCTAGAAGCTCAGTGAGTGATAATTTATCTTTTCTTCGAAACTCTGGTTTTCAAAACGTCCTCCTCTGAAAACATTTGAAAACTATTCTTTGTTTCTAAAGCATTTCAAACTTAAATCTTTAAAACATCAACTTAAACATGAGAATTCATCTCTAAGCACATGCATGTATTTAAATACAAAACTTGCAACTGTAAATCATAAATAACTTCAATAATAATTATAAAATATCTTTTATCTCAAATAAGCTTTTCTTTTAAAAGCTGTTTCTCGATATCTTTCAAAATTACCATAGTATCCCTAAATCTGGGGTCTCTCAAGTCTAACGGCTATGTGCAGAATTGCCCAGCGCTAACCATAGCTCGCCAGCTCGGAGACATCTCGCGGCTATGTGCGGAATTGCCCAGCGCTAACCATAGCTCGCCTACTCTGAGACATCTCGTGGCCATGTGCGGAATTGCCCAACGCTAACCATAGTACACGAAACACTACCCCACATCAGTAATGGCGACTCGACTGACAGACTCTGACACTTATCCCCATGTTAGTGACTTATCCCTTCCCAGGACTGTGCTAACTGAAGTGGGATAGACCGGCCGGGTCTAAACTGATCTGTAATCTTTGAAAATCCCTGAGGGGATACTTTCTGGTTTTGAAAACACTTTTCTCTTTTCTGCTTTAACTTTCTGGTGCAAAAACATAATTCTCTTTTCTGAGTGCGTAAAACACTAAAATCTTATTTTTGAGTGCCATAAGCACTAAAACTCATTTTCTGAGTGCATTAAGCACTAAAACTGATTTTCTCAATTCAAACTTGAAAACTTAGTTTTCTGAAATTTCATTTCAACAACTTTATATATATGCATATAAAATCACATTCTCATTTCAAACTAATGCTCATGCATATATCAATGCATTTAAAATAAACTCAAGCAATTACTTATCAAATCAAATTTGATAATTTGAAATACTTTTAAAATCTTTAAATAAAACTCACTCATAAAATTGTTGACTGAAAATAGCGTGTGCGGAGCCCCTAATCCTCTCGCCTCGATCCACGAGCGTCCTCGTCACCTACATAACATATGAAAACGTAAATTTACGTTCACTGTCACTTCTGGAAACTCGAAATTACCAAATTACATAATCGCCCCTCAAACTAGTTTATCGCGCGATTCGTTTTATCTTTAACTTTTCACTATTCTCTTGATTCCCTAAGCTCCCAATAAACGTAAATCCATTTATTTATCAACTTATTTTCACTCAAAACCAACCAATAACGAATCCGATAAAATTTACTTCGAAGTCAACTCAATCATCAACTAAATCATCAATTTCAACTTTAATAACTCACCCCTTTTCTTCCTCATGAAATCACTCTATTTCTCTTCACTTTGACTTCATTTAAGGACTGTTTTGGAGGCGTAAATGGACTGGTTTGGGCCTGAGCTCGAGCTGGGTCTCCTCTCTCTTTCTCCTCCCCTTTTTCGCGCGGTTATGATCTGGTTTCTGCTCGTTTTTGCGCGTGATGGAGGCTGGTCTGGACTGGGTTTTCTTCTCCTTTTTCTCGTCTCTTCCTCTCTCTCTTTCCCTCTCGGCTTCGCCGCGGTTGGAGGCTGGTTTTTGCTGTCGATCAGCGACGGTTTCGCGCGGGAGATGAGCTGGTTTTGGTCGCCATTCAGCTCGGTTTCAGCTCGATCTGGTGCGGGTCAGTGACAGGTGCTCGTCGGCGTCGACGCGGCAGCGAACAGGTCTGGTTTGCGGCAGTTCTGCTCCGTTTGGCGTTGCGCGACAGCGATCGGCGGATCTGCTTCGTTTCAGCGTCGCGCGATCGCATTTGGTATGCGGGTGCTGTTCTGGTCTGGTCAACGGTAGCGCTACGACGGCGAGCTGGTCGACGGCTGGTCGGACGTCGGCGTCTTCCTCCGGCGTCGCGCGGCTGTCTTCTTCTTCTTCTTTCTTCTTCCTTCTTCTTCCTTCTTTTCTTTTCTCTTCTTTCTTTCTTTTCTTCTCTTCTACGACAGCTCACTCTCTCTCTCTTTAGATTTTTAGACAAACTTTGGCTTTATGCTTTCCTCCCTAAACTATCCTCAAAATGACAGTCACGTCCTTTAAAAATATTGGTCTCCTCCCTTGACTTTTAGCTTAATTTTACTTTGACCATAATTATTAAAATTTATCTTCAAATTAGTCCCTTATTCACCTTAAGAATTATTCGATTTCCTTCATCATTTTATCATTCCGTTTAATCTCCAATCAAGTTTAATTCAATCCCTATGGGTTCTCTATAACCTTAAGCGTTTCCATAAACCAATTAGGGTCTCCAATAATTATTTAGGGACTATATCTGGGGAAATCCGTAAAATCCAATTCGAGGGCTTACAACCATATTACACAAAACAATTACTATTACTTTATTCAACTTACATAAATCATATGGAAACTGGATAATGGTTAATATAACATTTAATGCAATTCACATTCCATATCATTTTAATATAAATTTTAGGTAAAATAAAAATTAAACAAAAATCTGCTACTTTCGTTTAAACTGCTTAATTTTTGTCATTTCTCTAGGTATTATTTACAAGAGTTTTTTTTTTTTAAAAAAAAATTATTATTTATAAGAGTTTTTTCCGTTTATGTAAAATTTTATTTTATTTTATCTTAAAGATGCACTTTGTGATACTAAAATTCCACTGTCGCAGGGCAGATGCACAAGGACTTGGGCTTAGAAGTGATCCATTTATATAAAATTTTATATTAATTACTTTGGCCATTCTTTTTTGAAAGAATCAAAATCACAGTGCAATCACGTGTCCAACAATTAGAATACATAACATTATAGGAAGCAATAAGTCGACAACATAAAGACCATAATACTCGGGAGAACAAAAGCGAAAATGAGAAATAAAGAGGAATTCATAAACTAAGGCGCTTTAGTGATAAAGAAACGAAGAAAAGCATCCAAGGCAGCCAATGAAGTTGGTGGAAAACCATGGCCAAATTTGGCACCAAGTTGTTCAGCTCTTTCCTTGATGTGTTTGTCATCCAACAGTCTCTCAATTCCCTTCACTATATCATCCTTCTTAACCTTTTTCGACAAATCATCGCAAATCCTATAACCCACTTTTAGATGCTTGACGACCAAATCAGCATCATAATATTGATCACCCCTCAACGGTAACGTCAAAAATGGCACTCCACGCCCTATTGCTTCCATGGTTGAATTCCATCCACAGTGTGATAAAAACCCACCCGTTGACGGATGACTCAGTATCAACAATTGTGGTGCCCACCCCCTTATTATCATACCCCTATCCCCCACCTTGCTATCCAACCCATCCGGGTAATATCCATTCGGTTCAGACCCATGGGCTGGACCACTCCGGCCTGCTTTCATAGGGACAACCCAGATAAAGGGTCGGGTCGACTCCTCCAGAGCACTGGCCAACTCTGGATATTCCTCTATACTAAGGTCTACCGAGCTACCGAACGACACGTATAACACCGATCCACGTGGCTTGGAATCTAACCATTCGATCACTTTGTGCTCTGTTACATTGCTTTGCCTTTCCTTATTGCTCCTGATTTTGCTATCATGAACGAGTGAACCACTTGATTCCCAGTATTGCTCCGGAAAAAGTGGACCCACACCCCATACGGGTTTTCCGATTTCTTTGGTAAGATATTCCACAAACGGACCCTCGATCTCCTGACACGTGTTGATAATCAATGCTATTGCATCCTCCGTATCATCTACCCACGGTGGTTGCTCACCGGGTCCTGGCAGACCCTTTTTCTTGAGCCCAGGTGAGCCAACAGGGCCACGTGGAGGCCCGAGAGAGCGGCGTTGAAGATCGGATTCAGTTATAGCCATTTCTATGGGTAAACCGGGAAGTGGACGGATTTCTCCGGGTTTGATATCTTGTGGGTGGGCCTTCCAGGTGGCATACTCCATAGCAGCGGAACAAGCACCGGAAGTGAAGAAGCCAACAGTTGGAACATTGAATTTCTTAAAGATTTCTCCGGCCCAGCTCATTATCAGAAGGACATCAACAACTGCACAGATGGGTACCGGGTCACGAGTAGAGAGGAGGTTTTCAAGGCAGATATGCATCTGTTTTTTGCTATCCGGATGCATGGGAACTGGGTTGGATCCTGAAGGTGATGGTATTTCAGCAACTTGTATAAGCGGGTGCTCGAGGAAAGAAGCGGGGATAGAAGGAGAGAGTGTGGAGAAAACAACAAGAGTAGTTTTGTAATTACGTGAGGCCATGAGTTTGCATAGCTCCATGCTTGGAAACAAATGGCCCTGCCCAAAAGCTGGAAGAACAAAAACCTCACTTGCCATTTCTTGCTTGTTTGCTCCGCCGCTAGAGGAAAGGAAACTGGTTTGAAAATTAGGTAGGCAGAGATCTGTATGAGATAGATGTTTTTTTATATCGGTTCGTTGACATAAACTGACCTGATCCACTTTAAATACAGTTGAAGTGGGAAAATATCAAGCAACAGTGTTGATTTTGACACATCGGTTGGCTGATGTCATGCCATACGTTGAAATAACATTTTTGTTTTTTTGTTTTTTTAAATGACATCATTATCTTGAAGAATTGGTGGCATTGAAGATGCCAGTAATTAATGAAGTTTTAGTCACGAGAGCATATACACGAGTATACATGTCGTATTTGACGTCGATTGAATTAAAATAAAATAAATTGATTTGATATAAAATAAATTAGATTAGATAAAATAAAATTAATTAAATTAAATAAAAAATTATTATCTATATTTAGTAAAATTTGAGATTGAATTAAAATTATATTTTATAATATATTTAAAATTAATTTAAAAAATCCTTTAAAAAACTTTAAAAAAAAAGGTAAAAGTGAAATGTTCATTTCTAAACCCATCAAATTTCAATATTTTAGTTGAGAATTAATATTCCCATCAAAGAAAGGATTAAGAAAATTTGGGATTGGATTTGAAAATCTACCTATTGTTATCTAAATATAGGATTTGAAAGTTTAAAATATTTTGAATTTTAAATCTATCTTAAATCCTATATTCCAAATATAGCTTTAAGGATTTGGCTATCTTAGGTTACCATTAATAATATTTATAGGATATTTTTTAATAATTATTCTTATAATTAATTTAAAAATTATTACCAATAAATAATCTTACTCAATTAATAAATTTGTAAAACCATCATTTTGAATGTGCTTGACAAAATTTAGAGCAATTGCACGAATTCTCGTGACGGTATGAATGATTGTACACACCCAAATGAGACATTTGCTATTAATCACCGTTTTTAAGTTCATTTGCTTTTGGTGGTCAACCAATTCAAGCTAATTGTTGACTATCTTGACCGAATTAAAAATTAAATTGCCCTTACTTTTGTAAATTATTTTATTATTTTAATTATTTATTTATTAAATAAACTACTTCTAATTACATGCACTTAAATTTATATTCGTTTATCTTATTAAATAAGTTTTAAAATTAAGACAAATTATTAATTGAATATTAGTATTTATAATTTATATTGAGTGGATATTTAGATTTAACTATTGGATTAACATTAATTTTTTACTTAAATTACTAACAATATTGTTACTTTAGAACCAAAAAAAAAAAAAAAACCGTAAGAAAGAGAGATATAGAAAGATGATGGGGTGTATGAGGGAATTCATTGAAAAACATGCAATTTCTAAGGGGTGTCAGAGGCTTCATCTTTTAAGTTAAGTAAGGTAGCTTGAATCTAATGAGGATGTAATACAGAACAACAGAATTAATCAATAAACATGTAGAATCTCTATTCTTTATGCCTTTTTTGAGTTATAAAAAGGTTTCAGAGAGATATAAGATGACTCTAAAATCCAATTGAACAATATTATGTTAGTTCAAGAGAGAATAAAAGTATTATCTACAGCAGAAGTGAGCTGAATTAGGAGCACAAATAAGGTGCGCAGGTGAGAGAGGAAGAAAGCATAGAAAGCAGAAAAACATTAATATAGCAAAGCAAACATATTTATTTAGCTCTAATTATGTCAAAAATTTTATACATAAACAACAATTGTTTGTCAATTCAAAGAGTAGCATACAGAAACATCACTCAATGAGCACGTCACCTCATTTTTGCCTCTGTGAACAGAACATGACGATTCACCCAGGGGTTATATTTTCAGAACCTCAAGCTTCATCCAGAACTTTCTAGGCAACTCTTCCTCTTGACGTAGAAAAATCTAGTTCAAGCAGCTGAAACAAGGTGGATGAACATACAAGTCTTCTTATTATCCATTCTGTACATTGAAGACCATATCAAATTACTACAACCATATACTTCTAAGAATGAAAACAACATATCATGACATATAAAGAACCAACAAAATTACTTATTCAATATATATGACTCATTTTAAATCAATCTGACGAGCAAGTCGAATATTTTTCAAACCATACTTTGAAAGGAGTAAAAACACAAAAACAGGGATAAATAGGTATATAAATACAACAAATAGTAATTAATTCACTCAATTACACATTTATATCAAACATGTGAGATTCTTGACAAAACACACACACACGATCCAAACCAAAACCCACACACACGATCCAAACCAAAACCCAAAGACATTATTATCAAACACATAACAGGAAAAAAGATCCAAACTAAAACCCACCTGATGCCGCCGTGTACTGCTGCAATATATCCAAATAGGTTTATTTTTTAAATTTTGAATTTGTTTATTCTACTGTTACAATTATTTTTATTGAGTTGAAAGAGATTTTTGAAGTAATACATCTGATTCAAGCTTCTTAGTTTGAATTTGAAACCTTAAAATTAAGATTGATAGGAATTGAAAGCACATCACATAAATAATTACTTGCCCTTTTTAAAATTACAGACAAAAGGCTACTCACAGCTGGTAGATTGGTTTTGTTGTTCCAAAATAATTTAACCAACATGTGTTTGAGTTAGCAAGAACCCAGAAAGTCCCCCAATACACATCACCCACTTTAATACTTCATCATTCAATAACTATACCATAACTTCAAAAAGAAACTAATAAATCATGGAAGAAAACCAGCAATACCCAGAACCATTTCTGACAAAAAAATTCAGATTTTACACTACCAAATGCCAAAAGAACAATTTTTGAACAACCAAACTTGTTGTGCAGCATAAAACTTGAACAAATCAACCTTTAAAAACTAAAGCAAATCAACTTTCAACACCATCCTGCTAACGTGCATCTGAACAAAAAGTAAATGAACCCACTTCATCATCTAACAACTAAAGCAATAAAAATAACTTCAACAATGAAACTACTCAGTCATATATAAGTCATAAGAGAACCAACAATACCCAAAAGCATTTTTGATATAAAGTTTCAATCTTTAATGCTGGAAATGCAAACAGGACAGTTTACGAGCAACCAAACAATCGTTAGACAACATAAACGAATCAACTTATACTAGATAATTTACATTGACAAGATCAATAAATATAGACTTACAATCAATAAATAGAACAGAAAATTAAAAAATAAAATAAAAAATAGAATACAAATCTAAGGAGTTGAATTTGAAGCCTTACAGTTGCAATTGTAATGCAAAGTTCCAAGCACTAACTCCTCTCTGATAATCAAACAATCCTCAAAAGCAAATTGCTACTGTTTCTACATCTGTAAAATCATCATCATCAGCTCAGAATTTCCATCAAAAGCATCACTATCTGGAAAATGCATATCTGTTAAACTAACATATCAATATTAAAATAAACACAGCCATACAAGTAAAACATTTATGATCCAAGCAAAAACAAAACCAAAAAATCAACAACCCAAAATCAACATAAAATCAAAACCACTAAAAACCTTAAAAAGTTATAAACCTGAAACAAACCCAGACCTTAAAAATCAAACCTAAAAAATGAGGTGCCAAATAAATCAAGAGATTCACAAAACAAAAAAAAAAAAAAAAAGGGTTTATAGAGTGACTCACTCTTGCATTTTCATCTACATTAATGATAACAAACTCGTTCTTGTTGTGAGTCCCAACGATGAGTCTACAACCAGCGTCCATACCTCACCACCAACAAAACAAAACAAACAATGCCACCAGACCACACACTTCTCTAGAAAATACTAAGTCGGTAACTCAGTCTTACAATTGAGTCAACTTGTTCCAAAGATCCAGTTCCTCATCTTGGGCTTTAGTAGTTGATGGGCTTGTCATTGAAATTTTTTGACCATTACAATCATCAACCCAGAGAAAGCAAAAAAAAAAAAAAAAGGGAGGTTCATTGTCTGTTACAAACCTGGTGTGTTCATCGTCTTCATCGATGGTGGTTCATCGTCATCGTCCTAGGTTCGTCGTTAGGATCGGTTCGACTGGGTTGGGAGCGAGAGATGGAGGTCGAGCGAGAGAAAGAGAGAGATGGAGTGAGAGGAAGGGCGAGCAGAGTGAGAGAGTCGAGAGTCATTCCAATCCCTTCTAAACCCACGAGTTAAGAGTGGGAACGATTATTTCCATGAGAGTAGAAATAAAAAGAGGTTGAGATCGGATTTTGAATCTTTTTAGGGGGAAGTATTCAATCGTGATTTTGAAAAACTTTTATAGACTGTTTTCAGTGAATGACTTTTATAAAATTTCATAGACTTCTAATAACTTTACAGCTTTATGAAAGACTCTAATAGACTTTTATAAACTTTTTTTCAAAAGACTTTATTAATTTTGATAAATTTTTAAAAAAAATTATGAAAGACTTTTATAAACTTTTATCGGCTTTTATAGATTTCTACATACTTTCATAAACTAGCCTTTCACTAATTTATAATATAATATATACTTTCTAAATTAATAAAACTATATTTATCACGTCAATAATGATGAAAAAGTATGGTACATAAAATAAAAGTAAAATCACCTCAATTACATAAATTGATAACTAAAATACCCAATATTTTAAGCGTTCATTATTTATTTTATTTCTTCTACGAAAAATAAAATCTCTAATGTCTTATCAATAATACCAATATCGCTCTACATATCAACAGCTATAATAGTCTTCCATTTATTAATATACTCTTTTTATTATTCTTGAGTCTCAAAAAATGAGTTAAAATCATCATTTCATTAATTAATAATGATAAAGATGATGAAGACTCATAAATATTGATAAATTTTAATAGATTTTTATTTACTTCTAAAATAACAATATATTCTTTTGACAAACTCGTACCGTAAATTATACTTTTTGTAAATTATATTTTTCATTTCAATAAATTTTTTTTTTTTTAACATAGTGTAAATAAACTTGTGAAAAACAACTATCAAAATTAATGTTTTACAAAATTCAAACTGGTTAATTTTATGATATGTTACAAATATCAAAATTGATTATTATACTAATCAAAAGTAAAAGTTCAAGAAATTCTCCAACATGTAATAAGAATAAACCATTAGCTAAAAAATTTTACTACTAACTAAAATTTTAAGTTTTAAAATAAATCACTAGCTAAAAAATCTCCAAATATTATTTTTTTTCTTTTTTTTATTTGAAATAGAGGTTTTTCTTTTATTTTGTATTATAAAAAACAAAGATTTCATTTATTAATTTAATCGATTTTAAAGCAATAAGATTTTTTATCTATACATTTGTGAGTTCTATTTTCATTATTTGTACATAAGAAATGATAATCTATTGGTTTACAACACAATCGTTAATAATATTTATACTATTTATCATAAGAATAATAAGATGATTTGAATCAATATCCATCTAGATATTTTTTTTTATAGATATTTTATATATATAAATATAAATTATAAAATGTTTCATTTCTTAAATTTATTTTGTTGACATCTAATTCCTCAACTTTGATTCAAACTTGAAATCTTCTACAAAATAATAAATTGATATCCTTAGAAAAATAATGGGCCTAATAAGATTCAGAAACTAAAAAGCTAACAATTTGAACATAGGAAAAAAATATTGATCATTATAATTCATAATAAAGTAGGAATGATATATATATATATATATATATTTGTGTGTATTTAAAAAAAAATAAGTGAAATATTTTTATGACTATCATTGAATTTGGGGCGATTCAAATATAAAAGAGATTGTAAGGTTTGTTTTTTTCGTTTTTTTGTTTTGTTTTGTTTTGTATTTTTTTTTGGATGAGAAAAGATTTGCTTTTTATAATCAATAACAAAAGTCTATAAAATTTTTTGAAGGGAGTGAGAGAGAATTTATGGAGTTTGATTGTTATAAATTTAACATAAAAGTCTATAAAAGTCTTTCAAAGTTATTAAAATTTAAAATTTCATAAAAGTCATTAAAATTTTGAATACCTCATAACTTTTATAAACTTTTCAAAAGTTTTGATTAAATACCTCATAACTTTTATAGGGTATTTAAAATTCATTAAAAGTCTATATTGAATACCATATAATTTTCATAGAGTCTTTAAAAATTTATATTGAATACATCCAAACTTTTAAATTATATAAAAGTCATTAAAAATTTAGATTGAATACACCCCCGTTAGTCTCTCCAAAAGTTGGATTTCATGAGATAGGAAATTTTAAATTCCAATCCCATAAAACATACGGTGCACCGAACATGGCCTAATATCTATATTTTTACCATCATTGTAGCCATGATTGGACTCTAGTGCTGTTGCACTTTTAACGATTCCTTCCACGCAAGCAAGATTGTTGAAAAGAAGAGGGTTTCAACAATTACACTAAGCAGGATTGTTGTGTAATATTTATTTATTTATTTATAATCTTTCTTCTTTGTCTAAAAGTAAATTATAAATTCAAATAAATCAATATATTTGGATTTGTTTAAAAAATTATATAAAATTATAATTTTATGTAAAAATAATTTTTGTTATGTTGTTCATCTAATATATACATCAAAATATTTATTTCATACCAGAATATTATTTCAATAATTTGTTATTCAAATTCTAAGTAACATAATTTTAGATATTAAATAATTAGTCTAATATCACATTTTACCAAACAGAACATGATACTAATTTAGTCTATTTCACCAAATCAAATTTCATTTTCATCTCCCTTATCATTTATTCAGTTTTGTTCAAAGATAAAGTTGGATAACATAAATATAAATTAATTTACATAGAGGAAAATCAAACCTTCTAAGTATTGAAAAGGCTATTACAATATTTTAACAATATCAAAAAAAAATTTCATTATGATATTTTTATTAATTGTAATTTTCATTTTTATAAGTAACATCTAATTAGTAATTAATAAAAAAAAGGGATAATCTGTCTATTACTTTTCTAGTTTACCTAGAAAAAGGGGCTGGTTTCGTGTTACATATATTTAGTAATTGTTGTAGATTTATATAATGTCAAAAATACACATAAAAATAAAAAGTATTAATTTCTTTGTCATAAATAGACTTATACATAATTAAGCTTGGGATACAAGTTTTATGAAAAAAGGTTGAGATATAATTATTTTAAACTAAAATTAATAAGAATAATATAACTATCTAAAAGATGTATTAACTATCACATCAAATTATTTCATACAGAATTTTAAAATAATGATACATCAATATTGTAAACGGTTAAAAGACCCTAAAAAAGCCTGTAAAGCAGCTATTGAGCTTTCAGGAAACCCAAACTGAAATTTAGTTTGGAGTTGAGCTGCTCTCAATTTCATTTCTTCATCTCTCATTAGCTTGTCAATGCCTTTGGTTATATCATGCTTGGTTACCAATCTTGACATATCATCGCAAACCATGTATCCAACCTTAAGATGGCTCACCACCAGCTTGGCATCATAGTACTGGTCACCTCTAATGGGCCACGCCAAAAAGGGAACCCCACGACCAATGGCCTCCACGGTCGAATTCCATCCGCAATGCGATAAAAACCCACCGGTTGACGGATGGCTCAATATCAACAACTGCGGTGCCCATCCTTGTATTATCAAACCTCTGGCACTGACTTTTTCGTGTGGGAAGACATAACCTGAGCTAGGCTGGATTACCCATATGAATGGTCTGGTTGACTCTTCTAACGCATCGGACAACTCTTGACACTCCTCCATACTAGGACTCAACTCACTACCAAATGACACGTATAGTACAGATCCACGTGGCTTCGAATCTAACCATTGGATTAAGTCATCCTCTTTCACGTTAGATTGTCTATTGGATCGGCTGTCATGATCACGAAGAAATGAACCAGCCGACGGCTTCCAATAATTTTCGGGCAAAAGTGGGCCGACAGCCCAGACTGGTTTGCCAATTTGATTGGTCACGTAATCAATATATGGACGTTCAAGATCATCACTGGTGTTGATCATGATCCCAATGGAGCTTTCCACATCATCCACCCATGATGGTCGTTGACCTGGTTTAGGTGGACCACCACCACCACCACCACCACCTCTGCCACCTTCTCGTCGTTTAGCTTCCAAGAATGTAAGAGTCATTTCTTCAGGCAGAGCTGGCAATGATCGAACCTCGCCAGGTTTGATGTCCGCCATTTGGGACTTCCACGTGGCATGCTCCATAGCGGTGGAGCATCCACCGGAGGTGAAGAATGAGATAGTGGGTACATGCGACTTTTTGAAGATATGGGAAGTCCATTTCATGATGAGAAGCGCATCAAGAATGGCACAAAGGGGTGGTGTCGCCGACATTGATGAGAGGAGGTTTTCGATGGCAACAACCAGCTGGTTTCGATCGTTTTGCATTCGATGACGTGGGTCGGATGGGGATGGTGTCGGTGCTGGTACTTGAGCCACTTTGATGCGAGTGCTTTGATGGAAGGAGGAGGGAAGAGAAGAAGAGCGATTGGAGAAAATGACGAGTGTAGTGTTGAAATTGCGCGAAGCTAGTTGCTTGCAGAGCTCCATACATGGAAGAAGATGACCTTGCCCAAAAGCCGGAACAACAATGATTTCACCTGCCATTCTTGATTGTTTGCTCCACTGACTGAGAAGGGGAAAAAGGCTTGATAATTAGTTAGGCAGACATTTTTGTGAGATAGAAAGGTTGGTTAACATGAACTCATCAGATCCACTTTAAATAAAGTTGAAGTGGGAAAATATCAGGATGCCTGACGTCATGCCATACGTTGAAATAACATTTTTGTTTAAAAAAAATATTTAAGGCATTTTTTAAGCTAATCAATTTCAACTTTAATTCAAAATGGAGCAAGACTTTCGGTGTTATTACAATTTACCTTTCCTACCATTAGTAAGATTCCGGTACATTTGATAGTGAACAGTATCAAAATGATGAAAAGACGAAATTATCCTTTGTGATTGAAGTTGACCTAATGAACCAAATTAAAAATTAAATACAAAAATTAAATAAAAAATTTTATTTAATTTTTGTCTTCTCTCTCTTCCTCATCATCCAGACCTTCTCCTATAACTATCTCTCTCTCATTCTTCTTCTTCTTCTTCATATTATTCTTATTCTCTTTTTCTTTTTCGAACCTAGAAATTTGGATTCATTCGAATCAAATGAACCCAGATTTTTAGGTTTACGAATGAACTCACATGGTTCATTCGATTCGAAAGAATCCAAATTTCTAGATTCATTCAAATGAACGTAAAAATTCTGAGTTCATTCAAATGAACCCATCATTTTTTATGAACCCAAAAATTTTGGGTTCAGTTCATTCGAAGAAACCTAGATTTCTAGGTTCATTCAATTTTTTTTTTTCCATTTTTTTTTCAATTTTTCTTCTAATTATTTGGTTTGAACTAGTGGTGTATGATAAATGATGATCGTAGGTGAAATTCTAATGGATGCAATGGGTGGGTTTACAATGGGTTTATAGTGGATGCAATATTTGGGTTGGTGATCGCCAATTTTGGGCTTTATCTAGGTGTTTTTTTTTTTTTTTTAAGAATTTAAAATTTTTTTTTTTTTTTCATCCTTCATTTTTTTTCTTCAAATTAATCTCTATTGTCTATCTTAAGATGAACAATGGAGAATTGATTATTAATTTTTTATTTAATTATCTAATTTTTATTATTTGTTAATTAATATTTAATATTTTAAAACTTTTTAATTGATCTGATTATGATTTTTTTAAATTTTTTTTAAAGTTTTTAAAATTTATTTTAAAATAAAATAAAAAATAAGGTCAACAGATAATTTTACCCTTAATCACTTAACGCTAACTAAAAATGATGCAAACCTTGTATACCAATACGACACCCACAATCAATTGAATCAACAACCCCAAGAAAAATGTAATTCAAGAACAGCAAAGAAAATAAAAGAAGATATCTTGACTCAATGATTAGCGAACCACGAACCAAGATAATAAAGACGCCACTCCCAAGAATAAGAGAAGGATGCGGGAGATAAGTCAAGTGATAAATCAAGAATCAAGCCTTGATAAAATCTCAAAAGTTTATGAAAGAACAAAGAGAAAAACACTCAAATTTTATGTCAAAAATGTTTAACCTCGTTTTTGAGACTTACATGGGTTTTTATAGGCAACATAAATGAAACCCTGGCTTCTAAACATCTCATGGACGCCTTAGGCCCTTAGTACACCCCACTTGGGTTTAAAATAACTAAGTTTAGGCTTAAAATAATTAAATTTGACAGCCCAATGTATAAACTAATAACCCAACATGAAATAAAACAAATTAAAACCCAATAATTTTAAAGTTTGATATTTAACTACCTAAATAAATAAACTAACTTAATTAAACTAGCTCATAAAGCAAATTAGGCCCAAATTAATATAAATAATTGAAAACAGCTCAATTTGTCTTCAAATAAGCTCCCAAGCCTTTAATATTGTTGATCTTGGACTTGATCTCGAGCTTGGATAATGTTTTGAAGCCTTGGTATCCTTTTCATGTCATCCAATCCTTGTTGTACAAGACTCTTAGTCCAAATCTCTTGAATCAACCCATTTAACGCTTCTTTCATCTTCTTGGCTCTAGCCCTTGTTATATGCCCTCCATTGATGTTCAAAGGATCCTTAGGCTTGCTTCTTTGGCTTCCATCATTCCCTCTTTCCTCAAAAGGATTTATCCTCAAATCTGCACCTGCATCCAAATCAAAAGGAGAAAGATCGGAAACATTAAAGGTAGCACTAACATTATACTCATCTGGCAAGTCTATCTTGTATGCATTGTCATTGATGCGTTCAAGGACTTGGAATGGACCATCTCTACGCGGCTGTAACTTAGATTTTCGTTGCGCAGGAAACCTTTCCTTACGCATATACACCCAAACCCAATCTCCTGGTTCGAACACAACTTTCTTTCGTCCTTTGTTAGCTTGTGCAGTATATTGCTCAGTCATTCTCTTAATATGTTGCCTAAACTTTTCATGCAGTTGCCTAACAAAGTCAGCTTTCTTCTTCCTATCCAAGTTTGCTCTTTCCTCCATAGGCAAAGGTATCAAATTCAATGGAATAGGTGGATTGAACCCGTACACAACTTCGAAGGGCGAACAACCACTAGCCGAATGCAAACTCTTATTGTAAGCAAACTCCACATGTGGTAAGCAATCTTCTCAATTCTTCAAGTTCTTTTGGATGATGGAATGCAGCAAAGTACACAAAGTCCTGTTAACCACCTCCGTTTGTCCATCGGTTTGTGGATGGCAAGTAGTAAAAAATAACAGCTTTGTTCCTAACTTTCCCCATAAAGTCCTCCAAAAATGACATAAGAACTTCGCATCTCGATCCGAAACAATACTCTTTGGCACTCCATGTAAGCGAACAATCTCCTTGAAGAATAAGTCAGCAATATGTGTGACATTATCGGTCTTGTGACATAGTATAAAGTGAGTCATCTTTGAAGACCTGTCAACCACAACAAATACTGAATCTAGGCTATTTTTGGACCTAGGTAAACCCAATATAAAATCCATAGAAATATCAATCCAAGGTTCACTAGGTATGGGCAAAGGTGTATACAAACCATATGGTAAAACCTTAGACTTCGACCGTTTACATGTTATGCACTTATCACAAACTCTCTCCACATCTCTCTTCATGTGTGACCAAAAGAAATGCTCATTTAGCACATCTAAAGTTTTCCTAACACCAAAATGACCCATTAGTCCACCCACATGTGCTTCCCTAACAAGCAACTCTCTCATAAACCCTTGAGGAATACAGAGTCTGTTCTCTCTAAACAAAAATCCCTCATATCTATGGAATTTGCCAAAGGCAATATTCTCACAAGCAACATACACAGAAGCAAAATCAAGATCATGCACATACAATTCCTTAATATGCTCAAAACCCAATAATTTTGCATCCAAAGTTGAAATCAAAGCATACTTGCGAGATAATGCATCAACTACAAGGTTTTCTTTCCATTGCTTATACTTGATCACATAAGGAAACGTTTCTATGAACTCTACCCATTTGGCATGTCTCCTACTCAATTTACTTTGTCCTTTTAAGTATTTCAAGGACTCATGATCAGTATGGATTACAAATTCCTTAGGCCACAAATAATGTTGCCAAGCCTCTAAGGCCCAAACCAAAGCATACAACTCCTTATCATAAGTAGGATAATTCAATGATGCTCCACTTAATTTTTCACTAAAATAAGCTATAGGTCTCCTATATTGCATAAGAACAGCCCCTATATCTATCCCCGATGCATCACACTCTATCTCAAATGTTTTAGAGAAATCAGGCAATGCAAGCAATGGTGCAGAACACAATGTATCTTTAATCAAATCAAATGCATGTTGTTGCTCACTACCCTATTTGAAACCCACACTCTTTTTCACAACCTCAGTTAGTGGTGCAACTATGGTGCTAAAATCCTTAACAAATCTCCTATAAAAACTAGTCAACCCATGAAAGCTACGCACTTCACTAACATTTCTAAGTGTAGGCCACTCTCTAATAGCTTTGACCTCCTCCTCATCTACTTCTATCCCTTTTAAAGTAACAACATACCCAAAAAACACAATTTTCTCCATGCAAAAGGAACACTTTTTCAAATTAGCATACAACTTCTCTTTCCTAACACATCAAATACACAATGCAAATGCCTAACATGTTCATCTATGCTCTTGCTGTACACTAGTATGTCATCAAAGTAAGCCACAACAAATTTTCCAATGAAAGAGCACAAAACATGATTCATTAACCTCATAAAAGTACTAGGTGCATTAGTTAAACCAAATGACATTACTAACCACTCATATAAACCATGTTTAGTTTTAAAAGCAGTTTTCCACTCATCTCCTTCTTTCATTCTAATTTGATGGTATCCACTTTTAAGATCAATTTTTGAAAATACACAAGATCCATGCAACTCATTCAACATGTCATCTAATCTAGGTATGAGATGTCGATACTTAATTGTAATTTTATTGGCAGCTCTGCAATCGATGCACATATGCCAAGTTCCATCATTCTTAGGCACAAGTAGAACCGGTACGACATATGGACTCATGCTTTCTCTCATATATCCCTTTTCCAACAACTCCTCAACCTGTCTTTGAAGCTCATTTGTCTCATCCGGATTGCTTCTATAAGCTGGACAGTTTGGAATTGCAGCTCCATGTATGAAGTCAATTTGATGCTCTATTCCTCTCTTCGGTGGTAATCCATTCGGCATCTCCTCTGGGAATATATCTTTGAGGTCCTGCAAAAGAGTTGTAACAACACTAGACAAAGAAACATCAAGGTCAGAGTTAAAAAAATAAGCGTCTTTGTACAAAAGTACAAACATTTGCTGCTTGGCTAAAAAAACAGCCCTCACATCTCTTCATTTTGCATAAACACTCTTTTTTTTTTTCTCACTTTTCTTTTGTTCCCACTTTAGTGTTTGGTCACTCATTCTCTCGACCTTACTAGTGTTTGAATTTTGAGCCTCTCTTTTTCTCTCACTCTCTCTCTTTTGCTCATTCTCTTTTATCCTCACTTGATCTTCATACATCTGTCGAGGTGTTAAAAGCACAAGAGTGATCGATCGCCCATCCATGGTAAAAGAATATCTATTTCTATACTTGTCATGTATGACCCTCCTATCATATTGCCATGGACGACTCAAAAGCAAGTGACCCGCGTGCATAGGTACAACATCACATAACACCTCATCCTTGTACCTACCAATAACAAAGGATACTAGCACTTGTTTTGTCACCTTAACTTCTCCACAATCATTCAACCACTGTAACTTATATGGTTTAGGATATTTTAAAGTAGGTAAGCTCAATTTCTCTACTAATTCAGTGCTAGCAACATTCGTGCAACTGTCCCCCATCAATGATTATACTACAAACCCTATCCTTAATATGACATCTAGTATGAAAAACATTATCGTGCTACATCTCATCATCTTCCTTCACTTGCACACTTAAAGCACGTTTTGCCACTAACAATCTCCCAACGGCAGGATACGCAACCTCAACATTACTAGCTTCTTCCAAAGGTGGCATCTCATCATCATCACTCTCACCTTCAGTTTCTATGTCTCCATCCTCCCTCAGGATCATAACTCTCTTATTAGAACATTGAGAAGAGATATGACCTCTACCTAAGCATTTAAAGCATTTAATGTCCCTATTTCTCTTTTGAGGTTCCTCAGCCTTGCCCTTATCGTGACTACCACCACTCTCCTTAGGTTTACTACTCTCAGCCTTAGGCTTAAAAGGTATCTTTACATCATTCTTACCCCAATTTAACTTCCACGTAGATGTAGAACCTGAATTACTACCATACCGTGACATGGTACCCTTTCTCCTGAGTTGCCTCTCTACCTTCATGGCCATATGAACCATTTCCTCTACTTCGACGTAATGTTGCAACTCCACAATATTGGCAATGTCCTTGTTCAACCCTTGCAAGAATCTAGCCATAGTAGCCTCTCTATCTTCATCCACGTTGGCTCTAACCATGGCTATCTCCATCTCCTTATAATATTCCTCTACACTTCTAGAACCTTGTGTGAGGCCTGCCAATCGTTGGTATAGTTTCCCATAATATGAACTAGGAACAAAACGTCCCCTCATGACAACTTTCATATCATCCCAAGTGTTTATAAGACGCTCTCGATTTCTCCGCCTATTTAACACTAACTGATCCCACCACACCACAGCATAATCCACAAACTCAGCTGTGGCTAGCTTTACCTTCTTTTCCTCGGCAAAGTTATGGCACTCAAAAACCAACTCCACTCGTTTCTCCCACTCAAGGTACACATCTTGATCCATCTTTCCTTGGAAAGAGGGTATTTTCATCTTTATGCTACTAAGATCCCTATCTTGTCTATCGTTCCATCTTCCTCTCTCATTCTCAATCCCATAATTCCTATTATCTCTATTACCATTACCTTTACCTTCACGTCTGCCTCTATCGCCTCTCAAGCGATCCCTATTGGCATTGAAAACATTTTCTTCTAATTCTAATTCATCTATGTAGTTCTCCCTAAAATCATCTTCAATCTCATTATCACCACCACGAAATTCTGGAATCCTTCTTCGTTGTCCTCTTTGCAAATTAGCTATTACCTCGTCTTGTTTATCCATTCGATCTCTAATATCTCCAAACACCATGGTCATCCTCTCAAATTGTTGTTGCATTGCTTTGAGTACAATTGACTCATCGATTTTTTCTCCTCCTTCAACATCTTTTTCATTAGTCGAAGACATGATTGAAACCTACAAAAAAATGTTAGCAAGAAAAAAAAAATCTCACAACACTCCCTCACATGTTTCACTCTAGTCCTCACGTGTTTATCACTCGTTACTCTTGTTTTCACTCAACAATTGTGGCGTAACTCAACACTCCTTGTCCACACTCAAAGTTTTGTTTCTAAGTTCTTTATAGAACTAATGAATCACACCAAGGTAAACCTTGAAATAATCACCTTGACTAATCTCAGCAACAAAAGGAATACACGTTTATGAAAGGAAGTAAGGGAACAATGAAGAAATTCAATAAACAATGAAAGAAAAGAGGTATTAATTGTAGTCAAAGTAAGAAAAAAAAAGGAAACAAGGGAATTTCAATGAAATAATAATGGAAGAAAATTGAATTTGTTTTCTTGATTAAGTAGAAAACAAAATAGGAAGGAAATAAGTTTTTATTCCTTTTATTTTAAGCAAGAGAAAAAATAAAAAGGAAATAAAATATATTCCTTTAACTTAGGTAAAATAGGAAAAGAATAAAATTTATTCCTTTTATGGCAAGAACAAAAAAAAGAATGAGAAAAATTTTATTGCTTTAATGGCAAGAACAAAAGAGGAATGAGATAAAATTTATTTATTTAAAATTGAAACCCAATTTGGAAAGAAATAAAATTTCTATCTCTCCACTAAAGATATTTTTTTTTTGGCTTTTTTTTTTTCTTTTTTTTTTTTCTCTTTCTTTTTTTTTTTCAACTCTTTTTTTTTTTTTTTTTAACTAGAATTCACACATAATGAAGATTATTGGTATCTCACGAAAAAAAATGAAGACAACAAAAACAAAGCAAATAGTGACATGAATAGCAAGGAACCACACAAAAATGACGAAACACACAACGGTATTATGCGAAATCAAGAAGAACAAATTTGAATTTTTTTCTTTTCAATCAAATAAATCCCGAATCAATTAACCTAAAGCTCTGATACCAAAATGATGTGACCCCGTATATCAATATGATACCCACAATCAATTGAATCAACAACCCCAAGAAAAATGTAATTCAAGAACAGCAAAGAAAATAAAAGAAGATACCTTGACCCAATGATTAGCGAACCACGAACCAAGATAATAAAGACGCCACTCCCAAGAACAAGAGAAGGATGAGGGAGATAAGTCAAGTGATAAATCAAGAATCAAGACTTGATAAAATCTCAAAAGTTCATGAAGAACAAAGAGAGAAAACTCAAATTTTATGTCAAAAATGTCTAACCTCGTTTTTGAGGCTTACATGGGTTTTTATGGGCAACATAAATGAAACCTTAGCTTCTAAACATCTCATGGACGCCCTAGGCCCTTTATACACCCCACTTGGGTTTAAAATAACTAAGTTTAGGCTTAAAATAATTAAATTTGACAGCCCAATGTATAAACTAATAACCCAACATGAAATAAAACAAATTAAAGCCCAATAATATTAAAGTTTGATATTTAACTACCTAAATAAATAAACTAACTTAATTAAACTAGTTTATAAAGCAAATTAGGCCCAAATTAATACAAATAATTGAAAACAGCCTAATTTGTCTTCAAATGAGCTCCCAAGCCTTTAATATTGTTGATATTGGACTTGATCTCTAGTTTGGATAATGTTTTGAAGCCTTGGTATCCTTTCCATGTCATCCAATCCTTGTTGCACAAAACTCTTGGTCTAAATCTCTTGAATCAACCCATTTAACGCTTCTTTAATCTTCTTGGCTCTAGCCCTTGTCATAGGCCCTCCATCGATGTTCAAAGGATCCTTAGGCTTGCTTCCTTGGCTTTCATCACTAACTTTACTAATGGCAGGAGGTAAATTGTAATAATACCGAAAGTTTTACTTCACTCGAATTAGAATTAGAATTAAATAACTAAATTATTAGTTGCTCTTAAGATGGACAATTGAGAATTGATTAATAATTTTTTTATTTAATTATCTAATTTGTATTTATTTGTTAATTAATATTTAATTTTTTTGAATTGATCTGATTATGATTTTTTAAAATTTATTTTAAAGTTTTTAAAATTTATTTTAAAATAGAAATAAAAAATAAGGTCAAAAGATAATTTTACCTTTAATCACTTAACGCTACCTAACTTTACTGATGGTAGAAGGGGAAACTGCAATAACACCGAAAGTCTTGCTCTGTTCGAATTAGAATTTGAATTAGATAAGTAAATTGTAAGTTGCTCTTTTTTTAAAAAAAAATAAAATAAAATAAAATTTAAGGGTTTTTGCTAATTTACTCGTTAGCTAAAGTTATAATTTAATAACAACATTTGGATTGGTTTTAAGAATAATTATTGAAGATATCTAAAAATTATTATTGACGAATAATATTATCTAACCAATAAATTAACAAAACCTTTATAGTTAGCAAAATTTAAATGACACCTTATCTTGAAGAATTGGTGACATTGAATATGCCAATAATTCATATAATTTTAGTCACTAGAGTATATACTCGAAGGTAGGATAGTTTTAACGTGCTTGGTAAAATTGAGGGCAAATTGCACAACTTTCTCTGGGCAGTATGAATAATTGTATACACCCAAATGAGACATTTGCTATTAATTACCACTTTAATTTTATTTGCTTATCGTAGTCATTAAGCTAATTATTGACTATCTTAATCGAATAAAAAATTAATTTGCCCTTACTTTTATAAATTATTTTATTATTTTTAATGAGTTTATTTGTTAAATAAATATAGTAATTAAAAATATTTTATCACATGGAAAATTTAGATTTTTAACAGCAATACTAGTTTTGGCCGCATGTGCTTAAATTTATATTTATTTTTCTTGTCAAATAAGTTTTAAGATTAAAATAATTTAATATTATTATTTATAGTTTATATTGAGTGGATGTTTAGATTTAACTACTAGAATAACAATATTTTTTTATTTAAATTATAATCATATATATGATATCATAAATAATAATTCTAAATTTAACTATAACTGCAACACAGTTTAATTTAATATAGAGACAAAAATGAAGATTTAATGCATTTTTATCTTATAGATTATGAAAATTTCAAGTGATCATAAAAATTATATCAAACATTTCATATTTACAAAGAAGTAATTAAATAAATAAACATAATAAGGAGAGACCTTATTTACAGTATACTATAAAAGGAAGATGTATAGTTGTACATATAATTAACATCCATAATGTCTAAAAACTTATATATGTTATAGCTTTTTTGGATTCTTAAACTTCAAAAAGAGTTTTTTAAAGATCCAAAACAAAGCTCAAACACCTATTGTAGATGACACTCTTTGCTTGTACATGAACAAAATGAAATGTTTTTCATTCTTTTTTTTTTTTTTTGGTTGAAGTCATGATAGGCACACTTAAACCCATCATATATACCTGCCTTCTAAACGACCAACATTAAGTTTGGTATCATGGATTGCCACCATATTGAACATGTTTTTCATTTCTCCACACCTTTGAAGTTTGGAAGCTTTGACATGGATGAAAAATATCCTTGGGTCATGGAGTGTGGCAAAATTTTCAATTCCTTAGATTCCCTCCTATTATGTTGCAATATATAGAATAATTTATACAATTTCATTCAAGATTATAAAAAGGAGTACAATACTATGGTAATGGACTATAATTTATATATGACAATAATTTAGCATTAACATGATATTTGATTGTATAATCATCTAACCTGAGAGTTATTATGTCATAGTCGTTTCAAGCTTCCTCTCACAAAGATATACCATACAATAAAATTATAATTATAGATAATACATTTGAAAACACATACATCAATAATACACAGTCAAAATTAATTAATTTTCTTAGATATGGTTAAGAGTAGCAAGTCATTTTGGTACTATTCTAAACAATTAAACAAGTCCTCAAAATATAATCATTTAATTTTTCAATCAATGAAATTGAGGTTTTTTTTTTATATATTTTTAAAGTTAATTAATTTGGATAGTTTGTTAGCCTAAAACATATCCACATATTTTGTTCTTCCAACGCTTAAATTTCATTGTAAAAAATATTTAGAATACAATAAACATGGGGTAAATATATTTTTTTCCACAATATTGGGTAAAAAGTTAGTAAAGTGCTTCGCATATAATTTTTGCTGCTTCAAATTATATAATCACATTAGGCAAAAGATAGTCTATATACTAATTTTTTATTTAGTTTTTTGAACTTCATATCTTAGAAGTTCATATATTAAATAAGTAAGATATAATGTGTCTCAGTTGTCTGGTCCATCAATTGTTTAGTAGAACAAGATAAAAATGTCTCAAGCATTTTGTCCAAATAAAGTTGCAACATTTGATCCAAATGCATCATGTAACTTCACTTCAAGACGATATGTATGATAAAACAATAAACTTAATTGTTATTTGAATCATATGATAGAATCAGACTGAATTATAACTAAGGTTTTGTATAACATTAGAGTATAATTATTTATTTTATAAGGTTTTGAAGCGGGGTGCCAACTTTGTAGGGATGCTTCTCCTTAGTTAGTGCTTTGTCCTTTCATTTTTTCAGCAAAAAATAAATAAAAAAAAATACCTTGGTGTAGCCTTAACTTTTTTTTCACTTACAATGGACGCATGAAAACGATTCTTCATAATCTGCACCTGTAACTTTATGGCATTAGTCACAAGACATATACCAGAAGTTTTGATTGAAATTTGTGACCATAATTGATGCTTTAACCTAGAAACTTGTTTGCTGCATTTAGAGAGTTAAATTTATTATCTTAATACACAAAAGAATGAGTTGAATTCTAAGTAGATAAAACAAAAAAGGAAAAGAAAAAGAAAAAGAAAAACTTGTACTTTCACCTCTAAACTTTCAATTTTGGCAATCTCTACTACATGTTCAATTGATGGGATTGTTGTTCTAGATGTAGAGGCTCGGTATGACTTTTTATTAACAATATCTTTTAGTTCGGATTCATTGTCTTTGAACTCGATACATGTAACATATTTGAGTTTAACT
This sequence comes from Nephelium lappaceum, assembly GCA_021234005.1. Classification (NCBI taxonomy): domain Eukaryota; kingdom Viridiplantae; phylum Streptophyta; class Magnoliopsida; order Sapindales; family Sapindaceae; genus Nephelium; species Nephelium lappaceum. The sequence continues at coordinate 18,725,986 of CM038004.1, forward strand.
CTACTTAAATTAGGACAGTGAAAGAACAACTCAATAGTAGACATCTTACAACATTTTACATAGTTAAAAATTTTAGAAGACCCACTTCTAATATATTTAGTCAACAGATATTGTAATATAAACTCATAATGTCCAAACCAACAATAGTTTAGTTGGGTTTTGATAAAAATAATTTGAAAATATATGATTGTTTAGTGCATGATAACACTCTTTTTACTCTATTTTTTTTTTTTTAATCATTGTTAGGTATATGCCACTAAACAATTAATCTAATTTAGGTGATATGTAGTGCTTAAGGGGTTTGAAAATAAGTTGAGTAATAAAACTGAAAGGGTATTCACACAAAGAAAAATTAAAAACCGTTAAAATTTTTAAATAAATCTTTAATATTATATATTAATATTAATATCTTTATAAAATGCAAAATATAGTGAGGAATATATTAATTATTTAAGTCTATGACTTACTAAGAACGTAATGCCACTGCTTCAGATGTATCAAGATTTATAATGAAAGAACTATTTTTTTTTTTTTTTTTTGACAAGGACATGCTTAAGAAGAATTCAAAATTAAATTATCTACAGTGTTAAAGTAAATATAATATAACTGTTTGAATAAAAAGAAATCATACCATTATATGACATGACTTTGAGATGCACTCCAACAATTACTAGTTTCGATAAGATTCGAAATTGCAGTTACTTCATTGTCAACAAATTGGTCTTATATAGTTAACATGGTTGGTTTGAACCTAAAAATATACATTCATAATTAGGACAATCAATATAATTGCCTTTAAAGTGTAAGAACTATAAAAATAATCTTTGTTTATAAATCTATAATTCTATTCCTTTAAATAGTGTAACAAAAATTAATAAGTTTCAATTAAGCTAACTACTGAAACAATAATATCAAATCTTACTCCTAGTTAATAAGTATCATTTCTTGAATCATTGATAAACCATGTTTCTTAGGAGGGTGTATTCAATCTAAACTTTTAATGACTTTTGTAAAATTTAAAAGTCTTGATGTATTTAATATAGACTTTTAGAGACTTTATAAAAGTCATGTAGTATTCAATATGAATTTTAATAACTTTTAAAAAATATATAAAAGTTATGAGATATTCAATCAAAACTTTTTAAGAGTTTATAAAAGTTATAAGGTATTTAAAATGTTAATGATTTTTATAGAATTTATAATTTTAATGATTTTGATAGACTTTTAAAGACTTTTATGTTAAATTTATAATAATTAAACTTCATAAATTTTCTCACACTTTCTTCAAAAACTTTTGTAGACTTTTGTTGTTGATTATAAAAAGCAAATTTCACAATCTCTTTTATATTTGAATCTCCTCAAACTCAATAATAGTCATAGGTAAAAATATTTCACTTATTTAAAAAAAATATATTTCAATTATTTAAACACACACACACACATATATTTCACTTCTATTTTATTGTGAATTATAATGGTCAATATTTTTTTTCCTATATTCAAATTTAGTTTTTGAATCTTATTAAATCTTCTTTTCCAAAGGATATAAATTTATTATTTTGTTTAAGATTTTAAGTTTGAATCGGAATTGAGGAATTATATCTTGACAAAATAAATTTAAGAAAAGAAAACATCTTATAATTTATATATATACAATACCCAAAAAAAAAAAAAAAAAGTCTAGATAGATATTAATCCAAATCATCTCATTTGAAAATCTCATTGCTTTAAAATTGATGAAATTAATTAACAGAATTTTTATTTTTTACTCTAAAAAATAAGAGAAAAAACCTCTACTTTAAATAAAAAGAAAAAAAAAATTAATAGTTGGAGTTTTTTTTAGTTAGTGGTTTATTAAAAAAATAAAATTTTAAATTGTTTAATTATATCTATACATGTAATTTTTTTTTTCAACTTTTATTCCTATTATGTACTTGTTGGGAAATTTCTTAAACTTTGATTTTTGATGATTATTTTTCACCGGTTTATTTACATTATGTCAAAAAAGATGAGAAATATAACTTACAAAGTATATAATTTACACGAGCTTGTTAAAAAAATATATTTTTATTCTAGAAGTAAATGAAAATCTATAAAAATCTATCAATATCTATGAATTTTCATCATTTTCATCATTACTAATTAATAAAATGGGACGATTTTAACTTATTTCTTGAGACTCAAGAACAACAAAGATAGTATGTTAATAAATGGAAACTGCTATAGCTATTGAAATATAGAGCGATGTTGAGATTATTGATAATAATAGACATTTAGGATTTTATTTTTAATAGAAGACATAAAATGAATAATGAAACGCTTAAAATACTTGCTGTTTTGATTATCAATTTATATATTTGAGGTTACTTTACTTTGTTTTTTGTGTTATGCTTTTTCATTATGATTGACATGATAAATATAGTTTTATTAACTTCTAATAAAATGTATATTTTATTATAAATTGGCGAAAGTTTAGTCTATGAAAGTATATAGAAGTCTATAAAAGTTTTCATATATATATTTTTTTTAAAATCTATCAAAGTTGATGAAAATTTTTATAAAAGAATTTATAAAAGTCTATGAAAGTCTTTCATGAATATATAAAGTCATTAGAAGTCTATAAAATTCTACAAAAGTCATTTAGTAAAAAAAATCTATGAAAGTTTTTCAAAGTCATAATTAAATACACTCCCTTTAGTTAATTGTCGAGCAGGATGCACATTAATTGCTAGAACAATAAGATTTACATTAATATGATACAATGCAAATATGAATTTATTATCTAATTAATGATATGACAAACACAAAACTAAAAAGCATGAAAAAAAGACTTAAACTCTTACCAACATGGGCAATACAATCCATATATTTATGCAAATAAGGAAATGTCACAAAACTAAATGCAGATGAAACCCTAAGTTTGTCATTTTTAGCTTCTTGAACCAAGGTTCTACGATTGATTGTTCATTGATAATCATTTTAAATAATCCTATGTTCTGGCTTAATTGTTAGACACAAGCACTCGAGATATAGTAACTTTTCGATATAATCAAAGTATCTCAAAAAAACTCAATATCACCACAAAAAATGTTGGCTTGAATGTGTGTACCCTACAATGAAATCGACAATAATTTGAGGAAACATTAACATTGACTAAAATTGTGATCAACAAATACTTAAACATGTTTAATAAATAAATTAAAACTGCATAAGTAGTCCTCTTGTAGCTTTTTACCAAAAAAGGGTATGAACTTTCAAGATGAATTCAACCATTGATGATTGAACCATTGATGATTAAAAGTCTAATAAATTTTAATATATGGTCATTGAACTTGATAACATGAACAACAAATCATAATAAGATAGTGAAAAATGGAAAACAAGTCAATTACCTAACAAACAGAATCAATAATTGTAATTTGACAACTTCATGGTTAAGACAAGCAAAAAGACAATAGAAACTAAATGATGTGAAAAGAGGTGAGTTTGCTTGATTAATTTTGACTAAATCTAACTAAACAAACTAATTATACTCAACAACAAAATAAACCAACCATATGGAGATGTAAGAAGATAAAGTTTTCAAAAATCAAGAAATCATTTATACCTAACTAATCGGATACAATAAGCCTCTAGATAATGGTATATTCAAAGTTTATAATGTTTCTACCCTTCCTTATTAAAGGATATTAGTTAGTGGAAAGTTACAATAATCTTTCTCTCTACTTGATGTCGATCATTTTATTAATTTTATGGACAGAAGGATGAGTTTCCTTGCCCTCTTTTCCTATTTTCTCCCATCAAACATGATGTTCTAATTGAAACATACATTCGAGGTAGCGGGGATACTAGAAAGGTATCCTTGAGAGGTGCCAGGTTAAACTTTGGTTAAGTTCTATCACCAGGTTCAATGGACCCTGTGAGAGGCAGCGCAATTTTAAAATTCAACTGAAGAGATGGTTTAATTGAAGCAAAGGATAAATTGAAACTTTTGGCATTGCATAGAGTTGGAAACGGTTTTACCTTATTGTTTTATTTTGTTAATGCCAACTACACTTATGCTACCACATCCGCATAGTTTTCTTCGTTGTTTATGAAATTTATTGACATTTGTGTATTTTCCTGTTTTTGTTTGCTTTGTTTAACATTTTTTAGTATTTGTACTTATTAAGTTGTTTGTCTTCTGATTTTTAGGGACTTCCCAAGGGGGTTACCCCCAAGTACAGCTTGAAGCCTCTTGTGCCAAGGCTATCTGAACTTCTTGGATATGAGGCTTGTGGCGGTTTTTCTTATATTGTTTCATTCTGAATTAGTCATTTTTTATTTTTTATCCTTTTATTTTTGTTTTTGATGTTTTCTATGCTCATCTTTACATACTTTGCTGCGATAGGTTGTAATGGCAAATGACTGTATTGGTGAAGAAGTTGAGAAGTTGGTGGCCCAAATCCCTTAAGGGGTGTCTTGCTCCTTGAAAACGTGACGTTCTACAGGGAGGAAGAAAGAATGACCCTGAATTTGCCGAGAAGCTAGCTTCACTTGCAGATCTCTATGTCAATGATGCATTCGGCACTGCACACATAGCACATGCTTCCACTGAGGGAGTGGCTAAATGCTTGAATCCTTCTGTTGCAGGTTTCCTTATGCAGAAGGTATGGAATTTCGTATTGGTCTCTTACTTCCTTTTAAATTTGGTTCTCTATTGTTGAGGAAATTGTCTTACGTGATTGGCTTACCTATGCTTGTGGTTCGCTCTTGTGGTTGGCTTACATGAGCTGCTAAGCTGAAAATGTTTGTCTTTTTGTATGTTGATGCAAACTGCAAGGTTTTTTATCTACGTTCCTTTCAAGATAATTTTGTTTACTGAAGCTTTTTCTTTTTCTGGCATTGTCAAGTCAACGACTTTTTCCACAAAACAAATCTAATTAGACGTAATTTTTGCTTTAGTGAATGCAATTATAGATTATACAAACTCTTGTTCCGGATATTTTATAATTTTAATTTTATTCTGTACATATATGTTGTACTTATGAGCAAAACACTGGTTTGCTTTTCATAGATTGTGCCAGCATCTGCCATCCTCGATGGTCGGATGGGATTGGATATTGGACCAAATTCCATTAAGTCATTGGATGAAGCTTTGGCAACCACTAGAACTGTCATCTGGAATGGACCTATGAGAGTGTTTGAGTTTGACAAGTTCGCAGTTGGAACAGAGGTATGCTAGAACTGCTTTTTATTATCAGCTTCAGTTTTACAATTTCATTGAACTGTCCAGTCTGCAGCAATAGTACTTATGCTTTATATGTTTTCCATAGTCATATACGTATATATAACAAGTGAAGTTGTCCAATTTTATAACCTACATCAAGAAAAAAGTGACAAGTTTAGTTGGTGTTGGGGTGGAGGGGGTTTAGGACTTAAATAGTAGTCCTAGTCATTGCATATCAAGTGCAAGGTAAATGTTTCTTTGATTGTTTGCACACAAACATAGTCTAGTAAAGAATCCACAATGAGACTGTATCTATAGAAATGAATTAATAACACAGTGTGGAAATTGTGGTTTGGGCAATAGCATAGTGATAAATTACTGTCCACCCATGATGTTCTTAAAGTCATGAGTTTTACACATCTCTCTCCCACTACATGTGGGTCTTCCCCCTACCACTGTGGGCTGCCCTCCCACCCAGTAGGGGTTGTTCCTTCCCGCTTTGGGAGTTGTTCCCTTGGTCATGTCACTAGAGTTCTCACTTAGTCTTGACTGTTTCTATATTCATAACAAAAGTTCAAAAATAAGTTTATTGTTATATTATATATAGATAAGCATTAGTATAACCTTGACTAAACTCAATGTCAGCCCAAAAAAATTGTTATTACATTTTATATATCTGAATTCATGAGTCGTATTCTGGTATTTGTATTCTCAGTTCGTATTATCATATGAAGTTTGTGTTAATTAAGACATGACCTATTTAATTAATTATCACAAATATCATGACTTCAATTTATTAACTCTTTTGTGCTCATGGATTAAGTTCAATTTATTTATTTATTTATTTTTTTAAATTTTTATGGCCTAAGGATAAATAATGCACAAAAGGAAATAAAATTTGATTGGATGTGGGTTTTTATTTTTTTATTTTTTATTTTTTATTTCTTAATTTTTTTTCTCTCTCTTTTTGACTCAAGGCAAAGGAAACCACACAATATTTGTGAGTAGGGGTGGCAATTCAGGTTGGTGTGTCGAGACGAACACGACACGATTAATAAATGAGTTGAATCCTTTAAACACAAATACAATACAATTATTTTTGACACGACATGATTAATAAACAGATTGAATCTTTTTAACACGAATACGACACGATTATATATGGGTCAAAATGGAAACGACACGGTTAATCCGTTTATTTTGTGGGCTGTTTATTGACATGTGTAATTTGACCCGTTTAGCTGATATGTTTAATGATCTTTTTACGATCTATTTAACCATATTTAATACATTTAAAATTTAATATACATCTAATAAAAAAATAAAACTAAAATAGAGATACACAAGCTCTTGGGTAGGACCTAAATCAAGATGAGGAAAGTAAATTGGAAATTATTAATAAAGCTTAAAGAAACTTAACAATCTAGAACTACTAGATTAATATTTTTAGACTCAACAAAGCATTCAAAGAAAACTTAACAAAACAAAGCATTCAAAGCTTTGACAAAAATAACAAAGTGATTTATTTTCTTTAGAACTACCAGATTAATATTTTTAGACTTAATTCAGGAAACATTCAACGTAACATATAATTAGAAAAATATTATAAAGATGTTACTGGAAATTTAAGTGAATCAAATAACATGAACTTACCATCAAGGTCCAATGAATCAACAACAATTGCATAATACTTCTATCTAAATTTTACAACTCAACAATTAAAACAATAATCTATCTAAATTCCCCACCATCTCTCCCCCCCCTCCCAATAAAAAAAATAAAAAACAAAAAACAAAAGGAAACATATCCAGAGAACTGATGAAGATGATCGTGTAGCGATCGATGTGGTGATTAGTGTGGTCGTGTGGGTGTGGCTGCTATTGGATGGATAGAGAATTGATGATGATAATGATGATGATGCACGAATGACGTCAAAGATGAAGGAGATGATGAGGATGCGACGACCGGTGACTCACATAGGTGTGGTTGCTGGATTAAGGATGTGTGGAGATGAAAGAGATGTGTTGGGCGATTGATGTGGCTGCTGGTGGATGAAGAAATGAATCGAAGTGTGGTTAGATAGGGTTTGAAGGATATATATACCTACCATTGAAATTACATGAATACCCCTCTAGTATAAAATTACTTTTTTACTTTTATTAAATGGGTCAACCCGTAACACGATTAAGGAAACATGAACCTGACATGATTATTAAACGAGTAAGACGGGTTGACCCGTTTATTTACGTAATCCGTTTATGCTTAATCCTAATCCGTAATAATCGTGTCGGTTTTGTGTTGATTCATTGTGTCGGGTTTCAAATTGTCACCAAAGATGGGGAGAGAGATTGATTTTATTTTTTAAAGTTGATCTTTACTAATCTCACTCAAAATATTAATTTTTAAGAATTGTATTTCATTTTTTAGTTTTTAAAGTTTGTTTTTGAAAAAAAATAAAAATAAAGTGAAAAGACAATTTTGTCCGTCAGACACTTAATGTCAACAAACTTGGGGTGATGGTGGGTGGTTAATTTGTTATAAAATTATAAAATTTATTTAATGTAGGTTTAAAACAATTTATATAAATCTAAAATGCTTCATTTAGGTGTAAAGAATTTTATGTATCGTAAAAATGTTGTATGTAGATTCGAAATACTTCATTTAGATTAAAACATTTTATGTGAGTTAAAAATATTTCACATAATTATAAATGTTTAATAAAATTACTTGGACAACTCGGTTATTAAATTATAGTAAAATCAACCACAGAAATAACTAAGATAAAAGTTATGATGCTTTTCTAATTTTCATAAGTGAAGAGGTTAACATGGTGGATGTCATAAAGTTCAAGGATGAATTTGGTCACTGTGGCAAAAGGTTACAGCCATTGTCTTGATAAACAAATAGGCTCCAGTTTTAAAAAATATATAAAATAAACAAATTTAATATTTTTATGGACATGTGGAGTTACGTGTTGGCTTGAACGAGGCACCCGCCAACCCATTTTCCATTAACTATTAATTATTCCTTAACTCATTCAATACCTCCAAGCCGAACCCTCTCTCTCAGTTTCTCTCATTTTGTCTTTAGGTGTAGGGAATGGCATGAGGGACGCGCTTTTTAATGTGTTATGTAATATGGTTCGTTTAATCTGCTATGTAATATGGTTCATGCTATGAAAAAAAAAATAAAAGTTGCTTTAGTCACGTTAATATATCAATTACCATTATTAAGATATAATTCTATTATCATTATTGTAATATATTATTCTAGTTACTATTTTTGTATTATGTCTTTCAATCTATAAATAGACTTGATATTGTACATTGTAAACATAGTGAAATATATATTATTCATTCATATTTTTATACAGCTTAGGTATTTGTAATTTCACTATCTCCGTTCATTATTACCGTTATTGTACCAGAATCAAACACCATTCAACTCGTCGCTGTTGTCTTCAAAACCAAATACAAAACCGACCTCGTTATCATCACAAAACCAGTCCACTGCTACTATCATCTTCAACTAGTCGCTATCATCACAAAACTGTTCCGCTGCTATCTTCTTCCATCTTGGTTCACCCAACACTGCCGTATCGTACCATCAAGGTTCTGGTCTTGCCGTATGTGCCGCTGGTCTGATCTTCGCTTCATCATCACGAAGCTGCATCTAGTCTCATCTGGTCGCACCATCACACATGGTTCAGTCGCACCATCACAGCCGCATCTAATTCAGTTTCTCGAACCGCTGCATTGTTGTCTTCTTTGATCTTTCATCGAGTAACCTGCCATATCAACCATTTCAGCCATCATATCAGTTTTGGTTTCTCACACCGTGCGCACTTCCTGTTCTTACTGTGTTTAATCTCTGCGCACAACCACACTGCCCCTGCTTCAGCCACTGATCTGTTCGTATCTGGTCTGTTCGCCACTGCTACATTACTGCCACTCTTTCACGCCTGTTCTATTTCACCATCACGATCACTGCCTTCCTAAACTGAATTCGCACCATCACGACCACCACTGCATCACACCTGCCGCTACACCACCAAAGTCTTCCATCTCTGGTTCGACTGTTTTGCCATATAGCTTGGTCTGGTCTTCTTTGCTTGTGTTTCACAGTATCGCACGACTCTTATCTTTGTTTGATTCTCCACTAGTTTACTGTCGCTACAGCCACTAGTCTATCTCACGTGCCACCACTTCATATCGAACTATCACCTATTGTCGCTACAGCCACCATCGCACAACCAATGTTCTGTCCAATTTCCACTACTGGTTTGGCTTAATTTGGCTTCAGTGTTATTGGGTTCTTCACGTTGTTCTCTTTATTATTTGGGCCTGTGTCTTAATTATTGAGTGGGCTTGTGTCTTCATCATTTGGGTTTATTTCCATTGGGCTAATTGGATTATTGAGTTTTTTTTTTTTTTTTGTTTATTCAGATTCCTAATGGAAAATTCATGGACGACTTCTACTTGTCATTATTGTAAGTTGCTAGGACATGATATTCTTCATTGCCCTACGAGACAATGTACACATTGTCACAAAATTAAGCCAGAGCATAACAATCAAAATTGTCCTCAAAATATTAATAACGGAGGGTTTTCAACCAAATCCAAGAGTGTTTCTCTCAAACATTTTCAAAATAATCAGTAATGTCCTACTGCTATAGCTAACGACACACCGGTTACTGCTGGTTCCTCTTCTATCTCAGTTCACGACCTTGCCTCTATGCTCCATCAAATCATTTCAAAATCTGGTAATTCATCCACTTCTGCTCCTTCTGTGTCAGCAGGTAATTCCTCTTGGTATTTTGACTCAGCTTGTTGTAATCACATGACCTTTGATCCAACACATTTTTCTATACAATCATCATCTTCCGCATTACCTGTCATTTCTACAGCTAATGGTTCATCCATGTCTGTTCAACATATAGGTCAGATCTCCACCGATAACTTATTCTTACAAAACACATTCTTCATTCCTAAACTTACCTTAAATCTTATCTATGTGGGTCAGTTATGTGAACTTGGTTTTGATGTACATTTTACTTCTTTTGGTTGTCGTGTGCAGGATCCAGAAACGGGGAAGATTAATGGGATAGGCCGTAAGGTTGGACATTTGTTTGAGCTCATTTATCTTCAATTACCTTCACAGGTCTCCTTTTCCTATCAGTCTGCTGCTACTCCTTCATCTTTACCATTAAGTCTTTGGCATTCACGGTTAGGTCGTGCTTCCTTTAGTCGTTTACGTTCCTTATTGCCTAGTGGACATTTAGGCTCTATAACTGATGATCACATTGATTGTTTATCTTGTCAATTGTCCAAACATCATGCCTTACCTTTTCATAATAGTGATTCAGTTTCTCAGGCACCTTTTGACTTAGTTCATTCAGATATTTGGGGACCCTCACCAACAACTACCATGGGGGGATCCAAGTATTTTGTTATCTTTGTGGATGATTATTCACGTTATACATGGCTTTATCTTATGCATAATAGGTCTGAATTATCAAAAATTTATTCTGATTTTATTCGAATGATTCAAACTTAGTTTTCCAAAGCTATCAAAGTTTTATGTACTGGTAATGCTATGGAATATCGTGATACTACATTTCTTAATCTGTTGAGTCAAATGGGTACTATATGTCATCGTTCATGTCCCGGTACATCACAACAGAATGGTCATGCTGAATGTAAACATAGACATATTCTTGAAACAATTCGTGCACTTTTAATATTTGCCTCTTGTCCTGAAAAGTTTTGGGGAGAAGCTGCATTAACAATAGTATACACTATCAATCATGTCCCATCCTCCATAATTAATAATCAAACTCCTTATGAGCGATTATATGGCACTCCACCAAACTATCCAAATCTCAAAGCTTTTGGATGTGTTTGTTTTGTTCTTCTTTAGCCTCACGAACGAAATAAATTAGAGTCTACAGCTCGTCTATGTTGTTTTCTTAGCTATGACATTGACCATAAAGGTTATCGTTGTTGGGACCCTATCTCAAATCGCCTTCGTGTATCTCATCATGTTGTCTTTTGGGAACATAAGATGTTTTCATCCATATATCAAATTTCACACTTCACATATTTCTCATAATAAACTTTTTATAGATCCTACCATTCCTTTGTTCCCTAATGATAGTGATTCACGTATTCAAGAGACTCAAACAGATGCTTCTGATGCTATTCGGTCGATTCTTGAACAATTTCACCCATCGGTTGATCCTACACTAGAGCCTTCGTACCAAATCTCACCTGCTATTCCTTCTCCCCGTCGTTCTAATCGGGTAAGAGAACTACCTATAACTCTTAGAGATTTTTATTGTTTCTCTACTATCATTTCTTTGTATGAGCCTCAATCCTGTAAAGAGGCCAGCACTAATCCTATTTGGCAGCAAGCTATGACTGAAGAATTGCACTGCTCTTGAGAAAACTCACACTTGGGATATGATTGATCTCCATTCTAATAAATCTACTATTGGGTGCAAATGAGTATATAAGATCAAAACAAAGTCAGATGGGTCTGTCGAAAGGCATAAAGCCCGTCTCGTGGCCAAAGGTTTTACCCAAGAGTATGTAATTAATTATGAGAAGACATTTGCACCAGTTGCCAAACTTACATCTGTTCGTAGCTTATTGGCAGTTACTGCAATCAAACGATGGAATTTGTTTCAAATGGATGTGAAAAATGCATTTCTTAATGGGGATCTTACTGAAGAGGTATATATGACATTACCGCCAGGGTATCTACATTCTCCACATAAGGTTTGTCATCTTCATCGGGCAATGTATGGGCTCAAGCAGACTTCTAGAGCTTGGTTTGCTAAGTTCTCTTCCACCATTATACAATTCGGATTTGCCTCTAGCTCTTATGATTATGCACTATTTCTTCGTAAAACCGGTCATGGTTCTGTTTTCCTATTACTCTATGTGGATGACATGATTATTATAGGCGATGATATTGCTGGTATCTCTGATCTCAAAAATTATCTCCAGCAGCAATTTAAGATGAAGGATCTTGGTTCTCTCAGTTATTTTCTTGGACTTGAGATTTCTTCTGACTCGGATGGTTACTATCTTTCATAAGCAAAATATATTTCAGATCTTCTTACTTGTGCTAGCTTGACTGATAGTAAAATCGGTACTAGTCCCTTAGAAGTCAATGTTAAACTAACGCCTTTCAAAGACACACCACTTAGTGATCCTACTCTTTATCGACAACTTGTTGGAAGTCTTGTTTATTTGACTGTGACTCGACCGGATATTGCATATGCTGTGCATGTTATCAACCATTTTATGTCTGCTCCTCATTCCACTCACTTTGTTGCTGTTATTCATCTTTTACGATATTTCAAAGGCACGATGTTTTATGGACTTCATTTTTCTACTCACTCTTCTTTAGAATTGCGTGCTTATTCAGATGCAGATTGGGCTGGTGATCCTACTGATCGACGATCTACTATTGGTTATTGCTTCTTTCTTCGAGATTCCCTCATATCATGGCGTGGTAAGAAACAGACTGTTATAGCCCGATCCAGTACTGAGGCTGAATATCGAGCCATTGCGGACACTACTCAAGAACTTATTTGGCTGCGCTGGTTACTTCAAGACATGAGAGTTCACCATGTCACAACCACTCCTCTTTATTGTGACAATCATAATGCTATCCAAATTGCTCATAATGATGTCTTTCATGAACGTACCGAACACATTGAAATTGATTATCATTTTGTTTGACAACATGTTCATCAGGGTACTATTAAACTTCGTTCAATTGTTTCAGTTGATCAACCTACCGATGTTTTCACCAAATCTCATCCTCTTGGACGTTTTCGTGAATTGGTTTCCAAACTCAAACTTGCATCCATCTCGCCCCCTTGAGTTTACGGGGGGATGTTAATATATCAATTACCATTATTAAGACATAATTCTATTACCATTATTGTAATATATTATTCTAGTTACCATTTTTGTATTATGCCTCTCAGTCTATAAATAGGCTTGATATTGTACATTGTAAACATAGTAAAATATAAATTATTCATTCGTATTTTTACAAGTCATTGTCCTTACCTGCTTTTTGGTTTGAATAAAATATAATTTAATTGTTTGTTTTGAACATAATTACTAACGTGTTAAATTTTGAGATTTATTACAATAAATCTCCTTATTGTTAGCTCATCTTTGTTAGAGTTAACAAATGAGGGGCAAAATTATGTTGTGTCTTTATTTTTTAATTTTCTTTTAAAATAAATTTTAAAAACATTAAAATAAATTAAAATAAAAAAAATAATGAAATTTGAAAAAAAAATAAAAAAAGAGATCCAATCTCTGGATTAGATCTCCACCATCTAGCTCATCTAATGGATGGTGGAAATCCAATCGATTGGATCCCATAACCAAAAAAAAAAAAAAAAATGAAAAAAAAAAAAACTCAACCTCTTCAACATTGTCGATTCTTCTTTTTCTTCCCTATCCATTTTTTCATCCCCATCCAATAAATCATCAACAACATCATCAACAATAAATCATGAATAATAAGCAAACACCACAAAATCATCAACCATTCCAAAAAAATAAATTGGGAAAAAAAAAAATAAAAGTGGAACGATGGGTCTCCTTTGCCCAAGACCAATGGTCTTCGACTGTAAGTGTAAACCCTCTATTTTTATTATTGTACGGATACCTAGGAATCGTCCCTAAGTGGTGATTAGAGATCCTAAATTAATTATGGAGACGCTTAAGGTCATAGAGAACCCATTGGAATTGATTTAAACTCAATTGGAGATTAAACGGGAAGTTAAAATGATAAATGAAGTTGAATAATTTTTAAGGTAGAAATGGATTAAAGTGAGAATAATTTTTAATAATTGTGGCTGTAGTAAGATTAAACTAGAATCTAAGGGAGGAGAATGGATTTGTCTTAGGGCGTAAGTGGAATTATTGAGACTTGTGTGGAGGAAAATAGAAGCCAAGAAATATGTTGACTTTTAAAAGTGAAAAGCAAACCAGAAGCTTCTCCCTCTCGCGAGAAAGAAAGAAAGAAAGAAAAGGAAGAAGAAAAGAAGAGAAGAAAGAAAGAAGAAGAAGAAGAAGAAAAAGAAGAAGGAGAAGCCATCACCGCCGTTCAACGCCGCCATCCAGCTGCAAACGGAGGACAAAACCGCAGCAAAATCAGATCCGATCAACGCTGAAGAACAAGCTGAAACCGCGACGAAACAGCCCCAATCAACGCCGATGAGCTGCCCCATCCCAACCTGCACCAAGATCAGCTCAAGCTAGACCTGAATGGAGGTGAAACGGAGCTGATCCAGCGGCCAAAACAGCTCCCGCGCGTGCAGATCGGACAGCAGATTTGTGGCCAGAACAGCCGCAAATCGCGGCAGAACCAAGGGGGAAAGAGAGAGAAGAAGAGAGGGGAAGAAAAGAGGAAGGAAACCAGCCTAAACCCAGCCCAGATCCATCCCAAAATCAGTCCAAAACCATCCCAAAGCGAAGTCAACGCGATAGAAAAAGGGGTGAGTTGTTTGAGTTCGAAAATGATGATTTTTGTTGGTATATAAGTTGATTTGAGATGGGTCTTGTTGTGATTTGTTGGTTGATTATTTTTAAGTGAAAACAAGTTGAAAAATAAGTATTTGAGTTTGATAAGGAGTTTAGAAAATCAAGAAAATACCAAAGATTCAAATAGAAACCAAAAATGTGCGTAAACTAGTTTTATGGGCAATTTTGTAAATTGACCCATACAACGTCCGTTGAGAGTTCGGATGATCCTAATGAGTTTAATTAGGCGTATTTAAGTTGATAAAAGTCGGAGATTTGATTTAGGAATCAAAATGGAGAGATTACGCCTAAAAATGGTCAATTAGAGACGATGGTGTAGTTTTTAATTATTTTGAGTTTACGGAAGTTGATGCGAGCGTAAATTTACGTATATATATGTTGTGTAGGTGACGAGCGATCCGGTGGAGCCAGGGAAGAGCGCTAGAGCGCAGTTTTAGAGGCTTCCGGAAATCCGTTTGAAATTGATAGCGGAAGGTGAGTGTCAAACTGATTTTTATACGTTTTTGTTGATTTGATAAATGAATGGATGTTTCATGCATGTTTTGATATTTTTGATGAAAATGAAATATGATTTGAATGAAAAATGGCACGGTAACTGTTGATATGATTTTGTGATTTCATGAAATGATGGTTTCATGTTTGAATTGCTTATATGTGAAATGGATTGAAAATATAAAAATAAAACCTATGGCTTTCCATATAGTATCATATAAGTACGGTCTGGGTAGAGTACCTGAAGCGTGCATTGGTAGAGTAGTAGTGTCAGCATGTTATTAACTGTACTAACCACGGGAGATACCCGCAAAGAGTCGTGTCAGTCACATCTTTAAGAGATTAGCCCAATGCACGTGAAAGGTATATTATATGCTAGCTTACCCGAGCGAGACATAGTCTGCTCTGTAGCGATGCAGGATTCCGTTGCATGACCTGGAAAATGAGCGATGCAGGATTCCGCTCCATACTAGGTGGCCATGAGGCACGGGTCACTATAGGTTGGCGGGAGCCGGATTGGTTGGCAGGACACCTTCGAGTGGAGTCGGACCATATCCGGTTTATGATAATGAAAACGACTGGTTGGCAGGACACCTTCGAGCGGAGTCGGACCAGTTCGTTTCATTAAAAAGAAAAATGATTTTTGAATAAAAACCCCGCAACCATAGGAGATCCCTTTATAAAGTTGATAACCGTGCAATATGTGTTTTATATGAATAATGCATGAAACTTGATTGTAAATAAATGAATTTGAAAATGTTTTAGGGAGGTTTTTATAAAGTATGGTTTTAAATGATACTATATGACACTCACTGGGCTTTTAAAGCTCACCCAATATTTTCTGTATTTTTAAACAAACCTCCCAGGCACAGGTACCATAGCTGCGGATTTCCCCGGACGACATTAGGCAACCGCGGCGTCAATGTTAATGTGATTTCCCAATTACCTTTTGGTTTAATGTTAAGTGATGTAAATATTTTGTCATATCCACATGGTTTTGTAAATATTATCTTGTGGATTTAAATTATGTTTTTGAAGTAAATGGATGCATGACTTAGGATTTTATTGATAATAAGTTCATATATTGAAACACGAAATTGTGGTTGTGGTCGTGTTGGAAAATGAGAGCCTGAGGCTCCGTAGTTTGGGGGAAATTGTTTTTATGATTTTAGAAGTGTTAAATTTTATTATCTACAGGGTGGCAAAGTCCGAAAAACAGACGGGATGCTGCCCAAATTTTTATAAAATATTTTGTAAAGTTTTTTTTAAATAAAAATGAAAAATTTCCCCTCGTTTCCGCTGTTTTCGAAAAAGATTGAGAAAGATTATGGCTTAGCTCTGCGGGGGATCCTTTAGTTGAGCGAAATGGCTAGCTGGAGGGTCAGCGTAGGGTGCCAGCAGATCGCCTAAGGAAAGGGGTCTGTCAGTAAGCCCTCAAACGTAATTTTACGGATCTCTCCGGAAATAGTCCCTAAGTGATGATTAGAGATCCTAAATGGTCCATGGAAGTGCCTAAGGATATATGGAACCCATAGGAAATCGATTTCGACTCGATTGGAGACTAAACGGAAGGATAAAATAGTGAATGAAATCGAATAATTTTTAAGGTGAATAAAGGACTAATTTGAAGATAAATTTTAATAATTGTGGTCAAAGTGAAATTAAGCTAAAAGCTAAGGAAGGAGACCGCAATTGTATCAGGACATGACCGTCATTTTTAGAATAGTTTGGGGAGGAAATTAGAAGCCACAAAATATTGAGTTGACTCAAAAACAAACCAAGTCAAGTCACGTGAAACCAGAAAGAAGAGATGAAGAGAAGAGAAAAGAAGAAGAGAAAGAAGAAGAAGAGAAGAAGAAGAAGAAGAAGAAGACCTCACCGTCGACCAGCTGCCGTCGTCGAAACCGTCGTAGAACTCGACCGTTGACGAGCAGAACGACGACAGAGAAGCAGACCTGAAGTTAACCGAGCTCGTTGACCTGCAGACCAGACTTGACCGCGCGAGATCGACGACCGATGACGATGAGGAGGAGCTGCCATCTCGTTCGAGCTGCGCCGACTTGCATCTAGCCATCATCGTCGCCTGAAACCAGCTTAAATCGTTATAGACCAGTCGCGAAGCACGACGCGAAGCTGTCAAACCAGATCTGTCACTGCGAAACTTGATCTGTTGCCGCAAATCGGCGATGGCAATCTGTCTTCACAACGACCACGAAGACCCGACGCCGATCTAAGCTCACCCAGTCGCAAACGTGACCGAAATAGAGCTGAAACGAAGATGCAGAACTGAGCTAAAAATAGGCAGATCGAGAGGAAGAGAGAGCGAGAGAGGAAAAGAGAAGAGGATAGTTGCCAAACCAGAAGCAAGCCAGACCCCTAACGCGAACCAAAATAGTCCCTAAACGAAGTCAAAGTGAAGAGAAAGAGAGTGATTTCGCAAAGGAAAAAAGGGTGAGTTGTTTACTCTTGAAGTTGATGGTTTTATTGATGATTTTTATTGGTGATTTAAATTGGTTTTGATGTGGATTTTATTATGATTTGGTTATCGGTTGATTTGGAGTAAAAATAAGTTGAAAAATAAATTAATTGATGTTTATTGGGAGCTTAGGAAACTAAGAAAATATTAAAGATTTAAAAAGAATCCAAATCGCGCAATAAATTAGTTTGAAGGGCAATTTCGTAAATTGACCCTTATGGCGTCCGTTGAGTGTTCGGACGACCCTAATGAGTTTAATTAGAAGTATTGAAGCTATTAAAAGCGAAAGATTAATATTAGAAATCAAAATGGAGAGTTGCACGTAAAAAGGATCATATAGGGATGATTGTGTAATTTTGAGTTTCCAGAAAGTGACGTGAACGTAAATTTATGTTTCCATATGTTATGTAGGTGACGAGGACGCTCGAAGATCGAGACAAAGGGAGTAGGGGCTCCACACGCACCATTTTCAGTCATCAGTTTTGTGAGTAAACTTTATTTGAAAGATTTTAAAAGTATTTGATATTATTAAGTTGATTTGATAAATTAATTGTTTACTTGAGCTTATTTTAAATGCATTGATATGAGCATGAATTTAGAGCTTGAAATGATGTTATTTTGTGCTTTTGCACTTACCAAAGATACTTTAGTGTTTAATGCACTCAGAAAACGAGTTTTAGTGCTTATTGCACTGAGAAATCAGATTGTGGTATTTTATGAAATCAGAAAAGAGATTTGTGCTTTTGCACCAGAAAGTTAAAGCAGAAAAGAGAAATGTTTTCAAACCCATAAGTATAACCTTAGAGATTATAGATTAGTTTAGACCCGGCCGGTCTATCCCACTTCAGTTGGCACAGTCCTGGGTAAGGGTAAGTCACTAACTTGGGGGGACAAGTGTCAGAGTCTGTTAGTCGAGTCGCCATTACTGATGTGGGGTAGTGTTTCGTGTGCTATGGTTAGTGCTGGGCAATTCCGCACATAGCCGCAAGAGTACAGATTTAGGGATACTATGGTAATTTTGCAAAATATCAGGAAACAGTTTTAAAAAGAGAAAAGCATGTTTGAGAGAAAAGAAGTTTTAAAAGTATTATTCAAGTATTTATGGTTTTCAGTTACAAATTTTGAATTTAAAAGCAAACATGTGTTTATATATAAATTCTCTTATTTAAGTTGATGTTTAAAAGATTTAAATTTGAAATACTTTAGAAACAAAGAATAGTTTTCAAACGTTTTCAGAGGAGGATGTTTTGAAAATCAGATTTTCAAAGAAAAGATAAATTATCACTCACTGAACTTCTAGTTCATTATTTTCTGTTTTGTATACAAAAACCTCCTAAGGTATTCTCAACAGGTAGCCTAGCAGTAGCATCACCTCCAGTGGGCGAGCCAGCGCGACACGACGTCATTTGAGCAGTTCATTTTGTTTCATCAGTTATATTTTCATGTAAATATCTTTTGAAATGTATAAGTAATTTGGAAGTTGTAATTATTTGTTTATAACTGTTTTTGATTTAAATGCGGTATATTAAATGTTATTTGAATTTTCTTAGTTGATTTGAAAATAAATGTATGATTGAGGTCTACGGGCAACCAGAAGTTAGGTTGGTGATAAATTTTAGTCGAAATGTTGTTTTTTTGTAAACAGATTTTTCGGGAACGTTAAAAATATAGCTGTTATGCTGCCGAAATTTTTTTAGAAAGAAATGAGTTTCGAAAATGAATTTCAAATAAAACAAAATAAAAATAAAAATAAAAATTTTCCTACGTATTTTCAGTTTTTAAAGAAAACCAACCCAACGATGTTTTAAAAAGTTATTAGAAAGTTTAGGGTTCGCTCCACGGGTTTCGCTTAGCTCGATGAGTCGGGTCTGAGAGGGATCTGTTGGGGTGCCCTGCGTGATCTACCGGATCAGAGTTAGAGGTATCCGGGTTGGGTCGCGTCATCGACAAATGAGATCTAACGGTCTCCATCTGATGGAGACCAGTTTGGTCTCCATTGCCAGCTTTAGCCATAGATGTCTCCATTGTCGACAAAGTTAAGTCGGCGATAGAGGTTGAGTCGAGAGAGGGAGATGAATTGGAGATGACGACGACGATTTTACTGCTACTTGGGTTATTGATTTACGGTTAAACAGGTTGATTTGTGGAAGAGTGAGGTTTAAAGATGATTAAGGTCTTTTGATATTGGTTAGAGAGAGAAGAGGACGGGTTTGAAGATGATGTAGGGGATTTTTAATTTTTATATAAAAAATATTTAATAATTTAATTATATTTAAATTAATCTAATGAAAAGAATTATTTAATTTTGTTTCTTGTTATTAATTTTTATTTTTTTTTTGAGTTGAACTCCACATCTGATGAAAATTTTATTTTTTATTTAATTATTTATTATTTTTAAATTTCTTTTTGAAAATTAATTAAAAGGTGAAGGCATTTTGGGCTTTTTGTCTATCCCAGGTTAACTCTGTGGAATTACCTAACGGTAGGGGGGTTTATTGTAATAAATATATAAAGTTGACTTCGACTGTAATTATTTTAAAATGGGTGGTTGAATTATAATTTACTCTTTTGGTTTTGAAGAGAAAGCTAATGGGTTCTAGTGGAAGACTATGAGTGGACTTACTGTTGTTTGTAGGGGTGGCAAAACGGGTTGATGTGTCGGGTTAAGCTATATTCGATTCGATTTGTTTATGAATTCGACCAATTCGACACGAATTCGTTTATAAAGCGGGTCGATATTTTTGGATTCGACACGAATTCGTTTATAAACGAATGACACGACATAATACGATTAATTCGTTTATTAATAGAATCATAAAGGATCTAAATCTGTTAATTCGTTTAACCTGTTTAACTCGTTTAACCAGTTTGATTTGTTTAACCTGTTTGATTTGTTTAACCCATTTAATTTGTTTAATTCGTTTAATCTAAATAATATTTTAAACACAAATAAAATAAATAATTCACAAATAACCACCTAATTCAACACATAAAAACCAACACTAAATCAACTACATAACGTTCCATATTATCCATATTTAAAAACCATAACAAAATAAAATCATACTCCAACTCAATACAAATACAAATCCATAGAAGTTAAAATTACTTGACACTATCATTCTTCATCACAAAACTTTATAATTTAAATTCTTCTCCCTTTGATTCCAAGGGGACCTCTGACCTACACAAAAATCATAAGAAAACAACATTGAATATCTACATTTACAATCCTAAAGTTTAGAAATTAAATAAACATATATAAAATCTCTGCCTTTCATTTTCTAAGAACCAGACACAAACACAAAGTACTCAAAACAACAAAGTCAGCTGCTTGAATTACAAAGCTTAATTTTTTTGACTACATCCAATCAAAAAAACAAAAAAAAATCCAAACTTTTCACACTACTAAACATAAACCCACCTCACAAGCACAAGAAGCAACCCAACATTTCCAAAAAACGAAGAAAAAATATTAAATCAGATAACATCAAAACTACAATAAAGTCAGCTGCTTTAACTACAAAGCTTCAATTTTTCCTTACTAAACCAATCAAACAAAACTAAAAAAAAAAAAAAAAAAAAAAATCCAAACTTTCACTACAAAACACAAACCCTACCTCACAAACCCAACATTTCAAACCAAACAACCAAAAACAAAAACAAAAACAAAAATTACCTCAACAAACGAAGAGAAAGGAGGGTTGACATCACCAAACAAGTAGTTGAAAAAGACTTCAAGATTGAGACCACCCTTTCGATGGAAAACATTCAAACAAGGAGCTGTGACTGGAGCTACGACTGGTGACCGTGAGGAAGAAGAAGCTGTGACCAGTGATCGTGGGAAGAAAGAGCTACGATCGATGACCGTGAGGAAGAAGGAATAGCGACCGGTGATCGTGAAGAAGAAGGAGTAGCTACTGTTACGGCGAAGAGGTGGATTATGTGGTGTGGTGCGACCATGTGGGTATGGGAGAAGGGGAGGAGCTACCGTCGGGTGTGGGAGAAGGGGAGGAGCTACCATTGGGTGTGGGAGAAGGAAAGGAGCTGCCGTCGATGTGGGAAAAGGGAAGGAGCTACCGTCGGGTGTTAGAGGAGCTGCTGTTGTCGGGTGTGGGAGGAACAAAATGAGTTGGTGGTGGCTGCTGATATTTTGAAATGAATGGATTAGATTTAGGGTGTGGTCAATGTTTATATATATATATATATAGATGCATAATTACATACTAGCCCCTATAATTTTTTAATATTATAATTTGACCACTAATTTAATCGTGTCAACCCACAATTCATTTAAGTAAAGCTAATTCGATTCGTTTAATAAACGGGTTAAGTGGGTCGACACGATTACGACACGAATTTATTTAACTCCAACCCATACCCATTCACTTTTTGCGAATTCATGTCGACCCGTCGTGTTGTGACTCATATTGCTACCCCTAGTTGTTTGATTGGTCCTATAAATTACTATCCGTAGGACAATTAATTAATATCTAATTAGCGTGGCTGACAATGCAATTATTGACTAGAGATTATCGTTTAAAATCTGGAAACCATGGTGAAAACAATAGGGTACACTCTTTTTGCTCTTTTGTGAAAATAGTGGGGTGAAGTTGATGATATCATTTGTGTCATGCTCACATGCATGTGAAAAAGATAAAGTTGATGAATTCTGTCAATGGTAACAACTCAAGAAGACGTGATGCGGACCCTGTCCACACCTAAAAGGATGTGGTCGAGTATAAACCCTAACGCTTTTGAAAAAACCTTAAAATAACCAGATGAGAAAAAACCCGCATAATTACGGGTGGGATATAGGTTTACTTACGAGTCTCTACCAGACCCGCAAAATACCTGTCACTTATATGCCTATCTACCCGATTATTTTCAAGAAAAAACCCTAAGGTCAAGACTCTCCGCTCTCTTCACTTTTTTCTCTCTCTCTCTCTCTCTCAACTCCATCGCTGCCGTTCGACTGCGCCTCTCTCCTTCTCCATCGTTGCCGTTCTACTGCACATCTCTCTCTCCCTCCATCGCCGTCGTGTCATCTACTTTGTGACCACCCGAAACTCTCCGTCTCCCTCCATCACTGTCGTGTCCAAAGCTTCGAAACTATGGTATTGTCGTTGTCTCTATTTCCAATTTTTTTTTTTTTTTTTTTCTGGGTCTTTTGATTTCTCATATCTCAGTTTTGCTTTCGGTTTCTCAGGTACATCGACCACCAGAATATCTCCATCTCTCTCCCTACATCGGAATATCGTCATTGTCTCTCTCTTAGGTACATTGACTTTTTATTGATTATTTAGTTTGTTGTTATTGGGTATTTGTTGTTGTTTAGTTTCAATCTTTTGGTGGATTTGTTTGGTGGATAGGGTTGTTAATTTCTTCCTCTGCTGAACCCCTGTTTTCATTTTATGATTGATAGTGAATTCTCTATTTTAAATTGTTGATTGGCTAAATAGCACACGCAACCACATGACATTTGTTTCTATTCACGAGTTTGAATTGGCCTTGTGACAGTAACAGATTTACCCTTGTCTTCCTGATATACATTCACTGAACCTACTGTTAACATCTCGAGTTGTGCATAAAAATCTTACCAAACAACATATGGTGCATGAGTATGATCCTTAATAAATACATTGACAGAAAACTAACATCAAACATTTTGTTACTGATGGTGTCCTCTGCATTGTTTAGTGGCGTGTTCCAACAACATTCTTTTTCTTTTTACCATTCATTCAAACTCCACCTTCGTCTTTTACTTTTGTTCCTAATCATTTTATTTTCCATTCATTCAACATTCTATGATTTATAAAGTTGTTGTCGTTTTTTGATAGAGCATTAATGGTTTAGGCAGCTCAATCCTGAATTGTTGTAATTTTGTTTATAATATATTGTCTTTGATTTGTGTATTGATGATATGGTAGAAATTGGATTCAAGCGAACTATAATAGTTGAAAAAATGAGTCAAAGAGCCAATTATCTAACTAAATCAGTTAAACATGTGGCCAAAAAAGTTGATATTAAATATGTGTCTGAGCTGCATCTTGTTTGTTTTCATTGTTTACTTTGTTTTCTTTATATGGCCAAAAAAGTGTAGAAAACATAGATATGGACAAATATAATAATATATAATGTAAGGTTTTCCCTTTCGAAATTTGATTTTATGCTAACATTTTCATAGTGTTGTTGTGGGATATAAGCTGAATGCATGCTATTTTAGCTATAATCCAAGTATGGTACCTTTATTTAATACTAAATGGATGAATAGTATATAACTGAAAACCATTAATTTTGACTTACCTACATCTAGTGACAGTAGTTGAAACCTCTAGTGCAACAACACCTGTACTTTCACCAAAACAAAAAAAAGTTAAAGTTGATGGTGTTAGGATGACTAAATGTAATTTGTGGGAAATTATTGAATGCTAGTCAATGGTCGGAAACATCTAGTTTAAGAAAAAATATCCAAAAATGTCTTAATGAGCATTTAGCGGCCATTGATGAAACAACAACTTTGTTTGATCCAAGTGTTGGTAGGGAGAAAATATCTAAAATGGTTATCATGCATGAGCTTCTTTAAGGTTTGTAGAATACACAAGGATTTCAGGAAATGATGAGTTATTACCATCCTAGGTTTGAAACAATGAGTATAAACACACCACTATGAAAGTAGTTATAAATTTAATTACATTATGTATATTATTCGTAATCATCAATTTAATTTTTAATTTTTCACTTGATCTATTCTATTAGGTGGAGTTTTGGAGGAAGAAATGTATCATAAACAAGATGAAGAAAAACCATCATCATCTTGATTATATCTTTTATATTTATATTTATAATTTTTTGTTATTTTGGAATGTAAATTAAGGATAAATTTTTACTTTTATTGTTATTTTTTGTTTAATTTTGATTATGATTTGTTTTTTGCAAAATCTGGCAAGAATGATTACAGAATGAAATATGTGATGTGAAATTAATCTATTTTGATTTAGTAGAAAAAACTATATAGATATATATATATATATATATATATTTTTTAAGTTGGAATCTTGGATCCATTGAATTTTTTAGTCTATAAAGATTTTTTTGATAAAATTTTGAAATTTTTTTCTAGAAAAAATTTGGGTCAACCTGGTCAAATCGGATCTAACTTGGTTATATCTGGGTCTAGTACGGGTCTGTGTGTCGGATCTAGAAAAAGGTCGTCAAATTAATTTGAGGGTATGGATAGGGTTTGGAACATTTAAAAAAAAAAAAAAAAAGAGAAAAAAAATCCTAGACATGCATTTTTGCCAACCAATTTGAGTAGTGGGGTATTGAATGAATTTATTTCAAACCAGTAACCATCACTCTCCAATTTAAATTGCTTCTTCCTTTATCCAAACAAAGACCTAAACAAATTCCTCTAGTCAACAAATCCATAATCCTTTCTCGAACGAAGTAAAATTCACACACAAAAAGAAAATAAAATAAAATCCTTCCTTGCCTGCCTTTTCAGCGTTTAGTGCTATGTGATGTGGTTGGAATAGGTGGTCAGGTGGGAAAGTAGGATAGGGGGGGGACCGTAGGAGTATCTCTAAAGTCATGCAAATGATAATGTGAACAAATGATAATGTCTCACGCGTGTATGATACATCAAATCCTAGCTACTTACTTTTGTCTTGGACCGATACTCTTCAATTTTGTTTTGTTATAGGTATGCGATTGCTCCTAAGCCACTCGAATTCGATATAAGAGATGAACCGCTCACCTCTTCTCTCTTGCGAACTAACTGGTCTCTTCTCTCTCTCTTTCTGTCTCTCTCTGACTAACACACCGATTTTTTCTTTTTCGTTTTCTCTCTGGTCTCTCTTCTTCACATTGTACGACATAGGAGACACCAAACCAGAACACACAAAACAAACTTTTTCAAACACCCAACAACTTCTCTCGTCTGAATAAAACCTCACTCTCTCACTCTCATCTCTCTGGATGGTGACTGAAGATTGGTTCCTTGCTTTTTTAGCTGCCATCTATGGCGTGTGAATATCTACCCTTTTCATTTTTCTTCATGCACTCCATCTGCCGCCGGTCGACGCTGCTCCAAAGGTACCTGTTTTCCTTGCTTATTAAGTTGATTTTGGAGGGTGTATTCAATCATGATTTTGAAAACTTTCATAGACTTTTTTTAGTGAATGACTTTTGTAGAATTTTATAGACTTCTAATGACTTTACAGATTCATGAAAGACTCTTACAGACTTTTATAAACTCTTTTTTAAAAGAATTTCATTAACTTTGATAAATTTTTAAAAGAAATTATGAAAGACTTTTATAAACTTTTATCGACTTTTATAGACTTCTACATACTTTCATAGATTAACCTTTTACTAATTATAATATAATATACACTTAAGTTAATAAAACTATATTTATCATGTCAATAATGATGAAAAAGTATGGTACATAAAATAAAAGTAAAATCACCTCAATTACATAAGTTGATAACCAAAATACCCAATATTTTAAGCGTTTCATTATTTATTTTATTTCTTCTATGAAAGATAAAATCTCTAATGTCTTATCAATAATATCAACATCGCTCAACATATCAGCAACTATAACAGCCTTTCATTTATTAGCATACTCTCTTTATTATTCTTGAGTCTCAAGAAATGAGTTAAAATCGTCATTTCATTAACTAATAATGATGAAAACTCATAAATATTGATAAATTTTAATAAATTTTTATTTACTTCTAAAATAACAATATATTCCTTTGACAAACTCGTGCCGCAAATTATACTTCTTGTAAGTTATATTTCTCATTTCAATAAAAAAATTTTCTTTTAATATAGTGTAAATAAACTTGTGAAAAACAACTATCAAAACTAATGTTTTACAAAATTTAAATTGCTTAATTTTATGATATGTTACAAATATCAAAATTGATTACTATACTAATCAAATTAACTAAGCAAAAGTAAAACTTCAATAAATTTTCCAACATGTAATAAGAATAAACCACTAGCTACAAAATTTTACTACTAGCTAAAATTTTAATTTTTAAAACAAACCACTAGCTAAAAAATCTCCAAATATTAATTTTTTTTTTCTTTTTTATTTGAGATAGAGGTTTTTCCTTTTATTTTGTATTATAAAAAACAAAGATTTCATTTATTAATTTAATCGATTTTAAAGCAATAAGATTTTTTATCTATACATTTGTGAGTTTTGTTTTCATTATTTGTACATAAGAAATGATAATTTATTGGTTTACAACACAATCGTTAATAATAGTTGTACTATTTATCATAAGAATAATAAGATGATTTGAATTAATATCTATCTAGATATATTTTTTTTGGTATTATATATATATAAATATAAATTATAAAATGTTTCATTTCTAAAATTTATTTTGTTGACATCTAATTCCTCAACTTTGATTCAAACTTGAAATCTTCTACAAAATAATAAATTGATATCCTTAGAAAAAGAATGAGCCTAATAAGATTTAAAAACTAAAAAGTTAACAATTTGAACATAGGAAAAAGTATTGATCATTATAATTCACAATAAAGTAGGAGTGATATATATATATATATATTTGTGTGTATTTAAAAAAAAAAAATAAGTGAAATATTTTTATGACTGTCATTGAATTTGGGGCGATTTAAATATAAAAGAGATTGTAAGGTTTGTTTTTTTGGTTTTTTTTTTTTTGTTTTGTTTTGTTTTGCTTTTGTTTTTGTTTTTGTTTTTTGTTTTGGATGAGAAGAGATTTTCTTTTTATAATCAATAACAAAAATCTATAAAAGTTTTTGAGGGGAGTGAGAGAGAATTTATGGAGTTTGATTGTTATAAATTTAACATAAAAATCTGTAAAAGTCTCCCAAAGTTATTAAAATTTAAAATTTCATAAAAGTCATTAACATTTTGAATACCCCATAACTTTTATAAACTCTTCAAAAGTCATAATTAAATACCTCATAACTTTTATAGACTTTTTAAAAATCATTAAAAGTCTATATTGAATATCACATAACTTTTGTAGAGTCTTTAAAAGTTTATATTGAATACATCCAAACTTTTAAATTCTATAAAAGTCATTAAAAGTTTAGATTGAATACACCCCCCTTTATGTAAATTAAGATTTTTTTATTCTTTGGCTTATTATATATTTCTGTTATATGGCTTCTTTAATTTTTTGAGTTAATGTGTTTTACATTGCTTTTGACTGATTGGGTTGTTCTCAATCAGTTCGAAGCTTTTATCATGTTTGATCGTTATTTCTCTCAATTAGCTCTGTGTCTTATTTTCTATTATAAAAGGGCCAACAAAGTTAGACCTTAAACTATTCAATTACACCACTTGCCTCAGTCACCTTAAAACATTGAATTACGGCACCTGCCTCAATTAGCTTCCAAAGTTCTCGGGTGCTTTTTCTTTTTCAAGTGAGTTATTTTTTATTATAAGTTGAGAAAAACAATATTGGTTATCATACTTATGTTGTCATGACTACAACCCTTTTTTTCGTAGCTCTGAACAAAAATTTTGTGCATTTTGTCTTTACCATGTGTGGAATTTTTATATATTGTACAATTTTTTTTTTTAAATATTTACAATCATTTGCTACGTGTGTACAAAATTTAATACATCTTTAAAATCATATGAGAAACGAATTAAAATCTTCTCTTATATTAATCTTTGTGCTGATCATAAGAGATTTAATAACACATGTTACCAATGATTTAGATAATTTTTTTTTCACTTTAATTATTTTCAAATATTATGCCTTATTTTTCAACTCTTTGTGCTCGGTCTAAAGATCAACTTGAGAGAGCATCCTGATCCATGAGGAAAACGTGATATTGTACTTCATATTGTCCTTTGATGTTTTGTTTTTACACAATCTGTGATCAAAAGTTTATGATACCCTCACATGTGTTTTGAAAGTAATGTATTATTATTTTATTTAAATGATTGTACATATATTGTAAAAACTATAAAAGTAATATAATCTCACACAATAATAGCATAGTTTTGATGAAATCCCAAACCTGAATAGGACCCCCTCACCCCCATACATAGTTATATAATATTATTGATTGAAAATCGTAACAAATACTACTAAAATTAATTTGAATTTTGAAATTAACGTGAATTTATGAAAATGGCTTTTTTAGTACCATCCTTTGTTCATGTGATAGTTTGTGAACAAACTTTTTTTTTTTTTTTTGTTTACGAACTACTTTCTCCTTTATTTATGAACTAATTGATGTTAAAACCTCATTTAAATAATTAAGTATTAGTTCATGAGTCACAATAATTTTAATGTTATGTAAGGAAAAGGAAAAAAGAATTATATTGTTTATCATGATTATAATAATAATGCATGAGCTATTAGACTGTACATACTTTCTCTTAATTGATTTTTGCATTTTTTTTTTAAGTTCATGCGATCTATTAATTAACAGGTCTGTGGCTTGTCAAAGTTTCAGCATCAGCATCATCATTTTCCGCGGGTACCCTGTTATTACTTGGTGGTGACATCTTTTACAATTGTTTAGATATTGTAATTTTTTTTTAAGAAAAAAAAAATCACAACTTAATTAATAGGCATCCACAAAATTAAATCCATATTTAAAATCATAAGAGATAAACGTGAATTTATATTTCATGTTGTCATCTGTTTTGCTTTTGTAATCATTGAATGAAAATTTATTTGATAACTTCATGACCATTCTAAAAGTAAGATGATCATTATATTCCTTTGTCTGTGTGTGTATATATTGTACAAGATGTATGCTCATCCATAGACTACCCTATGGAGTACAGAAATCTTTTATTCTTAATTGATTAGATTCTACATAGTAATTAATAGAATCCCACACAAATATGACAGAGCTTTGCTGAATACCCAAACCTAAATGGGTCCCTTATGCCTACTTATAAAACTTTTTTTTTTTTTTTTTCTTGTTCAAGTATATAAAACGTTATTAATTTATATATTTTTTTATCGTGATGAATAATAATGCATGGGCTATTGAATTGTATATATTTTTTCTTAGTTGAATTCTGCATTGTTTTTGAAGATCAATTAATTAGGCAGCGGCTTGTGAAAGTTTTCTGGCTTTGGTATCATTATTTTCCACTGGTAAGTACTTAATTTATTATTGCTTAATAGTGATATCTATTACAGTTTTATTTAGAAATGAAATGTTACTTCAGCTGTATAAGATATCTAAAAATGAAATCTTACTTATACAATGTTTCTGCACCATTCATGATTCACCTTAAAAATCTATTCATACATTTCTAGGAAAGGTCTACTGTAATATATATCGTCCCATAATGAGATCATAACAAGTTTCTGATCATACTTATTGATCGAAAACTATGAAATTTCTCTCAATTACATCATATGTATTTCATCATAGTGACAAAAATTTAAGAAATCATTGTATTGATGCAATAACTAGTTCTCACTTGACAAATGGAAATTGATTGCTTTATAAATAATTCTTGCGGTGTGCTTTTCCCAGTTCTTATGTTTGATTTCTGCTAGCATCATTACTTTATGAAAAAAATAAACAAAGTTCTTCATAATCCCTTTTGAAACATTTATCTAACCTTTTTTTCTTTTTTTTTTTCCTTAGTCTTTGTTGAAATTTTGAGTTGCCTGCAGTTTTGATCTTGATCAGAGGAGCGATTATTGACGATGCTTTTAATAGAAAGGGAAAACTTCATCTTCGCCTCCCATTTCTATTTATTTCTGATTTAATTAAGATAATCCGGACAAGTAGTGGATTGATCATGTCCTTCATTACTTCATATAAACGACAACTTCATCTTCACTTCCCATTTATTAATGTTCTAACAAAATTAATTTTTATCCAATTGAATAGCATATTAAGCGGTGTTAGGTGTTGACTTTATCTGTAATACCATCCATAACCTCTCTTTTATGACGCAAAATGAGCTGTATAGCAAACTAGCAATGGCCTGGCAAGGCAGTGAAATAGAGAATAAAATATTTATTATCCCTTACCCAAAACGGTACGTCTTTCATATTTTTGGATTTTTTTTTTTCCCAATTTGTTTATCTTTGTTTCTATCTTTGTTTCTTACACTGGAATGTGATAATGCTAAACCTTTTGTTTCGTACTCACTATATTAATATTTTTATTTTAAAGGATGTGTTTTATATCATTGTTTCTATTTTTAGCTCAATCAAACTAAAAAGTAAGAAGTATATTTCCTTGGGAGAAAATAAAGATATTAATTAAAGAGTTGTATATTGTTCTGTTACTTTAACTTGATACTTCTTGTATTTTTTTCCTTTATTCAAAGTGATGTTATAAATAGCAGAATTATTTATAGTTTTAGTCTTGCACACTTCCCTTTATATATGCGAGGGAGGCTTAAATTTCATATTTATCTATGATTTTATAAAGCATGAAAGCATTCTGATATGAAAAAATCCCTCTTTTATAGTGAGAATTATTTTTCGAATTATAATTATAGTTGTTGAGCTTATAAAGTTCAACACACTTCTAAACTGACAAATGAAATATAATACTGAAAAGGGCGTGAACTAACACCAAATAACTGAAGTTTTGTTTGATTAATATAAAAAAAGTAAGTTGAGTTTTATTAACACATTTTCAGATAAAAAGCTAATCTTCACTAAAAAAGAAAAAGAAAACTAACAAAAAATTTTTCAATTTATTAGTTAGTTCACGACTCTATTTTTCAATAATCTTAAACCCAATTTAGTTATTTGATGTTAGTCAAACAAATCTTTAGCTTTTTGGTATCATTTAAAAAAAAAAATCAATATAATAATATTACAAATTTTCAAATTAAGTACGTTACATGTCAATGAGATGGGAAACGACCTGTTACTTTTGCAGTTAGACTGCAACAACTTGGTTGTACACCTTAAATATTAAGTTGTCGTTGTAACGAATTAAGTAATAATATTAAAATATAGTAAAATATAAAATGTCATTGACCTTGGCAAGTGCAAGTCTTCTTACCTTAATTAAGAACTTTATATTAATTTTATTAAAATAATACATGGGTTACTTGAGTCGTACTCTGCTTCCTATAGAAATTGAGATTTAATATAACAATGTAGGGGCTGTCATTTGTTTGTAATTTATTTGCTTTTCTTTTAATTTACCAATTAACAAACAAATTACTTGGGATACACGATGAATACTTGCATATTACATTGGGAGTTAAATTTGATAGCTTTTATCTCTGTTTTGAAATGATATTTTTATTTATAGTCATGCCTACTGATCTAGAATCCTTAAGAGGAAAATCAAACTTGTTTGCTGATCATTTTTGATTACTGGTATTATAAAAAACAGTTACGTATAAAACATTATGAATCTCACATGTATATAAAAAATTAAATTACTAGTGGAACAAGAAATTATTTCTCTCATTTTATCCAAGGAATAGAGTTCTCTTTCCTAATTCACTTTTGAACTTTGTTTTTGTTTTTGGTTTTATTTTTATTTTTATTTTTTTTTGTTATGGTTCTAAATTGGCGTGAGTTTGAGAAAGGCACCGAACTATTAAAGTTTTTTTGGCACCATTAGGCAAACGTTCACAAACGAAGGGCATAGTTTGCGAATAAAGACAATAAAATATCATAGTTTGTATCCTTTATTTGGGAACTAATTCCTTTATCATGAACTATATTTCGTGATATAACAAATGATGTTAAAAAAAAAAAAAAGAACTCATTTTAATAGCTCGGTGTCATTTCCTAAACTCATGTTAATTTTGGTGCCATTTGCTTGAATTTTCTCTTCATTTTCTTAAATAATCTTAATTCCTAAAATAGTGATTACCATTCTTTTCATTATGCACGCCTTTTCGGAAATGCTTATAAGTAGTTAAAAACTGAAGTATGAACTCTTTTTCACCATATATATATATATATATATATATTCGTTTTCAAGGATTTGTTGAAGCTTTAATTTTTCCCCTCGACCAGACAGTAAAGAAAGCACTGAAATGGTTGAAGCCACTTCCACTCAACCAGACAACGAAGAAATCTGTGAAATGGTTGAAGCTTCGAGCACTCAACCAGACAGTGAAGATATAATTGAAATAATTAAAGCTGCTTCCACACAAAATGATATAAAACTCGCCATAGAAAGAAGGCGTAAGCAGCTTGCGGCATGTCAAGGTAAGATAAAGCTAACTATTTAAATTGAGTAATAATTAGTGAATAACATTTTAAACTGAAATAATCTTTTTTTACGTAATAGCTTTACACTCTTAATTAACATAAGATATAAATAATGTATAATCATGACTTCTTTATGGTAATATAATTTTATATATCTTTGTAATATTTTTTTTATACTATCTACGGTAGAACAACTCGAATTTAGGTTATTTTCAAGTTAATTGAGCAATCCATGCTACTACGCCTCATTGGACAGTGGTATATATATATTTTTATTTTCCTCGTTAAATAAGAAAAAAATTCACATGATGATTTTTGTGCATATTTTAACATCAGGCAACTAGTCTTCCTTCTTAACTTGTAGACTGTGGACTACAGAGTTCAACCTAGTTAAATAAAATAAAAATTCCTAATCTAACATGTTTCAATTTTACATAAGATATAGTTCTTTATTAAGGACAACTCTTTAGCTTTCTTTTTAAAGGTCTTTTATTTGCCCGACTCGTTCACAACAGTCTCATCACTTATTATGATAGTAATTAAGAATGAATGATGGAAATCAAAGCTGAAGATAAAAAAAAAAAAAGGTTAAAGGACTTTTACTAAAGAATTATCCTTTTCTCATCCATGTAGATAAACTGAGGGACGCTACGAAGAATCTGATAAGTGAAAAGAAGGTGGATTTAACACGTTATGGGTTACTGATGAGGGCCATTTCTGAGGAAAATTTTAAAGTCGTAGAAGATTTCATAAACAACAATGGGGAGGCATTATTGGATGCTATTGACGAATTAGGGTCCACCATTTTCCACTTACTTGTTCAAGTCCCAGGCACTGATGAGCTCCTTCAGAGGCTCGTATCAATGGCATCTCCAGAATCACTAGAACGAATAGATATATTTGGCCGTACGGCACTCCACTCAGCAACTGTGTGTGGGAACATTAAGGCTGTAGATCTCCTTGTTAGTAGAAACAGAAAGTTGTTAAATCTCAAGGACTATGATAATTATCTTCCAGTTAACTATGCAATAGATTCTGGCCGTCATATGGAAGATTCTGGCCGTTATAAGAAAATGGTTGAGTATCTACTATCAGCTCATGATCTTGCCGGAGAATGTTGTTTTGATGGGGAATTTCCAAATGGCTCTGTTTGCGTGCTTTATTGCCATCACATTGGTTAGAACGTACAACTATATGATATATATATATATATATATATACTTGAAGTTAGTGTATACCTGAATTTTCTTCTACTCTTGGTGTGCAGATTTATCTTTTCGTCTCTTAAAGCGATATCCAAAGTTGGCTGATCGACATCAAAACAGTTATTGGAGTGAGATTATCTATGAGCTGGCTAGAAAGGATATGGAGCTTCCTCGTTGGACTTGGCAAAGATTAATCTATCATTGTTAGCATTAACAATCACTTTTATTATATTTTAATGGTTTACTGTTGGCATTTTATTTGTATTTTGATATGAGTTTTTCTAAAAAAAAAATAATTTACTCTAACTTATATATTTTTTATTTCAAAAACCAAATAATTAAATATTTCCGATTTTACTTGAAACAACTTTATTTTTTGAAAATACCTTATTAACAGTTTGATGCTAATATATATTTGATTTTAATTTCTTTGCAGACATTCCGGTGAAAATTGAGAATGAAGACATATAAAATCAAATTCAAACATCTCAGGAAACAAATTTTTTTGCAAAATTGCAAAATAAGCTTTGGAATGCACTCTTGCCTTCAGGTATATATATTAATCATTAGTTGAGGGAAATAAAATTTAAAAGTCAATTATGATTAATTAGTACTTTCTCAAGTTTATTTCCCTTTTTTATGATCCATACCATAGAAATAAAAATTTTATTTTCTTTGAGAATAAGTCAACTTAAATTTGATGAAATTCATTAAGGTTTTCCGATTGCATTACCTGCAGGCATAAAACGCATACGTGATCAAAAGTTATTGCATGAACGAATACTTCAATTGGTGAGATCTATGCTTGAGCAAGTGACATGGTCATTCGATGAAGTTTTCGTGTTACTAAAGAAACCAATGTCAACAGCTACAATATTAGGGAATCACTGGTTTGTTGAAGAAATTCTAAGGGCCTATCCTTATTCCTCTCTGTTCTATGACGAACATGGACATACAATATTTCATCTTGCTGTTTTACATCGTCAGGAAAATGTTTTTAATCTCATACATAATCAAGTATCTCACGTAAAAGACTGGATATATCTAATGACGGATGATAATGAACGTAACATCTTGCATTTAGCAGGAAGATTGGTACCTTCAAATAAAGTACCTGGTGCAGCATTGCAAATGCAACGGGAGTTGCAATGGTTTAAGGTAACGAACATTTTATATTATATCTTCTATTTCATGCATGTACATTTTGCATCATAGTTCAGTTACATAATAAAATTACAATTGGGGTTAATGTTGTTCATCGCCTTGATCATTTTGTTTTTGTTTTAGGAACAGCCTTAAAAAAAGATATTTGGTAAATTTAAATCCTAATTATCTCAAAATAAGAAGTAAAACTTCAAATGGAAACAAAACATAGACACCATTAAATTAGAATAATATTACACTATCCAAAAATTTATCCAAATGGTATACAAGCTTATATGTAATTACCACAGCATCAATACATCATTTCAAAATTAATGTGATAGTTACAAATAAACTTATTACATCATTTAGGTAAAATTTTTGGATAAATTTTTAAGAAGTGTAACATTATTCATTAAATTATCTTATTTCTAATCAAATTAAATTTTATTTTTTAGTTTCTAATTATTTGTTTATAATAATTTTCATGAATCTGAAGTCATTAAAATTAATGAGGAAGTGATGACTCATAAACATTTCAAAAGGAAGTAATCAAGTAATTTTTTTCAATATTCAATTTCAAAAGCAGTCTCAAACCAACTTATGAAAATATAATTATAGGAGCAACAACATTCCAAAAGAAAAAAAAAAAAATCCACATTTTAAATAGTGGAAATGACAAAAAATACCCACTTTTGAAAAGTAAAATTCATTTTTAGCTTCTACAAAAGATAATTGTCTTTAGTCCCTCAAACAAACTAATGTCATTTTTGATATTTTTACCAAATCCCTTTGAGTCTTAGTTTACAAAATATATAAGTGATTAATTATCAACAGCCTCAACCTCAACATGACCTGAACAGATATTTGATCTCTTGCTTCAATATGCTACACAAATGTGAACCTAGACTGGATTTTTATTTATAATTTATTATTTTCTCTCTCTCTCTCTCTCTCTCTCTCTCTCTCTCTCTTTTTTTTTTTAATTTTCTTTTTGTTTTTTGAAAAGGTAGAAATGTTACCTCATTCTTTAATTGAAATATGGATAGAGACCCATCTCAAAGGGGAAAGTATGATATAGGTTTTCCACATATTTTGCTGGAAGTTTATACTAGCTTGCATAATCTTAAGAAAAATTTCTAATAAATTTTAGAACTAGTGGAGTCTATTTATTTGAGAAATTTTAAACTACCTAAAATTATGATGCTTTATATTTTTTACTCCAGACTGTTGAAGATATTGTTAATCCTAAACTTAAAGTCAGCCACGATTTATTTGGAAAAACACCTAGAGAGGTGTTTACAGCAGAACACGAGATATTAGTGAAAGAAGGTGAAAAATGGATGAAAGAAACTGCTACAGCTTTGTTCTGTGGTGGCTGCACTCATAATTACAGTAGTTTTTGCAACAGCTTACACTTTTCCAGGTGACATCAACAGCAAAGGGGTACCCAATTTCTTGCCTAAAACATCTTTCAAAGTGTTTCTTGTCTCCATTATACTTGCTCTCTTTTCTTCTACTACATCAGTGCAGATGTTCTTGGGAATCCTCACTTCGCGTTATGCAGAAAAAGATTTCCTCAAGTCATTACCAACGAAGTTAATTATTGGGCTTATCACCCTGTTCTTCTCTATTGCAAGCATGATGGTAGCCTTTGCGACAACCTTTCACATATATCTTCAACCAAGCAAATGGGTTCCGTTCGTTATGGCTGTACTTGTTTTCATCTCGGTAACCTTATTTGCATTCATGCAGTTTCGTCTATTGGTTGATGTTGTCAAATCCACTTATGGCCCTTTTAGACCAATGAAGTAAGAATATATACATAGGCATTTCTCAACAAACAATAAATTTATGTGTGTGCAATTATATAATTACCTCAAGTGGAGAGATGAATTTTTTTTTTTTGACTTCATGTAATCAAATAAAAAAATGTCAATAGAATTAAGCTGTTTGTAATTTTCTATCCTTGTCTTTAATTGAGTGACTTTCTTTAGTAATATTGTTTATATCTAAACAACTTTTTCTATACATAAATTAGACACCTTCAGAAAAAAAAAAAAAAATCAAAGAAAGTTGTGACGTTTAAGAGTGAGTTGTTAATTGAGATTGAACATTTCAAAAACCATTATAGTTTTTATCAAAATTATTCATAACTAAGTACATATTATCCTTTTTAAGACAATAAAAGCTACTGCCAATTCTTCATCATCCAAGGAGTATGGTAATTAGAATCTGGAAGAGTTGTCAACTTCTAAAGAGAGAAGTTCTAACTAAGTTCAGTTGATTATATGGTTGGTTAATTACAACTAACATTCGTTATGTCCTTATGTGATTGGTTAGAACTTAGCATTATTGTCTCACTCTGATTGGTCACTATTTAATGTGTTGTTTATCCGTGATTGATCCAGCTCAACACCAAGTTAGTTATGTTAACTAACTTGTATTTCCAGATATAAAAGACTGGTCAGTGTTAGTCTTTGTATTAGGAAAAATATACACAAAATAGATGACTTGAATAACAAGGCATAATTGAATTCTATCACAATCTTTGATTCTTCACATGGTATCGGAGTTTAGGATCATTCTTCAATGGTTGCCATGGGTGATGCTGCAAGCCCAATCAGTGGAAAAAATGGTAATAACCCGTCAATCTTGAACTAGGTACAGACTTCATCATTCCCTATGCATCTGAATGCTAATCTACCATTTAAAACTAGATCATAACAGCTTCATGTTGTGGAAATCACAAATCTTGCCTGCAATAAGAGTGTACGATCTCTAAGAATTAATATTAGGTCAAAAAAAGAGTCCAAAGAAAATACCTAGATAACAATGGCAATGAGTTTTGCAATTCTCCAAGAATTGTGAATCTAGAATTGATTGAGTGGAAGTAAGTAGATAGACTAGAGTGATGGAAGCAAGGTATTGATATTGATCGACTTGTATAACAAAAAATATAAAGAAAGGTTGCTAGTTTGGCCAACATTTCATTGATTGCAACATCAAAGTATAGTTTATAGATCGGGGCTAACGTTTGAGTATTGACTTGTCGTAGATCTCGTGAAAAACCTCAACAGTAAAACCCAATGGGATAAAATCTATTTAAGGAACAAAGAGTGTCTACTTATAATGATGTCGCTCATGCCCATATATGTCTTCCAATTCTATGCTCCTCACTCGATGACCTTGGTGATGCGATAGGGTTCTTCCTATGTGGCTCTGAGCTTACCCTTATTAAGAAATTTGGTGTTTTGGAAGACCTTGCATAGGACCCAATCTCCTATTGTAAATGCTTTAATCCTTATGTGCTTGTAACTTCTGGCTATCATCTATTTGTAGTTCGCTAGACAGAACTGTGACCAAGCTCTGAACTCGTCGATCATCCCTAGTTCAAACTCCAATGCTTAGGAGTTTCGAGTTCATCTACTTCTCGTTTGTCTGTTTGCAAGTCAGTGTTGGTCGATAACACGGTTTCAGTGTCATAGACCAGTGAGAAGGGAGTTTGACCCGTTGATACTCAAAAAGTCATTCGATAAGCCCACAACACCCTAAATAGCTTCTTAACACATTTTCCTTTAGCACTTCCT
The DNA here is from genome assembly GCA_021234005.1 of Nephelium lappaceum. NCBI lineage: Eukaryota > Viridiplantae > Streptophyta > Magnoliopsida > Sapindales > Sapindaceae > Nephelium > Nephelium lappaceum. The sequence continues at coordinate 18,764,882 of CM038004.1, forward strand.
AACTACTTTTTGAGCAATTGCATTAGGGTTTTGTTGGTTGACTCGGCCTGTCCGTTTAATTGTGAATGACTAGGCGTGGAGAAATTTAATCTAATTCCCCATTCTTGACAGTACCTCTTGAATTTATAGGAGATGAATTAAGAGCCATTATTCGTTACTATCTCTCTTGAAACACCAAACCTACAGATGATGTGCTTCTAAATGAATCTTTTTACCTTTGTGTCTTTAATGCCTGCCTCAACCTATTTGGGGAAATGGTCTACTAGCACTAGTAGGTACCTCATCCCCCTTACCTCTCATCTCCCCCCACCCCCCACCCCCCCCCCTCATCTCTCCCCCCCTATTGTGAAGTGAGAAGTGGGCCGACGATGTCCATGTCCTGTTTTATGAAAGGTCATGGTATGATGACCAATGTAATGGGTTCGGGGGGCATGTGTGAGACTTGAGCGAACCTTTGGCACTTGTCACACTTAAGCACTAGTTCTCTTGTGTCCTACTTCATAGTCAGCTAAAATTACCTACTCTGAATGCTCGTAGTGATAGGCTTTGGGCTCCGAAGTGGTTTTCTCCAACATCTTTGTGAAGTTCTCGAAGAATTTAGTTGACATCGGTAGGCCCTACGCATAGTTGACATGGTTTGCACCTAGATCTTTTGTAGAGTTTACCACCAATGATGCAATGTCGTGCAACTTTAACCTTGACCTTTCGCGCTTCGACGTAGTCTGGAGGTAATATGTTATGCAAAAGGTAGTTGATGATTGAAGTCATCCAATATATCTCTTGGTCAATCACAGCTATGTCTTTTTGCCATTGTGGTCACACTGTTGGATGGTGTAAATGGACGAGGGGAATGTTCACATCTTTCTTTCCACTTAATGTCAAACCTAAAGTAGCAAAGAATGTTCGCATGAGTGTTTTCTGACTGGGGTACCTAAATAATGTCGAATGACTCAAATTTTGTACTAAACTCTTTAGCCATTGCTAAGTAAAAACCTAGGTTCAAGTTTTTTGCTTGATATTCACCTTACTTGGTAGATTATCAATTAGGAGTTGCTTTTTACTAACAACTGAGTGACACTTATACCATATGCGACTTATAGCCAATAATCAAAGCTTCGTACTCGGCTTCGTTGTTCATAGTCTTAAAGTGGCACCAGATTGCTTGTTGAATTATATCTCCCTCAAAAGAGGTTAGTATGATGCCTAAGTTGCTTCCATTCGCATTGCTTGCTCTGTCGACTTTCAATATTCATTTTCTCTTTATTGTGCCTTTAGTAATTGCCATTAGTTCCCATTCCACTTGAGTATTTTCATTGGGTGTGAAATTTGTGATAAAGTCGACCAACGCTTGTGATTTGATTGTTGTTCGACACTGATATGAGATATCCAGCTCGTTGAACTCTATAGCCCACTTGATTAGTCGATCGAATAGCTTGGGCTTATACAACACGATCTTGAGGGAAAAGGTTGTATACACTATAATAGGGTGGCATTAGAAGTATGGTTTGAGTTTTTGTGCAACCACAATCAGAGCTAGCGCTATCTTTTCGAGTTGGCTGTTTCTTGTCTCAGCATCGAGTAGGGTTCGAAGACAATGGATAGGACTTTGTTGTTCACCTTCTTCTCGAACTGGCACTGCACTTACTATGGTAAGAGTAACTACTAAGTAGATGGATAGCGTTTCTCCATCCTTAGGCTTTGCTAGTAATGGAGGATTTGATAGGTATGTTTTCAATTGCTAAAGTGCTTCCTCACATTCTATTGCCCACTCAAATCCCTTGTCCTTTTTTAATGTTTCAAAAAAAGTGTGGTATCTTTCAAAGACCTTTGGTATGAATCTGCTAAGCACCACTAGTCGCTTAGTAGTCTCTGTGCCTTTCTTGGATCTTGGAGATTCGATAAACGTGATTGACTTGAGTTGATCGGGATTGACCTCGATGCCTCGTAGGATAACCAAATATCCTAAAAACTTTCCAGATGACACTCCGAGGAACATTTGGTCGGATTGAGCTTCATGTTGTATTTTCTTAGGGTGTCAAACGCTTGGCGTAGATGCTCCAGATGATCTTTAGCCTCAAATGGTTTTTCTAGTATGTCGTCAATGTATACCTCCATTGTCTTGCCCAACTTATCTTCAAACATTTTATTGACTAATGGTTGGTAGGTTGCCCCAGCGTTCTTTAGACCGAAGGCCATCACTTTGTAGCAATAGATACCCTGTTCCGTTATAAATGACATCGTCTCTTGATCATCCGAATGCATGAGTATTTGATTATACCTAGAGAAGACGTCCATAAAGATGAGAAGTTCATGCCTCATTATTGCATCGACCATCATGTTAATGTATGGTAAAGGGAAAAAGTCTTTCGAGTACGTTTTATTTAAATCGGTGAAGTCGAAGCAAACTCTCCACTTTTCATTCCTTTTTTAAACAACCATAACATTTGCGACCTAATTAGGGTAGTGGACTTCATTTACAGACCCTATCTTGAGTATTTTCTAGACTTCCTCATTGATTATCCGATTCCACTCTTGTGCGAACTTGTAACTCTTTTGTTTTATTGGTGAATAAGTTGGGTCGACATTGAGTTTATGAGTGATGAGTTTTGGGTTGATCCTTGTCATGTCCGTATGTGACCAAGCAAAGCAATTGTGATGTCGAGTGAGGAAGTTGATGAGTTCAGTTCTAAGTTTAGGTTGTAATGTCATTCCAACTTGTACTTTATGTTCCATATAAATTGGATGGATGGTTACTTTATCGAGTGTCTCTACCTAAGGCTAGTTTGGCACGGCTCCCTCAGAGCCTTGTTGTAATTACTATAAAGCCTTTGTCTTCCCTCTGACAGTATCTTGATAACACTCTCGTGATTCTCTTTGTTCCCCCTTGATTTCTCTGACCCTCTACTTGGTAAGGAATTCGATTGACTGATGGTAAGTAGAGGGGACTACCTTCATTTCATGGATCTAAAACCTACCCATGATGACATTGTACACTGCACTAGAGTCTAGCACTAGGAATTAGGTATACAAATTTACTCCTTTAACGTATACTACTAAAACTAACACGACCCAATTTCGATCTCTCTAGACTAGTATCCACTAGGTCTCGCCTGGCACTCAAACGGATTCCCCTTAAACCCTACTAAGCTGACTAAGAGAAATTTGCTGAGCGAACCCTTAAACTTTCGTTTTTAAACTAATTTACTTAATGTTCTTTATTAACAATAGTTGGATTGGTTTCGTTTTAAAACTAAAATTTCTTTTCAAATTTAAAACCCAAATCATTTTATAAAACTAAAAATTTGGTAGTATAACGACTGCGTTATTAACATTGCCAAATAACCTGTAAAAGAAATTTACACTCCCAAATATTTCTCAAACACAACCCAACTTCCTTAGCCACAAACACATATTTTAATTCACAATTCCATTTCATCAAAAGTAAAAACATGAAATCATTTGCAAATTTAAGCAATTGCTTATAAGAAATTAAAATTTTCATCTCATGAAAATGAATATTTACCACTCATTTACAACTCAAAAAGATATATTTACAAATAATTCCTTTAAAGCTACAAAATATGCAAAATGTAAACTATGAAGAAGCTTTGTCGTGTCATGCCCACCTACTCTTTCAGAGGAGCTCTCTCTTCTTGGTCATTCACGTCAACACTTGATGAGGTTTTTAAAACAAAAACAGGAAAATTATGAGTTTTGGAAGCTCAGTGAGTGCTTATAATTCATTTTCAACTAAAATATTTGTTTTCTAAAATACCTCTTTAAAACTTTTGGAAATAAATTTTTATTTCTTAAACTTTCTCAAATTTAAATCTTATTTCAATGCAAAGCATGAATAAAACATCTATAAAACTCTTATGTACATAAAACTTCATATAGAGCTTGTAATTCATAAAGCATACAAAATGATAAACAAGTTCATCACTTGTAGTAAAATCTGAAAATACTTTTCTTTGGTTTTTAACTTTCAAATATTAACTTTTCTTTTTAAAAGCACCATTCGTACCCCTAAATGCTTTGACCACACGACGACTAACTAACGCCGCTCGTTGTGGTAAGTCACGTGACGATTTTAAACTGACACCAACCATGACGCTACTGCGATATCTCACGACTATGTGCGAAATTCTACATCGCTAACCATAGCACAAGATAATATCCCACACAAGTAGAGATGACACGATAGACTTGATTTCCCCTAAGTTAGTGACACATCTCTCCAAGACTTTACCATACTAGTGCGGGATATAACAGCCAGGTTTGAATCTGAATCTGTAATATGAGGGTATACTCATGGCCTTTGAAAATCTCTTTTTGCTTTAACTTTCTAAGTGCAATAAGCACAAATCTCTTTTCTAGGGGCATAAAGAACCAAAACTTATTTCTAAGTGCATTAAGCACCCAAAATTCATTTCTAAGTGCAACAGACACAAAATATCTTTACTAAGTGCAAGAAGCACAAAATAGCTCATCTCAAGTTCTAAAATATGGCATGTAAAATTATAAAATGCTTGAACATTTCAAATAAACATAAACTTTGATCAAATTTACCTTCACATGCACTTGGATTTCAAGCTTGGTTTAAGGAGCTTTAATGGCCTTCTCTTGCCCCTCTTGCTTCTTCTTCACCTACACACCACATTCTAGCTTAGAATACACTAATTTTAAGCATACAAAACTCATCACATTAATTATAACTCAATTAACTCATTAAAGAGGTATTTTAACTAAAATCTTCCCTTCTTGATTTCAACTTAACCAAGGCTTTCAAATTCCGTTTTCTTTCCATAATTCTTATTTATTCTCACCTAGGATCACATCCATCCACACGAAATAATTTTCAGAAGCTTGAAACAAAATTTGATGTTTTTAGACCCCCCTTGGCCAAATGCTATGTAGGGACCAATCCCTAGCTTTTCTTTTCTCCATTTTTGGTAAGTCTTATATTTCATTGGAATCATACGCCCCTCACTATAGTCTTGTATCCTTAACACACACCATGTTCATTTTATTCAAGTTTTTCATGCTTAATCTTTTAGGCATTTCATCAAACGTCTAAGCAACAACATATTTCATTTAAAACAAATTGAAATCAAACTTAGGGTTTCTCCCACATAAACTATAACTTATTAATCTTGAATGATTCCACATGATCTACTCTTACTTTAGGTCTCTTAAAGTTAAACTCATGATATAAATGAAAACCGCCATCAAATTCTAACTCAAACATCAACACCAACTATCATAAATGAATTCAAAAGTGATGGAACTAACCTCTTTTTGGCTTTGATCTTGGGCTAAACTTGGTTTTTTAGCTTGGGTTAGCTTGAAATCTTGATTTGGAGCTCAAAGATTGCTTGAAATCACTTGGTTCCCCTTTATCTATGCTTGGCCGAACTCTCCCTCTCTCACTCTCACGATTTTTGCTTCAAAATGGCTAAGTGTTGGGAGCTTCTTATATATATACTTGTGACTTTTTTCGAAATGATAATCGTGTCCTTGAAAATTTGGTTCTTGTCGTTTAACTTTACTTAATTCTATCTTGAACCCTAATATAATTTGCTTGCTACTAATTGGTTCACATGTCACACTTACTAATCACTTAATTATCAACTAATCACTTTATGCCATTTACCATCTCTAATCACCATATTTAGTCTACACTTGGTAAATTCTCATTGGTGGGATTTTCTTTTACATTGACAATTATTAGTGGACCTTTATCTCTAATTCGTAAAGACTCCAATGGAAATGACCATGTTACCCTTTTATTTATTTATTCTTCAATTGGGTTCCATCAATCTCTAAAAAATTCTCTACATTCTTGGACGCTTTTATTGATAATCTAGAATCTCAAAATATCATTTAGTGACTAGTACTAGGGAAACCGTAAATAGAATTGAGAGCTTACAAAAACAATCTTACCAATGGTGTTTTCTACTTGCTGTTGAATCCCATCAGGATTGTAGATCACCTGTTAATGTTTGATTCATCAATTTGCATTTCCTTAAGGGTCGACGGAAAAAGTACGTTTGCTGAGCTTCCATTGTCAGTTAAGATGTGCTTCATGAGACAATTGGCTATGTACAAGCAGATGACCAAGGCATCGTGAAGCGGGTTTAGAATTTCAGTTGCCTCATTCCTTGTGAAAGTCAAAGGTTGGTTGTCTTGTAGGTCAACACTTGTAAATCGATTGATTGACTGCATGACATACCTGATGTGCTTTCTTATAGCAGAATGAGTCATCCCATTGATCTTTGACCCTCCAATAATCACATTAATAGTCCGTTCATGGACTGGGGGAGTTGGAGGGGTTAGTTCTTTGTCGCGGCGTCGGTCGTCTCATCAACGCATTGTCTCTTTCCATTTGTCGATTGACAAGCAATTTTTATAATGCTCTAGTGTATATCCAACTATACAGGTCTACCTTATATATAGCAACAAGTCAAGGTCGATCCCATAGGGAAGGACTCAAATTTCACACTAAGTACCAAAATTTATTAATGACAAAATTATCCAAACTATCGCAATTAAATTGATTGCAAGAAATCAAAGTAATAAAAATTAAATTAAAGCAATTAAAATTAAACTTATTAGAAATCAACAGTTGATCAATATGTAGGCATACAATTTCACTTAAGTATTTCAATTAATTTATTCCCCTCATGCAAAAGATAGATTTTTATTTCGTATTTAATCGGACAATTCTAAAATATTTGCAAGCCTCTCTCGATGGTCGAGCAAAAATATCCAAATCAACTAACCTGACTATATCTCTATGTAAATTAATGAACTTGAATTCATTAAGAGCAAATTATCCTCACACGATTACGCAACCTATCCAAGTATATCTCTATCTCATATGAATTATGTTACTCTATTGATTTCTAAACGGGAAAACTTCATTATAGTCCTTGAGATTTCGAAAAATGTCAAGTTTTTGAAGCTCTTTTGGAAATAACACTTTTCATTTCTAACTTTTCCAAAACTTTTCAAAAAAGTCCAAATTATCAGTCAACCAATAGTCAAAATAGAAGGAAAAAGCAAAATGACTCATTTGCTCCTCATTTGGGTTATATAATATATTAAACTATCGTTTTACCTCTAATTAAATAAAAACGTTAAAATTAAATAAATATATATAATTAAAAGTTTTATACTTAATTAGAAAAAGAAAAATAATTAATAATAATAATAAAAATCATCACTATCATCAACAAACCACCAAAAGCTCTTTCTCTCTCTCTCCCTCTCTTTTAAGAAATTATTCTTCTTCTTCCTCATCTTCTTTATCCCCTCAAATCTTTCCTCACCCTTTCTTCTTCTTCTTCATCTTCTCTTTCTCTTCTCCAACCTCAAATTTTGGGTTCAATGGAACCCAAAACTAGAACTCTAGTCCTGGGTTCCATTAAACCTAGAACCCTCTGGTTTTAGGTTTAATCGAACCTAGAACCAAAGTGTTACGCACCAAAACCAGTGGTTTAGGGTTCCATCGCCCTGAACATCAAGTTTTGGGTTCCATCGAACCTAGAACTTGAGGTTTTAGGTTCGATCAAACCCAGACTTAGAGGGTTCTAGGTGATGGAACCTAGAAAGTTCTGAGTGATTGAACCTCAAAGGTTCTAGGTTCAATCACCTAGAACCATTGGTTCTGGTTTTGAACCAGTACATATTCTGGTTTTAGGTTTCATCAAACCCAGAATCTAAACTACAATATTAGCAAAAAAAAAAAAAAAAAATGAAGAATTTGGAGGGTGGGGATGAAGATAAAGACAAGGACAGTGAGAGAAAGATGTTTTCGGTTTGGGTGTTGATGTTTATGGTTGTTCAGGGTTGGTATTTGATGTTTGGGGTTGATGTTAGGGTCTAACGAATGTTTGCTTAGTTGGTGTTTGAGGTTGTTGGGTATATTTTAATCTAGATCAATTTGAAAAGGTGGGGATGAAGATGAATTTGATCAGTGTTTTTTTTTTTAATTCTTTTTTTTTTTTTATCATTATCTTTTAAATTGCTTCAACATTCTGGATTCAAACCCAGATGTTTGAATCTAGTTTTTTATTTTTTTATTTTTTTTATTTTTTTATTTTTTTTCATAATTAGTTTTAATCTCCACCATCAATCTCTAAGATAAACGGTGGAGATCTTACATATTTTTTAATTATTAACTAATTAATTAAGTTTTTATTTTTATTTTTATTTTTTAATTGTTTCAGATTTTTTTTTATATGTTTAAAATTCTAACCATTCACGTGTTACAATCTTAGTCTCTTACACAAACAAACCATCTTACCCTTCTCGTCCAAACTATCTATGACCATTGACTGTTAGTTGACTAATAGTTTGAACTTTTTTAAAGAGTTTTAAAAAAGTTAGGGATAAAAAAAGCTGTTTTCAAAATAGATGTAAAAACCTTATATTTTCTAAAACTTCAAGAACTAAAATGAAGTTTCTCTATTTCGAAACACATAATACCTCTCTTGAATGCGTTGTGAAAATCTAATCAATTAATGAGCTCTAATTAACTAATAGCATTAAGCATCAATAAAGTAGAATGCAAAAATAAAAATAAATCATAAAAATAACTTCTAAATCATTGAATAAATTAAAATAATAGTTAAGCTATATTGTGCCCTGGATCCTAGAAAATTAGTTCAACATAAGTAAAGCAAAAGAAACAAATTTAACAAAATTAAATTCTGTAAAAATAAAGAGAAACTAAAATAAATTAACTTATCCACTTCAACGTCATTGAACTAGCCTGACTTTGAATGTGCCCCACTTGAGCTACTTTGAGGTCTCATTTGCTACGCAGGATAGGATTGGATAATTTATATGGGATTGGATTAGATTGCATTGGATGAGATGGAATGAGATTGGATTAGATGTTATCCCATGTTTGGTGAAAGTATGATAGGATTAAAAATAGTGGGTATAAACTTGGATTTTAAAGAAATTTCTCAAAGTCTTTTTAGAAATTTTGCAAAACATGTATTAATTTAAGCCATTTTTCCAACATTTCCTAATGCTTCTCAGGTCTACAAAATCATAGAACCACCGACCACCATCTCTCTCCTCCCTCTGTCCTCCGCATCGAGCCCCTCTTCTTATTGCCATGTCATCGATTAGCAACCGTCGATCCTGTCCTTCTCATTTTCTTTTCCTTTCCTTCTTCTTTCCCACTAACGTTCACTCTGTCTTCCTCGCCGGTTGTCACTTGGTCTTTCTTGCCATTCATTGCTGGGTTTTCCTTGCTATTCGTCGCTGGGTTTTCCTTGCCGGTCGTTCGCCTAGTCTTCCTCACCGGTTATAGTTCACCACTAGTTTTTCCTTGCCGTTCGTCGCTAGGTTTTCCTCATCGGTCACAGTTCGCCGCTCGTGGTCTTCCTTGCCGGTCACAGTTCGTAACTCGTGGTCTCCCTCGCCGTTCGCTGTTCGTCGGTCGCATATGAGTATGGTGGGATTATTTTAACCCATGTTTTCATTGGGATTGATTTATCCCAAAGTAATGAGTTAAAAATGAGATGAGATAACTTAATGAAGAGGCTTGCATGGCTCTATTCAACGTGTTTAGCTCGGCTCTTTTGTTTCTGTTGTGGCGCTAGCTTGTGCGGCTTTTCTTCATTTCAGTTTCCTTTACTTTATATTAATCTCTTCTTTAATTCCAATTAACCAATTAATTTAGCACCCCTTATTAATTGCAACTACTCCTTCAAAACTTATCTTTCCAATTCGATCTTTATACTTCCAAATTCATATTTATCCTCTCCAAAATTTGATCCTTATCTCTAGCAAATTCTATCCTTATTCATTCCAAAATTCGATCTTATCTTCAACTCTTCCAAACAAACTTTTTAACTCTGATCGAACTCTTCTAGATAATATTCTAATTTAAATCTAACTCATCTTCACTCAAAGGAATCAGACTCGAACTAAAACTCCCAAAAATCTCATATAAACTCATTTTTTCATCCAAATTACCAATTAGCCCATATTTTTCTCAATTTGCCCAAGTTCTCAAAATTCGTCAAAAGTACCAAAAATTACCCAAGTTCTTATCACAAAAGCTCAATTTAGGAATACTAAATAATAATACATTTTTCCATTATCATCTACTAAGAATTCTTTTAGATATCCATTCTTAATGAGCTCAATAACCTTACTGCTTGAATTCTGCTCCGACTGATAACGTTGTCTATTATAGGTATTCGATTGACTGCTTCGCCGATTTCTATTTGCTTGTTTGGTTGGCTTGCTGTTGAATGCATCTAACATTCTACCATTTGATCTTGATAGCTCGTTTGATTGGTTCGTCTTGCCCCTTTTCCTTGAATTTATCGTGTCGTACTATGAGTTAGCCATATTTTCTCCCACTTTATTTTGGCCCATGCTTTGGCAAGTATGTCTTTCATTGTCTTGGGAAGATATTTCGACAACTCTTTGTACAGATCATAATCTAGCAACAAACCTCTCCTAAAAGTTGAGACTGTAGTCGAAACATTGTAATTAGTGATACATATATTTTATTTGTTGAAGTGACCAAAGTAGTCTCGTAGTTGCTCCCTTTGTCATTGGACAATGATGTAGAGATCGTCTGAGTGTTTTTCCAGTTTTCTGTTGCTGGCAAATTGTTTTACAAACAAGTCCATGATGCGACCTAAACCGGAGGGTCTTGTTGCCCCCAACAGATCTCTCCTAAACTCGACTCGTTGAGCTAAACGAAACCCGCAGAGCGAACCCTTACTTTGGCTTTAACTTTCTAAACTCGTTGGGTTGGTTTCATTTTAAAACTCAAATGGCACTCAGAATTTTTCGATTTTATATATATTGTTTCAAAAAAAAATTCGACAGCATAACAGCTGCTTTTTTGACTTTGCCAAAGTAACCTGAAAGGAAAACAAAACACTTTAATTATTTTTCAATTCCAACCCAAACTTCTTTTGCCATAAAGACCTTAACCATGCATTTCAAACTCATTTCTCAAACATCACTTTTCAAATATCTCAATTGATTTAAAAAAAAAAATTACTTATCAAACATGCATAAGATTTATAAATAATTCACAACTTTACAACTTGATTTACAAATTTAAAACATAATCTTCAAAGTTTTGAATAAACTACAAAATATGCAAAACATATGATTTGATTTCAGAAACTAGCCAAGTCGCACCCACCTAATACTGCTGAGGAGATTTGATGTCCTGGTCACCTACACTGATACCTGAGGAGGTTTTTAAAGGGAAAACAGAAAACTATGAGCTTGAAAGCTCAGTGAGTGCATTTATCTTTTATAACTAAAATCTTGTTTTCTAAAATACCTCCTGAAAATCTTTTATAAAACTCAGTTTTTGTTTATTGAATCTCAAACATAAAATCTTGTAAATCTCAAATAGCTTACATTTAAAAGCTATAAACTCATGCTTGTGTAACATAAAGCTTCATAACATAAAATGCATATAAAGCCATAATAACGGTTTGCAATAAACTGTTTTCTAAACTCTCTTTAAATTTGAAACTCATATAACTTACGTATCAAAAGCATGCTTGCATAAAATCTCAATATAAAGCTTTATAACTTAAAAATGCATACAAAGCAAATCAATGAAATGCTTTTCATCTTTAAAACTCATTTCTTTCTCAAGCACCATTAGTACCCCTAAAAACTCTGGCCACTCAACGACTAATCTCGATGTGGCGATCTTAAACTGACACCAATCATGATTCAATCTCTATGACATGTTGGCGACTATGTGTGAAATTTTCTACATCGCTAACAGTAGCGTGAGATAATAGCCCACACAAATAGAGACGACACGAGAGACTCGGACTCTTTCCCCTAAGTTAGTGACGCATCCCCCCCAAGACTTGCCAAACTAGTGCGGGATATACCGACCGCGTCTAACTTGCTTTCTCTGAGGGTGTACTTTATGGTCTTTAAAAGCTTTTCTTTTCTTTTCTTAGTGCATAAAGCACAAATTCTTTCTTTTGCTCAGCGTAAAACACCGAATCTCTTCTTTAGGCGCAATAAGTGCAAAACTCTTTCTTTGAGTGCGATACGCACTAATTCTCTTTTTAAAACTCAAAATAGAGATTAAAGCTCAATTTCTCGTAAAACTTTTCAAAACTTAAACTTTGAATTGTAAATCACTTATGTATAAACTTTATGCTTATAAACTTCAAAAATCTATTCTCATGCATTAATAATACTTATTTCAAAACATAAACTCATATAGTAGATATTCAAACATTAACTTTTCAAAGCTTTCTAAAACTCACATTGAAATTTACAACTCATTTATACTCAAAACTTTCTGTTTATAAAACATCAAAATTATAGTTCTCATGTAATAGAAATCAATGCAATAAGCAACATTCTCATTTCAAAATATAAAATCATATAACAACTTTTCAAACATAACTTTTCAATTAAACTAAAAATGCTTGTAAAACAAGTTACAACTATTCAAAAGTTTGCCACTGAACCTCAATGGCCTTCACTTGTTTCCTTTGCTTCTTCGTCACCTACACAACATAGTCTAACTTAGAATAGGTTCATTTTTAACTACAAAATGTTCATCATAAAGCTCATTACACAATTTATCCGATTGAACTCTCTTTACACTACAACTTTTGATTCTCAATTCTAACTTAACCGAGGCTTTAAACTTCCGATTTCTTTCCATGAACCTCACTTATTCTCACATAGGAACATCTCCATATACCCGAAATAATTTTTTGGAGCTTGAAACAAAAAATCACATTTTTTGCACCCCTTTTGACCGAACACTGTTCACAACCCTCCTCATTGATTTTCTTTCCTCAATTCTTGTTGCATTCATCTTCCTAATTCACACTTAGATCACTTGTAAAGTGGTTCTGAAAAATTTCAACTATCGGATGGCGAAACCTAAGAAAAACCCCACTTTTTCACCACTTTTTCAAGGCAACTTTTACACTTTCGGTTTTTAAACTCAATTCTCTTTACCACTAACTCGAATATGCTTAATAACACTCATCTATGTCATTAGAATGCATATAGAGAGTGAAATTTTGTGAAAACCGAAAATGCCCTTTATCAGGTAAAAACTAACTACATTGACTCTATGCAATTCTCTTTCAATTCTAAATTGATTTAACACTTAATCAACCTTAATTCAATATGAAATTATGCTTAATATCTCCAATATCTCATCACATTCGCACATTGTCAACTATGGCCTTATAGGCCTTATCACACACTAATTTCATTTTCTTTAAATTTTTCATGCCAAATCTTTGGGACATTTTATCAAACACTTGGTCTACAACACATTTAAATCAAACAAACCTCCATTCAAACTTTAGGGCTTTTCCTACACAACCCTAACATCTCAAACTTACATGGCTTTACATGATATACTCTTCCTTTTGGTCACTAAATGCTTAACTCACATCATCCATAAAAACCCACATCAAAACCCAATAAAAACACCAACATTTCAACCACCATGACAATTTCGAAAATGGTATACTAACCCTTGCTTTCTTGATTTCTTGCTTCCAACTTGTTCTCCTAGCTTAGGTGGTCTTTAACTCGTGATTAGAAGCTCGAAAATGGGGTGGAATCACTTGATCTCTCCTCTCTCAAGCTTGGCCAAACCACCCTTGTCTCTTTTTGGTTTCATTTTTTTGCTTCTTGTTCTTGACTCTGACTTGTTTCACTTGGGACCCTAGGGCATTCTAGAATCATCAAATTTCTAACCGATCATTTTCGGTTATTCCGAAATCCGAATTTTCAAATTCTGATGTCACTTGTTTAACTCCAATTAGTGAGATTTAATTGACTCCTAACTACTTTAAGGCATTCGTATCTTATTCGGATCCGTATCAATCTCTAAAGTCTCTCGTGGTAAAATGACCTCAATGCCCTTCTTTGAAAATCACTCTACCGTAGGCTCAATTTAGCTCTAAAATATCTTTACATCATTCTCACATTTTAATGGTCATATAATACTTCAAATCATGACCTACATACTGTCACTAGGGAAACCGTAATTGAGATTGAGGGTTGACATTCCATTAACTAGGCAAATGACCCGATACTTCCATGTGGTAGACTGGTCAACCACAAGAGCGTAAGCACTGCTAAGCTCGCATCAAACCCTTTACACATGACCGCTTCCCTTTGCTCCCTTGCGACAATAATTGTGTACATGCATTGCTTGTATTGATTGATATGCTCGTTTGGGTCAGTCGTGCCATCATACATTTTTAAGTGAGGGAGAGCAAACTTCTTAGGCATCTCCGCTATCGCAATTGAGTCAACGAATGGTGAATCCATAAAGCTCGTAGAAGCACTCTTCTAGAGGAATACTGGGGCTCCAGGGATCCTATGGATTAGTGCCTCTAATTTCGCGAGTCTCTTTGACATAGCATTGCGTATTGGTTCTGTTGATCTCTTGTCTCCCTAGGATTTACTCCTTGAACTGGTTCCTTTGGCACTAGATCAACACTAGGCTACCTATCGATCGACTCTTATTACCTTAAATCATGTTGGTCACAGGGAAACCTGAAATTGTCTATAGTTTCTTATTCTTCCCCAAACTTATTGATGTTGAAATTAACGACTGGTAGGTCTACCTGCTAATTCAACCTGCTCTATAATCTGGGCACTTATCGTCTTGTTGTAGAAGAGGTTTTTCCTTTGACACCAAAAAGCCTAGTTCCATGAGGTCAACTCGTACCTGCATTTAAATTGGTTAGTTGTTCGACTCTTTGCTATAGTTCTGTATTTTGGACTTGGATTGTTTTATTCTCGATTAGCATGACATGATTCTTTTCTTGAAGTTTTTTGGCTACTCTCCATATGCCCTTATTTGGTCTATAATGGTCGAAAGCCTTTCTTGGATTGACTGGTTGTCTGATATTATAACAAGCTTACTTTATTAATTGGTTCGATCTATACGGGTACAAATTGCCAAGTTCCCATAGACAGTGCTAAACTATAGTGGGGTCATTCTACAGTATGCTAATGTGGAGCTAGCTTTGTTTGTCAACTTTCTTGGAACTCGACAAATCATATCCTACATAGATCAAATAGAGGAGCAAAAGTGACTTACACACCAGTGTGGTGCCGGCTTTAGATACTTTGATGCTTAACTCAATAACGAATTCAAGAAATTGAATAAGGAAAATAGATTAGTAATGTAAAGGATAAAGATAGTGAATTAGAGGAAAGATAATGTTGGAGAGGGCTTAAGGCAGTAGTTTGGCATAAAGGAGAAATTATCTTGATAAGTGGCGGAGGCGGTGGTTTGTCATGGTTGAGAGTGTTGTTTGACTAGAAGGCGACCTTTGGAAGGGTTCCTGGCAAAGCTCCCACAAGTGAAAGTTCTTCTCTTCTGTTTCATGCATGTCCCTTATCATTGAATGGAAGGTCAATTTTATAGGTGAGGAAAGGCCTCATTTTTCGAGTGCTTTCCATGTCTTAAAGATACTGAAAAGATCAAGTCTTAGGGAATCTAAGGATCTCGGGCTTATCTCTTAGTCCTTGGCTCCAAATAGTAAACTTCTTGTTCTTAATATTTCCATATTACTTTTCAGGAGAGATCTTTTCTTGAGAATAAAGTTAACTAGATTACAAATAGAATATGAAGGTGAAGCTGTAGACCTGACTCGTCGGCTTTGCAAACAAGGCTCAATTCTGGGTCATTGTCCAAGCCATGAGGTTAACTTAAGAGAGTAGATTAGACTAGGCCTAATGGGCCGAAAGTATGGATTGGGCCATTTAGGTCATAGAGTCGATCGACCTATGAAGCCTTGGGCTTCAATTGATCATTCTCACTTTGGGCTATCCAATTGACTCGCAAGGCCAAGCCATATAGGTCGACAAGGTTAATTGTGATAACTCTGGGTTTCATTTATAGGCTTCTGGGTCCATATCTTAAACGATAATTTTTTACCATTACATTTGATGTGACCCGACTCGGATACCTCTAGCTATGATCCGGTAGGTCACGCCAGGCACCCCAACGGATCCCTCTCAGACCCGACTCGTAGGGTTAAGCGAAACTCATGGAGCGAACCCTAAACTCTCTAATACTTTCTAAAACATTGTTGGGTTGGTTTTCTTTTAAAAACTGAAAATGCGTAGGAAATTTTTTTTTTAACTCATTTTCTAACAAAATTTCGGCAGCATAACGACTACATTTTTAACATTCTCGAAAAAAAACCTGTTTACAAATAAATACACTTCGACTATTTTTCAACACCAACCCAACTTCTGATTGCCTGTAGGCCTCAAACATACATTTGATTTCTCAAATCAACTTAATAAACCAGATTTAAATCAAAACAATTTAAAAACAGTTTCGAATGAATATTTACAATTACAAATTACTTATAAACTTCAAAAAGAGATTTACATGAAATCTAACTGACGAAAAATATGAACTGCTCAAATGACGTCGTGTCGCGCTGGCTCGCCTGCTGGAGGTAATGCTACAACTCGACTACCTGCTGAGAGTACTTGAGAAGGTTTTTATATAAAACAGAAAAATAATGAGCTAGAAGCTCAATGAGTGCTAATCTTTTTTTTCTTGGAAAATTTGATTTTCTAAACTTCCTCCTCTGAAAACGTTTGAAAACTATTCTCTGTTTCTAAAGCATTTCAAACTTAAATCTCTTAAACATCACTTAAACAAGAGAATTTATATATAAACATAGGTTTACTTTTAAATTTAAAACTTGTAACTGTAAATCATAAATAACTTGAATATTAATTTTAAAACTTATTTTCTCTCAAATATGTTTTTCTTTTTAAAACCGTTTTCTGATATCTTTCAAAATTACCATAGTATCCCTAAATCTAGGGTCTTGCGACTATGTGCAGAATTTCTTAGCGCTAACCACAGCACACAAAACACTATCCCACGTCAGTAAAGGCGACTCGACTGACAGATTCGGACAGTTGTCCCCCCAGGTTAGTGACTTATCCCTCCCCAAGACTATGCCAATTGATGTAGGATAGACTGACTGGGTCTAATCTGATCTGGAATCTCTGAAAAATTCTGAGGGTATACTTATAGTTTTGAAAACTTGCTTTTTACTTGAACTTTCTGGTGCAAAAGCACAAATCTCTTTTCTGAGTACGTAAAGCACCAAAATCTGATTTCTGAGTGCAATAAGCACTAAAACTCATTTTCTGAATGCATTAAACAATAAATATCTTTGGTGAGTGCAAAAACACAAAATAGCATCATTTCAAGCTCTAAATTCATGCTCATATCCATGCATTTAAAATAGTTTCATGCAATTATTTATTAAATCAAACTTATCAATTTGAAATACTAAATACTTTTAAAATAAAATTTACTCACAAAACTAATGACTGAAAATGGCGCGTGCGAAGCCCTTACTCCTCTCACCTCGATCCTCAAGCGTCCTCGTCACCTACAGAACATATGGATACTTAAATTTTCATTTGCGTCAACTTCTAGAAACTCGAAATTGCCAAATTATATAATCGCCCCTCAAACTAGTTTATCGCGCGATTTGTTTTATCTTTAACTTTTTACTATTTTCTTGGTTCCCTAAGCTCCCAATGAGCATTAACTTACTAATTTATCAACTTATTTTTACTCAAAACTAACCAACAACGAATCGCATCAAAACCCACTTCAAATGTAACTCAATCACCTACAAAATCATCAATTTCAACTTAAACACTCACACGATTTCTTCCCCACGGAATCACTTTCTTCCTCCTCGCGTTGAGCTCGATTTGGGGGCTGTTTTGGATGCGTAAATTAACTGATTCGGGCTGGGCTTGGGTTGGATCTCCTCTCTCTTTCTTCTCCTCTTGTTCGTGCAGTTCTGTTCTGGTTCTTGCTCGTAGCTTTCGGTGTTATTTCTAGGGTGTCACGGCTGCGTTGGAGGCTGGTTTTGGTGCGAAAATAATTGGGTTTCAACTGAATCTTCTTCTCCGTCTTCTCCCTAGCTTGATCTAACTCGATCCATCGCTTCTGCTTGCTAGTCTGTCTTCGTTTCTGCTCGTTTTTGGGCGATCTTGGTGGCTGGATGGACTGGGTTTGGTGTCGGCTTCAAGTGGTTGTGTTGGCAGCTCGCCATCGCTGATTCTGCTCCGGTCTGGTTCGACTTCGATCTATCTTGGTCACTTTTGGTTTGTGCGCGGGTCGTGTGTGGTTCGTCGAGCTCCTCGGTCGGCCGGCTAAGCTAATGGTCGGCTTCATCATCTGGTTCGCGTTCTGGTTTGCGTGCAACGACGGGTCTAGTTCTGGTCGCGTTTCTGCTCGGTTTCAAGTCGGGTTCGAACTGGTCGCGTTTCTGGTTTGTGCAGATTGTGCACGTCAGCAACCCTCCTCGCCATCATCGGGTTCGTCTTTGAGCTATCTTGGTCGATTTTGGTCGTGCGTGAGTTCGTCTTCGATTTGCTCGGTTTCTGCTCGACGACGAGTCACGGTGGCGGCTGGTCTAGTTGGTCGGCGATTTGGTCGGAGCTGCACGCCGTCCTTCTATTCTTCTTCTTCTTCTCTTCTTCTCTTCTTCTTATTCTTCTTCTTTCTCTCATTCTTCTTTCTGGTTCAACTTCAGCTTCCCTTTCTCTCTTTTGTGAATCAATTTCATCTTTTTGCTTCATGCTTTCCCACACAAACAACTTAAAAAATAACGGTCACGTCCCTTCACTTTAGCTTAATCCTAGTTTGACCATAATTATTAAAACTTATCTTTAATTTAGTCCCTTGTCACCTTAAGTAATTATTTGATTTTGTTCACCACTTTATCCTTCCGTTTAATCTCCGATCGAGTTTAAATCAATCTCTAAGGGTTCCCTATACCCTTTGGCGCTTCCATGGATCATTTAGGGTCTCTAATAATTATTTAGGGACTGTTTCTGGAGTGATCCGTAAAATTACAATAGAGGGCTTACAACATTCGTCACTATGTCCCTGATGAATTTGTCTGTAGTCTTTATGTGCTTCGATTTACTGTGATATTTTGCATCTTTGGTATAGACAATTATTGTTTAACTATCATAATATACAATAACTAACTTCTCTGTATTAACTTCCAAATTTAGATTCTCCAAGAATCTCTTGAGCTAGACTGCTTCCTAAACTGCCGCTAAACATACTATAAATTCAGCTTTCATAGTGGACAACGCAATGCATCACTACTTTTTACTACTCCAAGAGATAGCACCTTGGTTGACCAAAAATGCGTATCCTAAAGTTGATTTTTGCTTATCCAAATCACCTCTTTAATTAGCATCTGTATACCCAACCAAACACATGTTGCCACCATGGTAACACAGGGAGTAATCTACAATCCTTTTTAGGAATGCTGATTTTTTTTCATAGTAATTCAATGTTTTTTATTAGGATTTGATTGATATCTACTTACTAGTCCAACTGCATTGTAGATATCAGAGTTCGTACACGTCATAGCGTACATGAGATTTCCGATAGCACTGGAGTAAGGAACATTTTACATTCTTTCACGCTCTTGTGGAATCTTAAAGTACATTTCAAGACTAAGAGTTTGGACCTTCAAGATAAGAGTATTTATAAGCTTACAATCAACCATATGAAATTGTTTGAGAATGTTTTTTATGTATGACTCTTGTGATAAAGCTAAAATTCTTCTTAAACGATCCTTGTTAATTTTAACTCTTAAAATATAGGCAGCTTCCCTATGTCTTTCATCTCAAAAGTTAAGGATAATCATTCCTTTATGTTTATCATGAACTCCTTATCATTTCCAGCCAATAGAATATCGTCCACATATAAAGATAGTATTATAAACTTATCTTTTACCTGTTAACATACATACAATGGTTCTCTTTCATCATCTGAAATCCAGAGGATATGAACAACTCATGGAAATGGAGATACCATTGTCTAGATGATTGTTTCAAGCCATAAATCAATCTCATGAGCTTACAAATTTTCTACTCTTAGCCTTTTGAAACAAAATTCATTGGTTACTCCATGTAAACTTTTTCCTCCAATTCTCCGTTGAGAAATATTGTCTTTACATCAATCTAATGTAATTCTAGATCTATGTGTGCACATGAGCTACTATAGTCATGTCAATATACAACTTTTGGAATAATTAATTAATAAAATAATTTTTTTTTTTTAAAAAAAAAAGGCAAATAGTATTGTACATGTCTCTTTGACTTAGACTCACTCACATACTCACAAGCAATTCCTCAAATCCTCATTTACACTACCAGTGTCGGACCTAGAAAATTATTCAGGGGGTACATGAATAAAGTAATAAAAATATCTAAAATTAAAATAATATTAAATAAATAATGTTTTTATGTACAACAAAGTTCAATAATATAATATAGTTCAAATAAAATGAAAACATACATCATACTTAAACAAAGCAAGCAGTTTTACCCTTAAAAGTCCTAATAAAATTATTAAAATAAATAAAAATGGAAAACATAAAAAAAAAAAAAAAGAAAAATAACACAAAACTTATAACGATGTAAAACTATAAAGTAAACAAAAAAAAAAAAATGACAATATGTGGACAATTTTAATGCAATAACTTAAATCTTAAACTTCAAAATTTTAGGATTTATTGATGGAATGTATGTTAAATTTAAATTAGTAAAAATAAATAAATTTAAAAATAATAAATTTAGTAGGTTAATATGATATTATAAGTTATAAGATGCCAAGTAGAGATGAAGAGATGTCATGTGAAGAAGAAGAAAAAAAAAATTGTTCAGTAAAATTGTAAATGTTGTGTGGCAAACCAAAAATAGAAGTATCTAGTACTTATATAGGAGATAACATGTATCTAACTAAAAGGAAAAAAAATAAAAAATGAAAACTCTAATTAATTAGGAATAGGAAAAATAGTATGAGTAGGAAAGGTAGATATAAGAAAAGTAATAAAGAAAGTTAATTATATTATAAATAAAAATAATAAACAATAGTATTGCAAAAAAAAAAAAAGAGAAACAGTAAACAATTAAAAAAAAAAAGGAAAAGAACCGGACATCTCACAATAAAACAAAACAGGAAGAACTTCACTTAAAATAATAATAATAATAATAAATGAGAAACTATGTTTATTTTATTTAATTTATGCATTTATGAAATATTTGATTCATACGAATATCATGTAACATCCATGATTACTTATATAGTCTCAAACTAAGTATATAAGTGTTATATACTAAACGATTTAGTTTGAGATCAATAACATGTATCTAACTAAGAGGAAAAAAAATAAAAAAGGAAAACACTAATTAATTAGGAATAGGAAAAATACTACAAGTAGGAAAGATAGATATAAGAAAAGTAATAAAGAAAGTTAATTATATTACGTAGAAGATGTAATTTAATAATTGGCTGAGAACATTCTATATAATAATGAAATCCACTCATTCTTGTGATAAGTAAATAAGTAGTTTTCTTAAGTGTTGATTCGGGTCCTGAACAATAAAAGTGCTCGATTTTCTAACGCGACCCGACCTGGATACCTCTAACTCTGATCCGGTCGGTCACGCCGGGCACCCCAACGGATCCCTCTCAGACCCGACTCGTCGGGCTAAGCGAAACCCGTGGAGCGAACCCTAAACTCTTTCATACTTTCTGAAACATCGTTGGGTTGGGTTTTCTTTAAAAACTAAAAACAGGTAGGAAAAATTTTAAATTTTTAAATTCATTTTCAAAAATCATTTTTATAATAAAATTTCGGCACCATAACAGTTGTATTTTTAACGTTCCCGAAAAACCTGTTTACAGAAAACAACACTTCAACTAAAAACTTATCATTAACCCAACTTCTGGTTGCCCGTAGGCCTCAATCATGCATTTGATTTCCAAATCAATTCAATAAAATCCAAACATAATTTAATAAAACACATTTAATCAAAAGCAATTTTTAAACATCCACAAGCGATTAATTATAAATAAATTATACACTTTTAAAATATATTTACATGAAAATATAACTGCTGAAACAAAATGAGCTACTCAATGATGTCGTGTCGCGTTGGCTCACCCGCTGAAGGTAATGCTACTGATCGGCTACTTGTTGAGAGTACCTGAGGAGGTTTTTATATAAAACAGAAAATAATGAGCTAGAAGCTCAGTGAGTGATAATTTATCTTTTCTTTGAAACTCTGGTTTTCAAAACTTCCTCCTCTAAAAACATTTGAAAAGTATTCCTTGTTTCTAAAGCATTTCAAACTTAAATCTTTAAAACATCAACTTAAACATGAGAATTCATCTCTAAGCACATGCATGTATTTAAATACAAAACTTGCAACTGTAAATCATAAATAACTTTAATAATAATTATAAAATATCTTTTATCTCAAATAAGCTTTTCTTTTAAAAGCTGTTTCTCGATATCTTTCAAAATTACCATAGTATCCCTAAATCTGGGGTCTCTCAAGTCTAACGACTATGTGCGGAATTGCCCAGCGCTAACCATAGCTCGTCAACTCTTGAGACATCTCGCGGCTATGTGCGGAATTGCCCAGCGCTAACCATAGCTCGCCTGCTCTAAACATCTCGTGGCCATGTGCGGAACTTGCCCAGCGCTAATCATAGCACACGAAACACTACCCCACATCAGTAATGGCGACTCGACTGACAGACTCTGACACTTATTCCCCATGTTAGTGACTTATCCCTTCCCAGGACTGTGCCAACTGAAGTGGGATAGACCGGCCGGGTCTAAACTGATCTGTAATCTCTGAAAATCCCTTAGGGGATACTTTCTGGTTTTTAAAATACTTTTCCTTTTCTACTTTAACTTTCTGGTGCAAAAGCACAAATCTCTTTTCTGAGTGCGTAAAGCACTAAAATCTGATTTCTGAGTGCCATAAGCACTAAAACTCATTTTCTGAGTGCATTAAGCACTAAAACTGATTTTCTCAATTCAAACTTGAAAACTTAGTTTCTAAATTTCATTTCAACAACCTTATATGTATATGCATATAAAATCATATTCTCATTTCAAGCTAATGCTCATGCATATATCAATGCATTTAAAATAAACTCAAACAATCACTTATCAAATCAAATGTAATAATTTGAAATACTTTTAAAATCTTTAAATAAAACTCACTCACAAAACTGTTGACTGAAAATAGCGTGTGTGGAGCCCCTAATCCTCTCGCCTCGATCCACGAGCGTCCTCGTCACCTACATAACATATGGAAACGTAAATTTACGTTCACATCACTTCTGGAAACTCGAAATTACACAATCGTCCCTATATAATCCTTTTTACGCGCAACTTTCCATTTTGATTTATAATCTTAATCTTTCGCTTTTAATAGCTTCAATATTCCTAATTAAACTCACTAGGGTCGTCCAAACATTCAACGGATGCCATAAGGGTCAATTTACGAAATTGCCCTTTAAACTAGTTTATTGCGCGTTTTAGTCTCTCTCTAACTCTTTGACATTTTCTTCGTTCTCTAAGCTCCCAATATACCTAAACCCACTTGTTTTCCAACTTATTTTTACTCAAAATCAACCAATAAACAAATCAAATTAACATCCATTTCGAATCAACTTAAATCATCAATAAAATCATCAACATCAATAGTAAACAACTCACCCCTTATCTTCCTTGCAAAATCTCTATTTCTCTTCGCTTTGAC
This sequence comes from Nephelium lappaceum, assembly GCA_021234005.1. Classification (NCBI taxonomy): domain Eukaryota; kingdom Viridiplantae; phylum Streptophyta; class Magnoliopsida; order Sapindales; family Sapindaceae; genus Nephelium; species Nephelium lappaceum. Next base: position 18,788,543 of record CM038004.1, read on the forward strand.
TTAGTTTAGGGACTGTTTTGGGGCTGATTTTGGACTGGGTTTGGTTGGATCTTCCTCTCTTTCCTCTCCCTCGCACGATCTCTCTCTCTCGCGGCTGATCTCTTTTCTTTTCTCCTCGTTCTGCCGCTTATCTGTGCGTGCGCGAAAGGGCTGGTTCTGGTCGCGTTTACAGCTGGATTTGAGCTGGGTATGGCGAGCTTGAAGGACTGGTTCAACTGGGCTGGGTTCCGCAGATCGGTGCAGCTCGGACGGCAGCTCATCGCCGTTCTCTTCTGCTCTCTACCTCGCGTGATCTGCTGCAGTTCTGGTGGAGCTTGGCTGGTCGATCGGCGAGCTAGATCGGCGTCGAGGTAGCTGGTTCTGCAGGTCGGCGACGGGACAACATCTTGGCGTCGTCGTCGTCGGCAGCGGCAGATCGGGTCGGCTTCCAGCTGCTCGGCGACAGCTCGGTCAGCTTCTGCTGCCGTTCTGCTCGACCTCCGTTTGCGTTCTGGTTCGCGGCGACTGCAGCTGGTCGACGACAGCAGCTAGTCGGCGTTGGCGTCTTCCTCCGGCGTCGCGCAGCTGTCTTCTTCTTCTTCTTTCTTCTTCCTTCTTCTTCCTTCTTTTCTCTTTTCTTCTTTCTTTCTTTTCTTCTCTTCTGCGACATCTCACTCTCTCTCTCTTTAGATTTTAAGACAAACTTTGGCTTTATGCTTTCCTCCCCAAACTATTCTCTAAATGACGGTCACGTCCTGCTAAAATTTTAGTCTCCTCCCTTGACGTTTAGCTTAATTTTACTTTGACCACAATTATTAAAATTTATCTTCAAATTAGTCCCTTATTCACGTTAAAAATTATTCGATTTCCTTCATCATTTTATCATTCCGTTTAATCTCCAATCAAGTTTAATTCAATCCCTATGGGTTCTCTATAACCTTAAGCATTTCCATAAACCAATTAGGGTCTCCAATAATTATTTAGGGACTATATCTGGGGAAATCCGTAAAATCCAATTCGAGGACTTACATTTTCTGTATATGAGTAAACAGAAAGATAAATTTATAAGTTGTTATGAATATTTTATTTATTAGAAAATCAATGGTACTTAATGGAACAAGATATAATTAGAGAGGTATAACGGACTTTAATAACCTAGCTCTAACTATGAATTACTCATGGAAGATCAAATCATATAAAATGATTAAAACAATGGACACTAAAAATTCAGACTATATAAAATATTTACAATTTTGAGAATGTAACCTTAAGTGTTTTTTTTATTGAAACAACTTTAAGGTTAATAATAGTGAATTATTTAATATGAAAAATATAAAAAATAATAATAATAAAAATTAAAAATTCATTTTTAACCATAACTTAAAAAAAAAAATCCATTTTAACCTCCAAACAAATAATTTGAAGCTTATATTTACTTTACCCAAATTACCCCTACCACAAAATTTGTCCATCTACCCTTATTTTGTAAAATTCAAAATAAAACCCTAATGCAAAATTACATATTGCCCTCATATACATTAATGCCATAAAACATGGCCACCAAATCATTTTCCATCGCATTCCATCAAAACACAAGCCCCGGTTTAAGACTCGAGAATCGATTTGTGACTCGACAGTTCATTACGACCATCGCTGACCTTGTTTGACGGGAGCTGCCCGCCTTTCCTTTTACAGGACCCAGGTGCCCTCTTGGTACCCCACAAAATCCCTCTGGATTCTATTCCACTACATCCAATTAGGAATCTGAGGAGTAAAGCTTAGAACTGAAAATCATCAGAATTCAGAGAAACTTAAAATTTATTAAAATTTGTTTTCCATAGCTTAAAATTTCTTAAAAATTTCAGTAGAGTTTTCTCTATTTTCCGGGATTGCTAAAAACCTGCAAATCAAAATTTACACTTCTAAAGTTTCATACATTTTCTCAATTTCCAATTGGACCTTAGGTCAATTTCAATGACAATCTCTAACCACAATTTTTAAGAAATTAAAATCAAATCAGTTTAATATCAACTTAAAAATAAAAATTTCTTTACAAATCCAGAACTTTGCAATCCAAAAATAATCGATTTAATTTCATTACAGAATAAAGTTAACCATAATTAAATTATGACTAATATATTTATATTCAAAAGATATTTACAACCAAAAATAAAGTTCATATATTTTTTTGTGCATTGCCACTTATACATTCACATAAATTTTATTTCTTCAGCCACTTTTATTTGGATAGAGGGGAACATGTATCCTGTCAGTTGGACCTGCACCTGGGGAGGTTTTTTAACAAAAATTTATAAAATGTGAGCTACGAAAGCTCAGTGAGTACGAAATTTTCTAACTTAAATTCTTTTCTAAAAGGGTAACCTCCCTCAAACATTTATAAAAATTTCTATTTCTTACAGTTTTCAGAAATATAAATTCATAGTCGATAATAACAGAATTCAGATTCCAAAATAATAAAATTTAGAACCAACAGATAAAAATTTATATTAAAAATGGTAATCAATTTAAAAAATCTTCATAAAATTTCATATATGACAAAATTTCAAAATAGTTTCAAATATAACAGAATTTCATAAAATTTTAAAACCACCAATGGATTTCCAGAAGCATGCAGATAATGGTCACACGTACTGGGTGGGACGAACCACTATCCCCAGCACTAGTGACAGTCATCAGTGCTTCACGCCCAACATTCTTCACACTTTCTGGCATATACAGAAGACATCTCACTAACGCACTGCGGATTAAATCCATAGTGCAAGCTCGAAGTGAGAAAATACCCCTCGCATATATTTGGTGACGCGACTTGAATGACAGACTTAATTCCTCCTAGAGTTAGTGACAAACCATCCCAGGACTTGCCATACACACAGGGGTATTCCGATCGGCTCTAAACAGATATATATATATATATATATTTTTTTCAAATACCGTCAAATCCATAATAGATAGTGTAATCCATTGGGTTTGAAAATTTTAATAATTTCTTTATGCCACTCATAAATAAATTCATTTATTTCAATTTCTCATAATACTATATTTCATTTCGAATGACATATGATTCACATCTTTCCTGCATAAACCATAACACATTTAAACTCAAATGAGAGATCTAAATCAATTATTTATTTTCATAACTCAGATGAATAAATAGAATTATTTCATACTCAAACAACCTTAAACATAAAATTTTTAAAGTAGGATTTGCACTCATCATTTTTTATCACCGATAGGCTAATCAATCCTCCCATTTTTCTTGACTTTTGGACTTCAATTTGGTCACCTATAATTCACCATTTCAAGCCCAAAAATCCATCAATAACATGTCCATTTCATAATTAAAATAAATTCACATTTCCTTAACTAAACTTCAATTACATCAAAACTAATTCCATTGCTAATTTATCCAACACTTTCTAATTTCCATTTATTTTCATTCCATTGGTGTTTATTCAACATCATACATATTCAAACACTTTAATACCCTATGGTATCACATGAATTCAATTAAAATTCAAGGTGTCTTTCAACCTAACAAACATTAAATTTCATACCAATTCATCCATTTACTCAAAACTCCTTCCATCAATTGTCTCCATACCAATTAATTCATCAACCAAAACGCTTAAACACATTAAAATCCAACACCCACACTAGGCACCCATTCTTGCGGTCCACTACCTCCACACACACACAATCATTCATTTCATTTTTCTTCAATTAAATCACACAAATCATTACTAATTCAACTCATCTAACATTCAATAAACTAAAATCAATTAAACCCATCAATTATTATCATCATCCATTCAAACTCTAACATTTAACACACTAACAAAATCCAACCAAACTCATATCACATCCTAATTCAATTCCAAGCTTAAAATCATGATAAACAACCTTCAAATAACTCACAAATAACATCAACTCCTCCATCAACCACCATTTTCAACAAAACCCATAAAAACTCATCAAAATCACTTTAAATTAACTCTAAAACTTATCACTTAACTTACCTAAGTTTCTTGATGATTCTTGGTGCTAAGAGGATGAAGAGCTTGAGAGAATTCACCCCAAACCAACAGCTCATACCTCTTCTTTCTTGGCTGGACTCACGGCTTGTAAGTGTAGACACAAAACCCAGGCTTTTCTAAAAATCGGGTTTTGTGTGTGCGAAACCGGGTTGTCTGTAGCCACAAAATTTGATTTTTAGAAAAGTTTGAGTTTGTGGGTGCAGACACGAAACCCAAACTTTTCTAAAACAACGGGTTTTGTGGCTGCATAAACCCTGGTTCCACACACATAAAACCTAATTTTTAGAAAAAATGATTTTTTTTTTTTTTAAACTCAACTAAATTAATTTAAGTAATTAATATTGGTTTAGAAAATAAGTTAATTAAATTTGAAATTTTAATTAATTTAGAAATAAATTCAATTAAATGTTTTGAAAGTATTCTAATAATTAAAATAAAAAATATTAAATAAACATGTTTAAAATAAATTAAAATTAATTAAAATAAGAAAATGAAATATAAGTTAAAATTATGAAGAATAAATTAATTAAATTTTAATTTTGATTTAATGTAATTTTAATATGTTAATTTAATTTGTTAATTAAAATTAGGTTTATAAATTAATGACAATTTTAAAATAATTAAGTTTAATTAAAGTAAATATTCAGTTAATTAAATATGATAGGACCCTCCTAGATGCCTATTTTGAATCCGAAAAGACATTGTGATAAGTTGAGAAACTACACATGGTTCTAAACTTTCTAATGAAAATCATTTAGAAATCTAACAATACATAATGTGGTTTAATAAAAATTTCGACAATATAACGACTATTTATCCAATAATTCCACCCTGTAATAAACGAAATATACACTTCTAAAATATTAAAAAAATCTCAATTGTTTAGGACCTCCGGTTCCTCTTTCAAATCTTATTTCAAGACAAGTAGCATCATGTAACATATATAAATATCTATATATATATTTATAAAGTACGCTAGCTTTCATATGAAAACATAACTATAAAGTATGCTTATATCATTTGTAGACTCGAAAGCAAAAACATGAACGAAACTGACGGAAAATCAAATATTTCATAATGTTAAAGTATAGTACAATAAACACACACATGAATAGATGCCATGAAATACATAAAAAACATATACAATGTCAAAATATGATTTCCTTGCATCATTTGATCAAGTGGCCTACCTCTTTCTTTTCAAAAATTTCTTTCGAGACCTGACGGTTACCTAGAAAATGGTTTTAAAATATAAAAAGTGAACGCTAACTCACATTGAATGTATATAACTTTTGAAAACTAAATAAATCATTTTCGATAATAATTAACATAACATAAAATTGGTAAGAAACATAAAATCTCCATGATCCATATTGATTAATATCTAAAAATAATACTAAATTTACATCTGTATCATTTTGTATCATAATAAATTGAAAACATCTGTATGGATCATTTCTGCGCATTTATAAAATCTCAGTCTACACCAATTTAGTACCCAAGGAAAATCTGTTATACGTGGTGGAAATACTCAATTTACACGTAAAGCGAGGGGTAACATCTGTCATACACGTGTTGGGCGACTCAATGACTCTAGACATTTGTCATAGACATGTTGGGTGACTCTCTAGGATTTACATACATGAAACCTACTGACCTTTAGAGGAAATGATACAATCCTGATGTTCTAAAAGTCTCATTTCAATCGTTTTCAAATCTCAAATAATTTTCATATGCAAATTATATAATTCTATTTCTAAACATAAATATAAATCTTAATAAATATACTTGTCAAACATAAATAAATAATACTTAAAGGGTCGTTTGTTTTTTTGTCTGAAGACTGAATAGTGCTGCTGAAGACTAAAGATTGAATAGTGACTGAAACCTGAAATCTGAATGACATGTTTGTTTTTTTTTTTCTTTACGTCTAAATGTGTATTAATCTTATTTGTTTTTTAAAGTTAAAATTATCTGAAAACTAGTAATTTGACATTTATATCATTTCCTATTAGTTGTTATGTAACTTTATTTAATATAATACAAATAATTATAATAAATTATTTAGCAAAAGCTAAAACACTTTTATGCATATATTAATAATATTTTTATTCATAATTAAAATATGATTAATTATTATAGTAAAGTATTTTTTTAAAAAAATTATATATATAAATTATTATAATAAAGTAAATTAAATAAAAATAAATAAAACGGTATTAAGTTGAATTACTATTTTTATATATTTAAATAAAAAATAATATTGAAAGAAATATAATTAAAATGAATATGTATAATGTAAAATCAGATCAAATTTGGAAATATGTTTGTTGAAGTATTAAAAGAGATTTTTATGATGTAAAGCTAGAACAAACTAGAAAATTTATTATTTTGGGAAGGATAAAATTGGAACAATAAATTTATAAAATCATCAAATGATTTGGTATTCAGTGAAAAGTTAAAAAATGTAGTTTTTTATTTTCAGTGGTTTTGGGATGGTTTTAAGTAGTTTGATCACTTAAAAAAACAAACAAAAATCACTTAATTAACCTAATTCAGCACCATTAAGTGTTAAGTGCAAAAAACAAATGACCCCTAAGTTATTCTAAAACTTTTCATATAATAAACTCAAGTTGGAAAACAATAAATTCTTATTGGAATTTCAACTATGTAATCATATATACGTGTACAATTAAATTCTAATTTCAAACATATAACAAAATTAATAATTGAAGAAATTACTTAACCAACAAATAACTGATTTCTAATGATCCACAATTAATAAAATCTGAAATATAGCCATAAATAATCAATTCAAAATAAATAAAACGATCCACTCACAAATTAGGTTTCCGGCTCTATTTTGAACCATTAGCACTTGTATTATCCTTGGGTCCTTTTCCACCTATAAACAACACAAAAACTTATTTAAAATTCATAAAAATCAAATTAGAAAATTGAATTCGAAATTGAAATAATTGCACACCAAAAATTTGCTCCCAAAATATTTTCCTTATTTTCTCCTTTCTTATTTCTTTTTCTCCTCACAACTTACTATTTTTTTTTTTTACTTCTCCTTTTGTCGTGCAAGTGTTTGTGTTTATTGGCTTTGATTCTCATGGTCCACACACACACACACACCGCTTTTCAATTTACCTCTCATGGTTACATTGAAGTTGTCCAATATTTCGTGTTTTTCTTCTCTCTTTTGTGTCCACCAAAATGAACACTTTTTTGTATATATTTTTTATGCTTGAAAATAAATGAGTGCATTTAGTAGATAAATTGACTAACTTAATTTCCAATTTGGGCTCACATAAATTTTGAGCTCCATAAATGATTAATTGAACTATTTTTATCACATCAATTAGGCTTTTTAATTTGAAATTTTTAATTGAGCCACTTAACTTATTCATATGAGCCTCATTTATGTTTTATTTTTTTAAAAAAATATTCTACTGAATCTAGTTGGATCCTAGTGTTACAAAATTAATGTTATTATTAATTAAATTAATGTTGATATTATATTTTGATTTGTTTTGTACAGATGCTAGTCATGCAAGTTAAGTTCACAAATTATTCCCAAAGATATGTCAAGAAGTACACACTATAGTTTCAAAGAGATTACTGGTCTAAAACAAGCTCTTAGTAAAAGAGAACTCCTAGAGAGATTCCTAGAAAAGACCCTGTTCAGACATTTGATGGAGATAACCCACAACCAGATATTGGTTGTCCTTCTGATTCTAATCATTCTTGCTTGAGAGTTGGAAATTCCTTGTGCTAGCCTTAATGAGATGTGGTTTGAAATTAGAGGGCGGAGTTGGTTACTTTTCAATTTCTATTTTAAGTAATAAAACCTCACAAATATACAAATCGTATAGTTGTTCGTATAGTTGTTGTATAACAGTTACGGGATCGTCTCCACATAGACGTGAGAATTGATTATCAAACTAGTCCTAGATAAAAATAAATTAATAAGAACAAATAAAAGTGTGCTAGGATTCTGGATTTCACTTAGAGATAAAAATTAATTATTAAAACATCAAAGATTTATCGGTTGTGTTTATCATTAGTTTATCTCTAATCCTCTCAATACATCTCTTCCGATAATGCATTGAAAATACTTTTGTCTAGCAACACCTATCTTCTGATGGCTATCGAATAAATAAGAGCTCATTAAGTTCAAGATAATCTATTATCTAAGTTGGATTGGTATTTTTATAAGATACTCGGTTATCACTTGAGCATTCACGGTGACCTAGCTATCACACGAGTAGCTTATTTCCCTTTCCTAACCTAGGGTAGGCATTTTATTGAACACTTTGTGTGCTGTTCCTTTTGATCTCAACACACAACCTCAAATCATGTATATGGTAGTCAATCACATGCAAGCATTAAGTTCTAAATTGCCTACTCAACATACACACCATCTTCAACAATTGATAAACAAACTCTATTAATATTAAATAATCAATATCCATCATAACCCAACACAATATAAAAATAAATGGATACATACAAACGAAAATTTATGAAAACACAAAAGAAGTTGAGAAAACAACCCATGAATCTTTCCTTTCCTGAGTTTAAATCCATGGAGGTCCTCTCTTTCGAATTCTAACTCTAGCATCCTCTTCTCCACTCATGCAAAACATGCTCTCCAAAGTATGGGTGAATGGGGTTGGTGGGTGAAGTTTTGAAGGAAATGGAGATGTTTAAGGGATGAGAATCAAGGGTGAGAGAAGGGGCATGAGAGCCCCATTTTGAGCCCCTGTAAAACTAGTGAAAATGGTGTAGTTTGAGTGTATTTATAGGGATGAGAGCTAGGACACGAAAATTGGATTGGAAGGTTGCAAAATTACCATTTTTTTTCAAGCCTAACACTCATCAGGGCACTTGGTTGGCTTAGAAGCCCCAAGAGGTGCGCTTTTGGCAATGTGTGGCACTCCTTTGGGTGCTTAAATAGGATTAGGTGAGCAAGGGAACGTGCTTATGGCAGTGAGGGGTACTTGTTGGAGCACAGGCAGTGGCTAGGTGCCTAAGAGGGTGTACCGGGTCTAACCTTTGCTCAGTAAATTGATCATATCTTTCTTTACAAATCTTCGATTCATGAACCGTTAATTGCTATGAAACCTAGATATTCGTAGCTTTAATTTGATAGGTTATAGCTTATACAACTCAAAACGATGACTTCGCACAAGCTCTCATAAGTCAACCTATCTTTCATGCTCGAAAATCCATGGTTAAGTGAAACCCGTGGAGCGAACTCTAAACTTTCTAATATTTACTAAAACACTGTTGGGTTGGTTTTCTTAAAAAAACTAAAAAGGCGTAAGAATTTTTTTCGATTTTTAAACATATTTTCTAACGAAATTTCGATAGCATAACGGTTGCATTTTTTACATTCTAGAAAAACCTGTTTACAAAAATCAACACTTCGACTAATATTTAGCACCAACCCAACTTCTGATTGCCCGTAGGCCTCAAACATGCATTCAATTTCCAAATCAAACTTGATAAAATCAAAAACACAATCTGTAAACCACATTTAACTCAAAAACAATTACGAACCTATAATTACAAAACTACAAATTATTATACAATTCAAAAGGTATTTACATGTGAATAAGACTGATGCAAATATAAGCTGCACAAAATGGCATTGTGTCGCACTATCTCGCCCGCTGGAGGTGATACCACTACTTGGCTACCTGCTGAGAGTACCTGAGGAGGTTTTTGTATAAAAATAGAAAAATAATGAGCTAGAAGCTCAATGAGTGCTAATTTGTCTTTGGTTTAAAAAATTTGATTTCTAAACGTCCTCCTCGAAAAAACTGTTTAAACAAACAATTTTTTATTTCTCTAAGCATTTCAAACATTGATTTCTTAAGCTCAATATCAACATGAAAATTTATATAAGCGCAAGCACGCATTAATTTCAAAAGCTCATACTTAAGATTATATATAGTTTGAATAACAATCATAAAATTTCTTTTCTTTTCAAATTTACTTTTCATTCAAAACTATTTCTTGGTAGCTTTCGAAAATACCATAGTATCCATAACTCTGGGGTCACGTGGCCTCTGTACGAGGAATGCTCCAACGTAGAGGACCAACCATGATAGCTCTAAGACATCTCGCGGCTATGTGCAGAATTTCTCAACGCTAACCATTGCACGCGAAACACCACCCCACATCAACAGAGATGACTCGATTGATAGACTAGGACACTTTGTACCCTCAATTAGTGACTCATCCCTCCCCAGGACTGTGCCAACTGATGTGGGATAGACCAGCCGGATCTAATCTTTTCTGAAAATCTCTAAGGGTATACTAATGGCTTTGAAAATGCTATTTCTTTATTTTCTTAATTCAAACTTGAAAACTTGATTGTTGTAATTATATTTTAACATAGGCTTTTAAACTACTTAATTCATAATACTAAAAGCTTAACAACAATATATATATAATCAAAATCCTCATTTCAAGCTATAACTCATGCATGTATTAACGTATTTAAAATAATTTCAAGTAAGCAAATAGTTCATCAAATCAAACTCAACAAATTTAAAATACATTTAAAATCTTAAAAAAAAAAAAACACTCACAAAAATGAAAAACTTCAAAAGGCGCATACGAGTCGCTACTCCTCTCGTCTCGATCCCCGTGCGTTCTCATCACCTACACAACATATGTATACGTAAATTTATGTTCGTGTCAACTTCTGGAAACTCGAAATAACTAAAATTACATGAATGCCTCAAATTGACCATTTTTACGCGTAAACCTCCCTTTTTGTTTTTTTTTTATTGATTCTAGGGTTCCAAACTCCATTTTCTTTGTCTGGAACCTATTTATTATCACTTAGGGATGTTCTGGTATTAACGAACCGCGTTCGGAGGCCCGAAATGAAAAACATCTGATTTTAACCCCTTTAAGCTGAACACTATTCATTGCCCTACTCGGGGCTTTTCTTGGTTCTATTTTCTCTCCAAACATCTTCCCAACTCGCCCTCTAGTTTGTCCAAATGTCGGTATGGAAGGAAACGGCCATCGGTAGGCGTTTTAGGCTAAAAATGCGTTGTTTTCGTTACTAATTTTTGGCGTTTTCTTAGTTTTGATTTCTAAATTTAATTTTTCACTTTTAATAACATCAACACATCTAATTAAACTTGTTAGGGTCATCAGAACACTCAATGAACGCAGTATAGGGTAATTTATGGAATCACCCTTCAAACTAGTATATTTAGCGTTTTATATTCTTTTCAAGATTTTGATATCTTTCTTAGTTTCCATGGCCTCCAATAAGCTCAAAATAAAGTCCATTTCGTTCAACTTTTCATTGGACCATTTTGCCCCTATAATAAACTTAGATTCTCAATTAACCTTAAACTAAAAGTTTCAAACTTTAACACCAAATTCCACTAAGAAATTTTTATCAACACAAGTGTACATTTCAAGATTAAATTTGTTTCCAACATCATCAACTTGGGCAGCCCCCTTAACACACCCTAACTCATCAATTTCTAACCCACATTCACATGATTTTGTCCACTTTTAGTTACACAACAAATCAACAACAATAAATCATGTCAAAATTCACTCAAACATTTTATTAAACACATTATCTACACCCATTTAAATCATACCAATCTCCATTCAAACTTTAAAGTTTCTCCAACACAACCCTAACATTTCAAACCTCAATGATTTCTACATAATATACTCTTGTTTTTGTCACTAATTACTCAACTCACAGAATCCATAAAGACCAACATCAAATCTCAACAAAATCTCCAACACAACATCAACATAAACAATTTCGAGTTGAACAACTTACCCCTTTTTCACTTTGGTTTCTTGCTCAATCTTGGTTCTCTAACTTAGGTGAGCTTGAAAGTTTGGTGGAAAGCTCGAAAATGGCATGAAATAACTAGATCCACATCACTTCTTTCTTGGCCGAGCTCACCCTTTTTTCACTCTCTTTTCGGCCTCGATTTGGTTGGTCACGGCTTCTGCGTTTTGCTTCTAGTTGGTGTGTGAAATGGCTGGTTTGGAGGTTAAAAATCACTTGAAGCCACTTGATCTTCCTTCTTCCTCAAGCTTTAGGTTGAATCTACCTCTCTCTCTTGCTCAAATTTCTTCTTTCTGCTTTTGGTTTCTAGTGTCACAGCTGCACTGGTTTGGAGCGAAAATGGCGTGATCTTCCTCTTCTTCTTCTCCCTCACTCGATCTCTCTCTCCCTCTCGCTCAATCACTTCTCTTTCTTGGCCTCTCTCTTATCCATTTCTGTCGTTTGTATTTGGTTCTGCGTTTGTGGCTATTTTTATGTTTTGCTTAAATGGAGACCAAACTTCACACTTGTTCCACTAACAAATCCAAAAATGATGGTTACGTCCTTGAAAAATTTCGTTTCCATCCCTCAGCTTTTAGCTTAATTCTACTTGACCCTAAATATTAAAACTTGTTTTCAATTTAGTCCCTAATCACACTTAATAATTACTTAATGCCATTTACCATTTTATCATTCTATTTATTCTCCAATTTGGTTTAATCAACTCTAAAGGTTCTCTACAACCTTAGGCACTTCCATTGATCATTTAAGGTCTTAAATCATCACTTAGGGATTATTACTGGGAAGACCGTAAATATATAAATCGATGGTTTACAATGGGTTTGTTTGGGCATTCTAGGTATAACACTGACTATATGCTCTTTTTTATTAATGAAAATTATTTAGTTTATATATGTATATATATATTGTAACTATATATTTATTTTTTGTTTAATATGCATTATAGTGGGAGTGTGTTGAAATGTTCCCATACTTGGACGACAAGGTAGGGTACATAATACCAAACGGTTTGGATATGTCAAGGTTTAGGAATTGGTTTTGTAATAAGAGAAAGAGTAAGAGAAAGGATGTAGGAGATTGGAGGAATGAGTTTTACCTTGTAAGTGTCTACCCTAACCTAAATTTGTTTCCATTTGTTTACTATCCATGCTGTGTAATATATTAATTATATATATATATATTGTAGTGTATAGCTTCGAGAAAGATTCTTGAAACCACCGACAATGAGAGAGAGATGGATTATTAGAGGACCTTTGACCTTTGGCATTTGGTTGGAGAGAAAGTCCATAAAATCAACGGCGGAGAGGGTGATGATGGCAACGAAGAGGGTGATGATGATGATGTTGAGGGTGATGAGCAGGTGGAGGGTGAAAGGGAAGAGGGGGAGGAGGATGAAGAGAGGGAACAGGGGACAAAAAGTGTGCATGATGTATGATGGGGGTACAGTACGTCATCTAGACCCTTTCACCCTTAGGTACGAATCTTATATTATTATTAATTTATAATTTAAATTAGGTGTAAATTATATATTATAATTTCTATAATATATATTTATTTATTTATTTTCAGAAACCTCAAATGAAGGTTCACAAGATGATGAAGCTGTTGAAGCATATTGCTAGGAAGTAGTAAACACAAAATAAAATGATACAGACATAGAACAGGATGTTAAGTATCATGGATAAGAGACTGAAAAGGGTGAAGATCGACTAAAAATCAATGGGCCTTTGGATGATGATATTGCTGAGAGTTCTACCCGAGACCATGATTACAACCAGCATATCCATGACTTAGCACACCATAACTCAGGTGTTGGATCATCACATTGATGCCTAAGACCACAACCAATATATCCATGAGTCAGCACGCCATAAGTCAAGAAGGGATCATCACATTAATGACAAGGACCAGGACCACGACCAACACATCCATGACTCAACATGCCATGACTCAGGGGGAGATCATCACATTGGTAATGTTTAGGTAAGTTTAGTTGGTTTATTTACGTTTTAGTCTTTTGTATCAAGGTAAATATCTAATTTAAAATAGTGAATTTCTTTAAATTATAGGTGCGGATGATCCATGAACGGGGCAAGCGAAAGATTAAGCCATCGACATCTTGTAGGATGCCATACACGGATCCTCTGCACCCAAACCCTTAAAGAGTTGTCCTCGTTGGCACGATATTCAAAATGAACTTTTAGGATTATAGATATTTTCCTTTAAATATGAATCCGTTTCTAACGTTTATAATCTCTTATATTTAAAAAACTTATCAAATTAGTTTCTAATATTAGTCAACAAATGATCAAACGTTACATATATGGGAATAGTTTCATTTTTTAACATTCATTGATGACAAAAGGACATGTATCAATTGAAATTTTTTTAAAAAAATTAAATGAAAACAATAATTAAAATTTAACATCAAAATGGTTTTTTACCTTTTTTTTCCTACCGTTGAATGTCAAAGATCACACCAGATTTATTAATTTGATGAGTTTTTAAAATGTAAGAGATTATGATATAAACGTTATAAACATATTCGTATTTAAAAATGAGAAATTTTAAAAAAATATAAGAGTCAAAATGAAATTTTCTTTTTTCCCTTTTTATTTTTTTTTGGTTTTATCAATATAAAGTTAAAGCATCATTAGATTCTTACACAATCATAGGCATAAGAGGATGATTAATTTTCAATTTAGGAAAGTAAAATTATTTATTCACTTATTTATAAATACCTTATTTATGTTGGCTCAAATGTCTTAGAAAGGAAAAATAAAATAAATAAATAAAGTCTTAGAAAGGAAAATAAACACTTCGGACTGAAAAAACCATTTTTCTGCTTAGCCATTCTATTAACTCTAAGCCTAAAAACAATTCCTAAGACATCAAAAGTAAACACTAAGCCTAAACACAATTCCAAAGACATCAAAAGTAAACATACTACGGGAGCAAAATAAATAAACAAACATTCTACTATCATTAACAAAAGAAGAAAGAGATAAAAAGTACTACCAAAAACTAGAGCCTCCTCCCAAATTTGGGATTATGCTAAAACATTATATTATATATTAGACACTTATTTATTTATAAAATTTTAATTCAATCAAATGTTAGATACATAATTTTTCTTAAGTTGATGGTCTTATCACTTAAAACTAAATCATTGTTAGATTGAAGGAAAGTTCTTTATCATCAAATCATATTAAATAATATCAAATACATAATTACTTCCTCCATTTTTATTCCATTTCTAATTTATGAAATAGAAGAATGATCTATACACAGATACAATCCAACTGGATTAATATATTTTGGGTGTTAGTTTATGATATATGTCCATTTTCTTGGGCAAAGAATGTGAAGGCAAAATTGTAAGCCAAGAACAACCAATAAAAGCCTAAAAATACTCCATACCAATCTTTACTAAACACACCCGTCAGTCATCTCTCTTGAAGGAATTGCAAAGATTACTATACAGTATGCACCCATATTCATTTATCTTGGAACTTCATTGGTTACTAAACACACCCATTAGTCATTTATCTTTAAAGAACCACCAAGGATTCTAAACACCAATTGGATATATCAAAACCACTACTAAGCATACTAAACACACCCATTTGTCATTCTTGATTTATGTCAGATTTTGCCCATGCATAAGTAAATAGAGGTTTCATATGTAGGTGGTGCACGTTGGAAGGCGGTTAAATAAAAACAAACAAACGCGGCTTCAAGTTAAAAGTAGAGGGGAGAAACCAAGCAGGAACCAGAGACACTGCTAAATTTGAGTATTAATTCCTTCACTTCTAATTTAACAACTATTTTGAATCCAATTAAAAAACCCTCGAAAACCAAAAACCTTCTTCTAGATTTCCAGGAATATTCTCTTCTTAAAAACCTTTTGAAAAATAACACACACACAATAGTACGTAGCAATACAGACAGAGATGACCATATTGACAATTAAGAGGGTCCCAACGGTGGTGTCCAATTACCAGGAGGAGGTGGAGGAGAGTTTAGAGGTGGGCT
Source organism: Nephelium lappaceum (assembly GCA_021234005.1). Classification (NCBI taxonomy): domain Eukaryota; kingdom Viridiplantae; phylum Streptophyta; class Magnoliopsida; order Sapindales; family Sapindaceae; genus Nephelium; species Nephelium lappaceum. The sequence continues at coordinate 18,804,467 of CM038004.1, forward strand.
GTGGCCGGAATTGCCTCGGAAAGTGTTGTTTACCTGATATGTTATTTCAGTTGTGTTTATTTTGAGGGTTACTTGATTTTTGTTTGTTTGGAGACAAAAAGAAAACAATTTTTTGTTTTCACGTATATTTGTCTTCTAGTGAACTTAATTCATATTTATATAACAAAAAAAAAAAAAAATTAAACGACTTGAAATACTACACTTGAAAAAATATCTTTTGATTTAAAAAATATATATAACTTTTAATTAATTCCTAATGCTAAACATAAGTTTTTCTAAAAAAATAAATAAATAAAGATAATCTCGTGTAACCGTTGGTCACTACGGTAGCTATTTGTCTACGTGAGACTTTGGCCTTATTGTAGTAAGGGTGTGGTAGAGGTAAGGATGCTTTCATGTTCTCTGCCACACCCCTTAAGGAGCAAGGTCAAATTTCACGTGGATAAATGGTCATCATAGTGACCTACGGTCACTACATCCACGATCCTATGCTTGAGAAGAGTTGGGCATCTACAGTTTTGGAAATTGTTGATTAGATTGTTTGAATATCTAAAATATGTTTATGATTTGTAAAAATGTTTGATTGGATTATGTTTAAAAAGTTATTGAATATATAATCTTAGAAGTTACGTTTTATGTTTTGTAAAAGGATGATCATAAGCTAATTGTTTCGTGAAAAATGTAATGTTTATACTTTACAGTATCCAAGCTGCCTCTCTATGCATCCAAGAGAAAGGATTTAGTTGGGAGTGAGAGCTCATGCAAGGAGGAGGAGCCTCAGATGTCTTTCTTGCACAATTTAGTTCTAGGACAATGGGAGGATTGAATGAAACGAGGCCTCTTTCGATATGATGTAACTACTTGTGAGACAAGAATCACTCCTGAAAAATATTCATTCATTACATAGCTGAATGAGGGACGACACCTCAAGAAACGCCCTACTGAGTTTCGTGTTGATCAGGTTCTTCAGCCCTTCAATGAGGACAAGTTCAATTTCACAAAAGTTGGACAGGAAGAAGTGCTTTTTTGGTTTGAAGAAAGCGGTGAGAGCAAAAGTGTTTATTTCCGTAATGCACATGTTCCTGCTCAATCAAACTCTCCTAGTGTAGTTGCCATCAATGTAAGCAAATTCACATGTATTGTGTCCGTTAAAAGTGCTTTTCATTAAAACTTATTTTCATATATTCTAACAAAAAGCACTTGTACTCAAATGTTAAGAAGAGATAAAACTGTAACTGCATTATAGCGTCACATGTTTTATACTAATGGGGTGTGTTAGTTTTGATTAATAGGTAAGTCCAATCGAATATGGGCACGTTCTCTTGATACCTCGAATTCTTGACTGCTTGGCGCAGAGGATTGATCATGCAAGCTTCTTGCTAGCTCCTTCAAATGGCTAAGGAAGCAGATGACCCCTTCTTTAGGCTAGGTTACAACAGCTTAGGTGCTTTTGCTACTAAATCACCTTCACTTTCAGGTAATAAACATCTGTATTTTCGTTGATCTAAGTTTATACTTGATCGAATGTATGGCTTATAGTCACTAGTTAGTAAAATGGAATATAACCGAGAAACAAATCTTAACGATAACATTAATAATAATGATCATGCATCATAAGATCATTAAAATCTTTGCAGTGGATTTTTGTCTGAATTGATTGATCATTTAATAATGAATTAGTGACAAATGATTGTTTGATTTGGCTGCAGGCGTACTTCTTACAGTTGCCTTTCCCGGTTGGGAAAACTTCAACTTCAAGAATTAATGACACTCAAAAAGGACTACAAGATAGAGAAATTATGGTTTTAGAGTTGTCAGATTACCCCGTTCGAGGTCTTATTTCCAGGGCGGAAAATCTATTGCTGATCTTAGTAATGTCGTTGCCAGTTCTTGCATTTGCTTGCAGAAAACCAATATCCCTTTCGATGTGTTGATCTCAAATTGTGGTAGAAGAATCTTTATGTTTCCTCAGGTAATTCCTTTTTTTCTCATGATATTTTGTTGATATGTTATTTTTAAGGGTTGATTACTATATATATTTTGAGTAAAACAAGAGTTTTTAAATTTTTTGCCTTGAAACATGAGTAAATCCTGCTCCACAATTTGTGGGGCACATACCTTTTTTTTTAATAATTTCATTCTCACCAATGTACTCAACGTGATTGATATATTTTAGGATTTAGATTCATTGCTGATCTAATTTATACTAATGTTTTGAAAAATTTAATGACATAGTAAACCTCATAAATATATGGATAAGATTTGTTTATATTTTATGTTTTCTCACTCACTTTGAATTACAATTTTTTTTTCTTTTTTACACAGAAACATAAACATATGTCATATCAGCACAGAATTCAGGACCATATTTTTAGCCAAATGAGGATAACATGAGGCTCAATTTAATGCTTTGACACATAAATTAGACCACCTTAATTGCGATATGGCTCGAGCTCACATTATGATAATGTTTTAATTCGTGTGTAGCACTAGTGTTACGCGGAGAAACAAGCGCATGGAGAAGTTAATTCGGAGCTGCTTGAAATCACAAGTAAAGCTGTTTGGGAGGTTAGTGGGCATATAGTCCTAAAGAGAAGAAAGGATTTCGAGGAAGCATCCGAGGAATACGCATTGAGACTGCTCACCGAAGTCTCTCTGTCGGAAGAAAGATTCGGGAGGTGAAGGCCTACATCCTGGAAGCAGCAGGCTTGCAAGAATCTGATATGTCGGAAAACAACACAAATCAGGAGGAAAATTCTCTTAGCAATCTTCCTGGTCCTCAGGCCTCACATTTACCTCAAGACTGTATGGTCTAGCATTAAGGGATTATCGATTGTCGTCTTGTATTTATAACCAACTCAAAAGATTAGTATATATATATATAAATGCAATGTTAGGATCATATATCGGACAAAATTTTTGTCACCATAAAATGAACGGGGCATGGAAATTGGCAGAATTTATAACTATCCTGGCATCACTTGTCATGTATCAAATGTTTATCGTGGAAGTAAGAAACTTCATTGTAATCTCATCCAGTAAGGTTTAGTGGCAAAAAACGCTAATTTATTCTGGTAATATCACAATTTTGAATGGCTTCCAACACAAGTGTATCTAAAATGATAGAAACTTTGTTGTAAATAATTGATACTAGATAGTAATACAGTTACCATCTTGAAACAATTTTGTTTCTATTGAATGTTGGTGGTAGTTGATTACGTAGAGCTCTGAAACACTGGTGGAATGTTTTGATAAATTTTAATTTTAAATTAGTTATACTGGTGTTAATTTCGATATTATGTGAAGAATTTTCATAATATGTGTCCTAACATTAAGGAGCAAAGTTTATAGTTAGAGAATCATATAAAATATTGCAGACTCTCATGTTTTGCGAAAAATTAAAATTTATATTTTAATTGATATGATCTTATAAATGAGAATCGTTATTAAAGTGTACTTCGATTAGGACCTATAACTGATTTAGTTGCATTACTGTGTAGCGATGAAAAAAGGGTTAAAATATGTGTTTTTTATTTTTTCTAAAAGAAAAAAGTTACAATAGATGTTTGACATACTAACTTGATACTAAGAAAAAAGTAAAGTGGCACTTTCATTCAAATGGTTAATGCACTTTTTTTTTTTTTTTTTTTCATATTTATGATAGAAGTTTAAGTCTCACAATACATATTTATCAATATGTGAAAAATGTTTTTCTTATTATTGTGAGAGTAGATGTATCTTCCGATATAGATACAGATTCTCCAAGTTTTGGTAAATCTTGGACAATTGATGTTAATTCAATTCCGATTATCTTGTAATTTTTCAAAAGAAAGAAAAAGTTATATGAGCTTAAATTTTTAGATTTGAATCAAATTTTTGGTGAATGACTAATGCAGTCTCTTTGTAGTATCATAAAATTTTCTTTTCAGCCTAGCTGATAATATTGGAAATTTAACACACCACTCTTTAATAAGAGTGATTGAATATCTTCCTTAACTCTAAGAGATTAAGAGTTCAAATATCACATCTTTTAACTCTTAACTTTAAGAGATTAAGGGTTCAAATGTCACTCATGTTCTTTAAAATATAAGGTGAGGATATGAGTAATCATCTCTCTATTATAAAAGTAATCATTCAAGCCACTCTATCAATCATTTATCTTAGCAAGTTTCGGTAATCCTCTAACCCATAATGTGTCAATATAAAAAAACATTTGAAATATATATATATATATATATATATATTGAAACTATATTATTTTGAATATTAGTTAAACATTTTTGGTTTAGTCAAAAACATAAAAAGTAAATAATAAAGAATATAAAATCAACAGCTGGAAAAATAATAGCAAAATTGCATGAGTTTCTGTCGTTTCTTTTCACTTTTATTTGTTGCTCATTGGAGAATAAGCGAACTTTGCACGTTTATTCAATTTTAGTTGAGGTATATTCATCTGAAAAACAAACATTTAAATCCTCTAATCCTCTATTGGATCATCAAAAACTATAAAATAGTTTATTTTTTATAAGACATTATAATTTAAATCATCAAAAACAGCTTATTTTTCCTAAGAAAACATGAAATTTATCTTCTATTGTATCAATCTTTTGGATGAGGATAAAAATTTAGTGACATCCCTAAAATAAAGAAATCAATACGTATTTTAATTTTTTTGTTTTTATTTTATTAATTTAATTGCAGTACAAAATCTTTATGAATCTCAACTCAAAAGAAAGCTTTAATTGCTAAGATTTAGATCAAATCCTCTAATGTTTTTTATAATATCAGTTAGTTGAAGATGATGTACTATTTTTAAAACCAAAGAAAGTGAAAAAAGGTATATCAGTCATTGATTCCCGTACTTGACTTATTTCGTCCAAAGATTATTATACATCAAATATACTAAAGTAGATAGCAGCTGACATCGTTGGTTTAAATGTTAGTTGCTCCATGCCTTGGCATGGTTCTACACCCGGAGAAGCCAAAAATAAGCTCTCGCACTTTTATATATAGGTTCTCCTCATCCTCGTTTGGGTTATTCCTCTACTTTTGTGTGGACGTATCTTTCTCATATAGGAGCAATATCCCGGACAATACCAATAGTGTTTCTACTTTGGTTAATTTCGGTAGTCCTTTGGGCTAATTTCAGTCCTAAAAAAAAAAAAGTACTAAAATCTTTAAAATTTGTGAAAATTTGCACAAATAGGATGTATTAAAGGTTACCATAAATATGATAAAAATATATATATATATATGTATATATGTGTGCGTAAAAGTAAAAGACCCGCATGCATGTGATGATGTCAACTCTGAATCGGGTCGTTTGAGTGTATTAATTACGCGGAATTGGGTCGTTTGAGTGTAAATGAAAAAGGAAAAGTTTGAAATATGAGGTTGATGATGGATCGACCAAACCAAAACCCCCTTTCATGGGAAGTTCACTGCATATATCATGTCAACGTCGTCAAGCCAAAACATCACAATATAATAAGACTTGTTTTGAATGTTTCAGCGGTACTATATATATCATGTTAACGATGAATTCTATCAATAAAAACTTTAAGTTTTGGGAGACTACTGTCCCAGGAGAGATGGCACAAGATTTTCTTTTATTTATTACATAACGAATACTTATCATGGTGAGTTTATGAAGACAAAAAGTAGGATCCTGATCCAACTATTTATTTTATTAACACTCAATTCAAGGAAGGGGTAGATTCTAGCCACTTTCCGTGGCTAGATTTCATTGTTTATAGAGAACGTATGAGATGGGTTTTCTAGAATAAGAATAATTTAGTTTAGGAATATTATTAATTTAGATTTATTTTTATTAAGGATTTAATATTATTTCCTTTAAGGAATTGATATTATTTCCTTTTAAGTTCCAATGAGTTAGTTGATATCATTTCCATTAATTAGATTGATACTATTTTCTTTGTTGAGTTGTTTTTTTTTAAGAAAAGATTTGTTCATTAAGAATCGTAAGACTATAAATAGCCATGAACATTTGGAGTTTATGATATGTTAAGAAGTTATAAGTTTGCTTTAAACATTAATAAAATTTTGCATATTTGTTTTTCTCCTTATTCCTAGAATTCGCTCGAGTTAGAGTTAAATAAATTCTGTTATCAAATTCTAGAGGGATCAATTTACCTAATTTTGTGGGTTAATTGATTTAATATCTATCCTATCATGTGACCTGAATTAGGCGATTAGAGCTCGTAGTTGGATCTAGATTTAAGTTCTTGACAACTTTTCTTTTTTTTTTTTTTTAAATCTGATTGATGTGTGAATTTAAGCTAAGGTGGGATATGCAGTAACATAACCCAGCCCTAGTCTTCTGTTTTTGGGAAATTATCAAAATTCCCCAGTATTCACTATTATGCCTTCAACATTTTCAATCTTAAGTCAGGAACAATAAGTTGCAACATAAAACTGGAATTTGTGCAATCAAGTCGCGATGTCAACAAATAACATATTGCAGTGATCCAATCGTGATCAACAAATATGGCCATAATATGCTAAGTTTAACTTATCATATTGTGCTCAGTTAAGTAAAAGATCGACTAGTGATATTCAAATTATTACAAACACAACAAACTAAATCATATTGCCACCTCTAACTCTAGGCAAATGACGCAGTTGCCTAAAGTTAGAGGTGCCAGGATGAATTATTTTGTCGTTGCTGATAACCATCATCGCTGAAGTTTCTTTTTTTCTTGAAATCCTATCATCGCTGAAGTTAAAGATTTCAATATGGCTGTGTTCCGTATTTATACTAAGGAAAAATTTCAAAAAAATTCCTGACTTTTGATAAATTATTTATTTTTTGTCATATGATTTTATTTTTATCCGAAAAACATCATGCCGTCACTCTGCTAATAGCAAAATAGATCTGATATATACAGAACGTAAAAAGACCTAACTACCCTTGGTTATAATATTTTAAAAAATAAATAAATAAATAAATATTTAAAAAAATAAAAAAAAAAGAGACATGAACTCGATCATCATCATCTTCAACCTCTTCGATCTTCATCTTCAATCATCTTTAACATCTTCCTATTCAGAATCATCAATCATCTTCAATCATCTTCCAATTCAAAATCATCAATCATCTTCCACATCCTCTTCTCCCTGTCTTCTCTCCCCTTCTCTCTCTCCTCTCTTTATTCTCAATAGAACCCTCTAGACTGGGTTTCCAGGCATCTTGACTGGAAACCCAAAAAATGGCCCCAAACAAAAAAAAAAAAAAAAAATCAACAAAAATTAATTATCTTCAACAACGAAATTAAAAAAAAAAAAAAAAAATCAATAATCTTCAACAACAAAAATTGGAAAAAAAAAAAATCAACAAAAAAATTTGAAGCCTTCCTAGGGTTTCCAAGCAATATCATCAATCATCAAACCCCCCAAAATCAATTCAAAACCAAATATAATCAATCAAACCAACATAATCAATCTCCCACAATACCATTAAACACAACATCATCACTAGAATCAAAATAACCAATCAAACTGAAAAAAAAAAAAAAAAAAAAAAAAAAAAAAAAAAAAACCCATCCAAGTTTGAATCGACGAACCCAGATGGTTCATCTAGGTTCATCAATTCGAACCCGCATAGATCTTCATTGGGTTTTAACGGGCAACAAGACGGTGGCATTGGACAACGACTAAAGGGTGAGAGGTGATGGTGTTGGTGGTCGGGTTGTATGGTCGAGTTGCAGCTAACGTGACAGAGATGAAGTTGAAGGAGGCCTGATTCGTGGTTTGGAAGAAGGTGGTGACGAGGAGGCTAGAAGAGGGATCTGGCGGAGGTCAGAGAGGGAGAAGTTCTAGCATAGGAGGTGGTGGTGAAAAGGGGATCGAAGCACCACGCCATCGCCAAAAAACTCAGAATCATCTGGGTTTCTTGAAGAGAAGAAGAAGAAGAGGAACAAGAGAGAGAGAGAAGAGAGAGTGACTAATAGAGATAGTAAGACCGTAGTGAATTTTATTTTTTTTTATTAAAATATGATTTTCATTCAATATTTTTTTGTTCTTTTTAATTTTAAATAAAAATATCTTTATATCTTTATATTTTTATATTTAATATTGTTTATTTTGATTTTTCATATTTTAATTAATTTTCTTCGTATTTCCATTTTTACCCTTGAGTCAACATGGTCAAATATGTCCACCTCACGGAATCTGTTACCGAAAAAGGTATTATCATCTTTTTATATGCCTTTAGGGGATATTTTGGATATTTATTTTAAAATCAAACGGTATTTTGGATAAAAACTGAAACTATATAGAGAAAAATAGATAATTTATCAAAAGTCAGAGGTTTTTTTTTAAGTTTCCCTTATACTAACACTCAATTCAAAGGGTAGATTCTAGCCACTTTCCATGGAACTTGTTGTCTTTATCCTTCTACCTTCTTTGTCTTGCATGTAGTGTTGTTCCTTGATAAAGAAAAGGAAATTTCAGTTAGTGCATGTACATTCAACAAAATTGCTATCGAAATTGCTACCTTCTTGACAAGAACTATATCATTAATATGCTCAAAGTGTCTTTAAGTGTAACATAAAGTTCAATTTACTCACTTCAGTTTACTTTTTGTTTGTGTTGAGTTGTCAAGTATATTACTTTATGTTAAAATCTTTAACTTTTTGTCTTTAACTTTTCTCACCGACTTTGCGATAGCAGCACAAAAACAAAAAATTGTGTATTTTGGGACTTTCCTTTCACTTTCCATACGGAATATTTTCACAATTTTTGGTCTTTCTCGCAGACTCCATTCTTTTACGTCAACAAGTTGGAATATTTTCACTTTCCATATGGAATATTCCTGCAAAGACATATACAGGAATATTCCATATGGAAAGTAAAAATATTCCATATCTAGACGATATTAACAAAAGCAGTACTGCCAAGTCATTGGTGGAAGTGAGGGACGAATTTCCAATTTCCTGTGGGGCTAGAACTCCACGTGTAAAGGGAAAAGGTTCAATTAATTAATTAATTAAGTCCAGAAGGCTAACAACCACCCATCCATACATTCTCTATAAAACAATGAAATCTGGCCACGGAAAGTGACTAGAATCTACCCCTTCCTTGACTTGAGTTTTGGTATAATAAATACGGAACACTATCATATTGAATCTTCAAGTTCAGCGAGGATGGTTGTTAGCTTTAAAGGAAGTAAATTGGAGGCAAACATCCCAAAATTTTTCAGCAAAAATTGCAGAAAGTTTAATAAATGTTCGGGGCAAGAAGAAGGCTAGCATATTGTCCAGTCCCAGCTGAGCTTAGATGGTGTACATAAGCTTTTCAAAAAACGGTAATGTTTTCGTACCTTGTTCTAATGCAACTATTTGTAATGTTTATAGGTCGAAGCTCTTAGATTAATTCTATCTTTGATATGAAGAAACCTGAAATTCCCTATTCGTGTTGGTCAGCCAACCTGAAATTTTCTCTTTCCAACCATAATTAGATCAAACTTTAGACTAACACAAACACTACAAATTGAAGTAAAAGAATAAGATTTAAATCTTTCACCAAAATTGACCAAACTTAAGCAACAAAACAGTCTCACTTGGATAACCTTTTTTTTTTTTTTCCTACTGTAGTCAAACACTACAAACGCACCCAAAAATTAAAATAAACATAGGACTTGAATCTCTTATCAAAATCATGGGAAGTTACCACACTTAGACCACAACTTTAAAATACTTAAGGGGTAAGTTGTTGAGGAAAGTTACACAACGAAACATTCTTTCACTTGCAAACATTTTTTCAGTTCACGCTTGATGGAAAGCAACTGCTTTTTGACATTTTCCACCAATAATTATTACACTAAGTTTCCATGACATTCAGAGACATGTCATCAACCGCCCCTCTCTTTCCAAAAAGACTGAAGGAAATTTCCATGATATTCAGAGACATGTCATCAGCCGGCCCCTCTCTTTCCAAAAAGACTGAAGGAAAATTCCTCTACCCTCTCTCTGCTGCTCCGACCAATTAATTCCTCGGTCAAAGTAAGCAAATTAATCGATTTCAATATTCCAACGGCCCAATTCCGCGTAATTAATGCACTCAAACGACCCGATTCAGAGTTGACATCATCACCATGCATGCGGGTCTTTTACTTTTACATATATGCATATATATATATATATATATATATAAGAAAAACTTCATTTTAGTCCTTAAGATTTTAAAAAATATCAACTTTTAAAAGCTCTTTTAAAAATAACTCTTTTAATCTCTAATTTTTTCAAAACTTTTCAAAAAAGTCCAAATCATTAGTTAATTAACGGTCAACGGTGATAGTTTGTATGGGTAGGAAGGGTAAAATGATCTTTTTATGTAAGAGGATAAATTAATTTAAATAATTTATTATATACATAAAATTAATTTTGTAAAAAAATGAAAAAAAAAGATTAAAAAAAGTGGATATTTATCAGATTAGATTTCCACCGTTCATCCACCATGATGGATGGACGATGGAGATCCAATTTGATGGATCTCCACCATCTTCAAACGCATCAAGATTGTTCATCAAACCCCTTTACTAATATCATTAACAACTCACTTCATCAACATCATCAACAACCCCACAGTATTTAACATCATCAACAACATCACAACATCATTAATATCATCATCTCCCTCAATAATAATATCAATAACAATATTAAGAAAAAAAAAAATCAAAACTGTTTATAAAAAAAAAAAATTTAAAGTAGGGAGGCTGATGACCTTCTTCTAGGTTCGGTGAACCCAGATGAAGAAGCTCTTCATCTGGATTCGATTGAACCTAGATGGGTTTGTCAAACCTAAATGAAGAGCTTCTTCAACTGGGTTCGATCAAATGCAGAACCAGAGAGGACCTCCATCTTATTAATCTGAGATGGAGACCCGTTGGAGATGGAGTAGATCCGCACCATTTCTGATGGAGAGAACCTTTATCGCATCAGAGGTGCTTCATTTAAGGCGAAGGAGATAATAGGTAGAAGAGACTAAGGAAGAAGGAGAAGGGACGGAGGAGAAAGAGATGGAGGAGACAGAGAAGAACGAAGGAGATGAAAGAGAGGTAAAAGAGAGGAAGGAGATGACAGAGGATTTATGGGTTTGTTCTTAATTCTTCCAGATCAGAGAAACAAATAAAAATTAACTTGTTTCAATTTTTTTTTTTTTTAAAAAAACTTGTTTTATTTTTTAATTAATATTTTTAATGGTTGGATGGAGAATGGTTATAAACAATGGCCAGATGTTTTTTCCTAAATTGATTTTTTTTTTCTTGAAATTTTTTTTTTAATTATTGTTTAATTTAAACAAAAGACAATAATTAGGATTTTTTTTTAAAGAATATATAACCATATATACATGCGTTAGCTTTTCATTGATCAAAATTTATGTAATATTCTGATTTTGTTAGGGGCAAAACAGTCATTTTAAGTTATGAGGGGTAATTGAGTCTTTTTCATTTTTATGTTTAGTTTGACTGTTAGTTGACTGACGGTTTGAACTTTTTTGAAGCGTTTTGGAAAAGTTAGGGATGAAAAGAGTTGTTTCCTAAAGAGCTTTAAAAAATTGATATTTTTCGAAATCTTAATGACTAAAATGAAGTTTCTTCATACATATGTATAATGCTTTTATAATGAGAATTTTCTCACTTTAAAAATTTGGGACAAACCAATTAAATTCATCCATTGCATTCTCTCTCTTAAAACAAATTCTCTCTTATTTAATTTAATACAATAGATAAATTTAATTTGTTCATATATATAATGTTTTCATAATGAGGACTTCCTTACTTTAAAAAGTTAGGATGAACCAGTTAAATTCATTCATTGCATTCTCTCTCCTAAAAGAAATTCTCTCCTAGTTTAACATATGCAATGATTGAATTTGATTTATCCGTACTAACTTTTTAAATTAGGAGATCATTATCATAAAAACACTATATATATATATATATTAATCACATTTTACGGTACACTTGTGTATCAATACATTTGATAACTACAGATGAGCGATTGCAATCTAAAAGTACTAATTATATTTTATTATACATGATTATGTATCATTATATATTATTACAACTAAATACGTAAAATTACATTCACTACAACCGACCAAGTTTAATTTTAATCAAATATATTTAATTGAAATAAAATATAATAAAATACAATCAATAATTTTATAATGCAATCAATTCAAGTGTATCGATACCCAAATATATTATAAACGATCCCTATATGTGTGTGTGTGTGTGTGTGTGTATTGTGCAAATTTACACAAATTTTAAAAATTTCAGTATATTAGATGTATTAATAATCTTTGAACAAAATAATTAGGGATTGTTTGATTTTAACACTTATCACTTAATGAATTTGAATCCATTAGATTATTTTTGTTTGTTTTTGAAGTAGTCAAACCACTTAAAACTATCCAAAAATTACTGAAAAATAAAATAATTTCTATCTTTTATTTGAATACCAAATCACTTAATGATTTTTTAAATATATTATTCCAAGTCTATCCTTCTCAAAATAATATATTAGTAATTTTATGCCAATTTTACATTTTGATGATTCTTGTATAATAGTAGTAGAAAATATATGGTACTTTACAATTTAAACTTCCGTTGTAATAGTAATTCAACTTAATACTTTTTTTTTAATATATAAATTTAATTTATTCTACCATAATAATTAATCACATTTTAATTATGATTAAAAATAGTATTAATATGTATATAAAAGTGTTTTAGTAGTTATTAAATAATTATTTGTAATTATTTGTATCATATTAAATGAAATCACATAATAATTAATAGTAAAAGGATATAAATATCAAATTACTAATTTTCAAATAATTTTAATTTTGAAAAACAAACAATATTACTATACATTCAGAGGTAAGAAAAAAAAAACATGTTATTTAGATTTTAGATTTCAGATTTCAAACTTCAGACTTTAGTCACTATTCAGTTTTCAGTAACTTTTAGCACTATTCAATTTTTAAACAAGGATCAAGGCTCTCACACCAAAAAAGAAGCAAGCTTAGATGGATTTTCTAGTCTATGTAAGAAGTTCAAGGCTCTTGTTTCAAATTGCCCGAGTCAAAGACACTTTAAACATTATCTTTTGACTTTCTTTAAATTTCTTTCTTATTTTTCTTATTTTAGAGTGTAGAAAGGTGTGAGTTGATGTGTGGATTAGATAATGTAGGTGTATTAGGGTCGTGGGTTGTGAGAGAATAGTCTATGTGATTGTAATAATTTTTTACATTGTGAATTTCTTTCTGAAAGTCGTGGTTTTTTCTTTTGTTTTGGAGTTTTTTTTATGTAAATTATTATGTTGTGGCAATTGTTATTATTTTTATTTTATTTCTCTATTTCTCATATTCTTACGAGAGGTAGGTTTTTAGAAGAGGTTTTGGAAGGTGAATTTTTCCAACAAGTGGTATCAGAGCCAAGTTGATTGGTTGGTAAGGTGTTAGATGTTTTAGAAAATTCTTAATATGCTCTATGATTGCAGCATTGTCTGATCTTCCACATCATAAAAGAATTATTCTTGGTTGTTAGAAATAAGTGTGGTGGTGTGAAAGTGTATGTCTAGGAAGGTTCTAGTTAGGAAAGACTTGATATTTAACTGTATTCATTGTGATTTACCTCTCTTTCTTGAGAAGTTTCTTGGTGTACTGTTCACTGACTACGTGTGCACTATTTCAGTGTATAGTTATGTCGAAGTTTTCAAGCCCTATGAGGTTTGATGTGGAGAAATTTGATGAAAAAATCAATTTCGGCTTGTGTCAAGTGCAAGTCAAACATGTGTTGATACAATTCGAGTTACACAAGACGTTGTAGAAGAAAACAAGCCATGTTCTTAACGAAGATTCCAACAAAGATAAAGATTCTGACAAGTCTAGTATAAGCGATGAAGATTAGGAAAATCTAGATTTGAGAGCGACAAGTGCGATTCATCTATGTTTGGTCAAGAATGTTCTTGCAAACGTGCATGACATATCGACAACCAAAAAACTCTGGAAGAAGCTTGAAGAGTTATATCAGGCGAAGGGCATCTCAAATCGACTATACTTGAAGGAATAGTTTCATACTCTTCGTATAGATGAAGGTACAAAAATCTTAGATCATCTGAGCGTTCTCAATGGTATCATTTCTGAACTGGAGGTTATTAGAGTTAAAATTGAAGATAGGGATAAAACATTAAGGCTTATCTTGTCTCTTCCACCTTTCTACGAGCACATAAACCATATTTTGATGTATGAGAATGAGACTTTAAAATTTATAGAAGTTACTGATAAACTCCTTTATGAGGAGAGAAGACTGAATAGTGGAGATCTCACTTCATCAGCAGGCACAATATTGGTAACTAAAAATGGGAGCAGCTAGAAGAAGTAAAATTCTATGAAGAATATAATTTGCTGGGGGTATGGATAATCTGGGCACGTCAAGAAAATTTGTCAAGGTGAAGCAGGTTTGACAAAAGGCTCGTAGGTAGAACCTAATAGTGTTTCCCTCATGAGAGAATGTGATTTCCTTTGAGAAATGAGAAGTACATCCTCATGGTATGTCTGTGTTGCCATGGAAGATGATATGTTGTTAGCGGATTCACAATTACACATAGACATTGGTTTGATATTGATGCAAGGTATGTGATAGAATGTATGTCGATGGCTAATGAACTTTCGATAAAGCCAAAGAAGGAAGTTGCACCATAAATTTTCAGTAAGATTTTCAACATGTGCTGAAGTAAAATTCTTGTAATTTGGTAATTCTAAGTAAGTGTACTCTTTTATGGTGGAATATGATGGTTTTCTAGGTTGAGAATTATGATTATCGGTATAAATAATGATTACACCGTAACTGTAGCAGATGTTTATTTTATTTTACCAAAGTGAAGTTTGTTAGGAAATTGCCAAAACTAAAGATAGAGTCAATCTCATATCGGAAACAAAAGGCAACAATAAAAGTGGAGCTAATCCCACATCGAAAAATAAGCAAGCTTAGATGGATTTCTCGGGCTATATAAGGACTCGAAGGCTCTTGTTTCAAATTGTCATAGTCAATGACACTTTAACTATTGTTTTTGAACTCTATTTAAATTCCTTTCATGTTCTTCTTATTTTACAGTATAGAAATGTGTGATTTAATGTATGCTTTAGAGAGTATTAGTGTATTGGGGTCGTAGGATGTAAGAAAATAGTTTATATGACTGTAATAATTTTTTACATATTAAATTTATTTCTAAGGGTCATGGTTTTTTCCCTTGTTTTTGAGTTTTCTATTAAAATTCCTGTATTGCAGTGATTGTTATTATTTTTTATTTTATTTTTCTATTATTTCTGATATTCTTACAGGAAGTAGGTGTAGAGAAAATTTGATTTTAATACGAATGCGGAAACGTGGATTTTAAAAATTTTCAAACATAAACATGCTCGATCGATGCTAGTAATAATAATTCAATAATTAAAATAATAAGATCGAATCTTACCTTGCATAAAGATTGAATTTATCCCTTTTGATTTGTAGATTCTTTACCATCTGATTTTCCTTACCATGACTCTTCACAAAAGAAACTGTATGTGGGCACAACTTTTTGAAGATTCTATTATAGTATAAGATTATAAGACATTTTTTAATCAATGGAAATTTTTGGTTCCAGTAGCCAAAAATTTTATCTACCTTATTACGATTCATAAAACATCATTTTATAATGGTAAACTAGAGTTCTTCAATTTAACAAGGAATTTAAATTCCTATTTAAATTGAAAGACTTAATTCATATCCAATATGAAATCAAATTCCTTATTGGGTTAGAATTCTATTCTTTTAATTTAATATGGAATCTAATTCCTATTAAATTAAAACTCTTTTAATATAATTTAATATGGAATCTAATTCCAATTAAAATTATTATTTTCATTAATTAATTAAATGATTTTTCATTAAATTAAATGATTCTAAATCATAATTAATTTAATGACATCATTTAGAATTGAATCCATGACCTCTACAATTAATTAAATAATTAACCATTAATTAAATAATTATAAATATTTAAATAATCAAATTATTTAAATAATTTGTGAACGTGTCCATAAATTTATATGTACACTTATAATTGGACAATCTAATTATATTCTTCAATTTATTTCTTTATGTGTTTGTGAGCTAGCAAGGGGACCAAATAGACCTACAATTTGAGCTCCAATAATATTAAAATTATTAATTAAACTTTTTAATTAATAATTCACTATTATTAACCTTAGAGTTAGTCTACTAAAAACTTAAGATTGCACTCTCAAAATTGTTGATGTTTTACACAATTTGAATTTTCAGTATCCATTGATTTAATTATTTTATATGGTTCGATCCTCCATGACTAGTTCACAAATAGAGCTAGGTTATTAAAATCCGTTATACCTCTCTAATTATATCATGTTCCATTAAGTACTATTAATTCTCTAATGAACAATATATCCATAACAACTTATGAATTTATCTTTCTGTTTATTCGTAAATAGAAAGTTAAGCACTCTTATTGTTCAAGACCCGAATCAACACTTAAGGAACTACTCATCTACTTCTCGCAAGAATGAGTGGATTCCATTATTGTGAAGAATGTTCTTAGGTCATTTATTAAATCACATTTCCAAAGTACAAAATTTATTGACCGTAAATCGGTCTCACCCATATAAATTAAAAGATATAACTCAACAAAAAGGAGTTTATAAAACACTCAGGATTAAGATAAATCCATATATGATCATCTTGTCGATAAATGAGAATTTCTTCGTTTAACGGATATTAATAAGAAATTTATTTTTATCGTGGTCCAGTCCTATATAATCTCTATTATATAAGTGTCTTCATTTTCATGTCGCCACATGAACAATCTCGGATAAGATCATCGTATCACATATGAAATGGACCGCAACTGTAGATTTATCACAAACAAAGTACCAAGCTTTGTTTGCTTTCTACAGACTCTTTAGATTACAAATCTCAAACTAAATCCTCTTGTATATAACACTTACATACTTAGTTTGAGAGTACATAAGTAATCATGAATGTTACATGATATTCGTATGAAGCAAACATTTCATAAATGCATATTAATTTGAATAAAATAAACTTTATTTATTTATTATTTATTTAAACGTTTACAAATTATAAGTTTTTAGGGCACAAACTCTAACAGCAAGTTCTTAGAAAATGTTTTGGGAGGTGAATTTTCCCAACATTATATTTATCATGAAGCTAATTCGGTTGCAGATGCTTTACCTTCTCCTTCTCCTTCTCCTTCTCCTTCTTTTGTTTGTTCCACTTGGTGGTGGATGGCTACGACATTTTTGGGACCTCTTCTTTCTGATGACTTACTTGACAAGCGCTGTTATCGGTCTACTCAGTTTGGCTATAAGGGGTGGGTACTCTTTTTTCCTTATTAGGTTTTTCCTATTGGTGCAATTTTCTAGTAAGGTTTTCTATTGTGGTTATTATTATGTTTTGTTTACGTTAAAAAAATCGTTCAATAAAATATTATAATTTTGCATGTGCATTTTTAGTAAAACTTAAAATACTTAAAGTTTTTGTTTTTATTTTTGTTTTTCTTTTTCCTTCTGTTACTGATTTTCTTATTTTATTCTATATGTTTTTTTTTTTTTCTGTTTATCCTTGATAGAGAACTCACAAGTCAAAAAAATGAAAAGTGTAAATTTTTCTTTATTATTACTGTTATTTTGTTCAATAATATTATTTGTTATTGAGAGTACTATTATATACATATTAATCATTTATTTCAATCTTTTTTGTAATTTTCATTCTGATAAGCACTCAAGCATAACTAACTATATCAGCTATATGATATATATCGCGACCCAACCCGGATACCTCTAACTCTGATCCGGTCAGGTCACGCCGGGCACCCCAACGGATCCCTCCCAGACCCGACTCCTCGGGCTAAGCGAAACCCGTGGAGCGAACCCTAAACTCTTTCATACTTTCTGAAACATTGTTGAGTTGGGTTTTCTTTAAAAACTAAAAACGCGTAGGAAAAATTTTTATTTTTGAATTTAAATTCATTTTCGCAACTCATTTTTCTAACAAAATTTCGGCAACATAACAGCTATATTTTTAACGTTCCCGAAAAACCTGTTTACAGAAAAACAACACCTCGACTAAAATTTATCACCAACCCAACTTCTGGTTGCCCGTGCCCGTAGGCCTCAATCATGCATTTCATTCTCAAATCAACTTAAATAAATTCTAATTACATTTAATAAATCTCATTTAAATCAAAAGCAATTTAAAAACAGTTATAAACAAATAATTACAACTTTCAAATTACTTATACATTTCAAAAGATATTTACATGAAAATCTAACTGATGAAACAAAATGAACTACTCAAATGATGTCGTGTCGCGCTGGCTCACCCGCTGGAGGTAATGCTACTGATCGGCTACCTGTTGAGAGTACCTGAGGAGGTTTTTATATAAAATAGAAAATAATGAGCTAAACGCTCAGTGAGTGATAATTTATCTTTTCTTTGAAAATCTGATTTTCAAAACTTCCTCCTCTAAAACATTTGAAAACTACTCTTTGTTTCTAAAGCATTTCAAACTTAAATCTTTGAAATATCAACTTAAATAAGAGAATTCATATATGAGCACATGCACGTATTCAAATGCAAAACTTGCAACTGTAAATCATAAATAACTTTAATAGCAATTGTAAAATATCTTTTATCTCAAATAAGCTTTTCTTTTAAAAGCTGTTTCTCGATATCTTTCAAAATTACCATAGTATCCCTAAATCTGGGGTCTCTAGAATCTAACGGCTATGTGCGGAATTTCTTAGCACTAACCATAGCTCGTCAACTCTGAGACATCTCGCGGCTATGTGCGGAATTTCTCAGCGCTAACCATAGCTCGCCTAACCTGAGACATCTCGTGGCCATGTGCGGAATTTCTCAGCGCTAACCATAGCACACGAAACACTACCCCACATCAGTAATGGCGACTCGACTGACAGACTCTGACACTTATCCCCCTGGTTGGTGACTTATCCCTCCCCAGGACTGTGCCAACTGAAATGGGATAGACCGATCGGGTCTAAACTGCTCTGTAATCTCTGAAAATCCCTGAGGGGATACTTTCTGGTTTTGAAAACACTTTTCTCTTTTCTGTTTTAACTTTCTGGTGCAAAAGCACAAATCTCTTTTCTAAGTGCGTAAAGCACTAAAATCTGATTTCTGAGTGCCATAAACACTAAAACTCATTTTCTGAGTGCATTAAGCACTAAAACTGATTTTTCTCAATTCAAGCTTGAAAACTTAGTTTCTGAAATCTCATTGCAACAACTTTATATATATTTATGCATATAAAATCACATTCTCATTTCATGCTCATGCATATATCAATGCATTAAAATAAACTCAAGCAATTACTTATCAAATCAAATCTGATAATTTGAAATACTTTTAAAATCGTTAAATAAAATTCACTCACAAAACTGATGACTGAAAATAGCGCGTTCGGAGCCCCTAATCCTCTCGTCTCGATCCTTCGAGCGCTCTCGTCACCTACACAACATAATACATTCGCGTAAATCTCTGAAAACTTGAAATTACGTAATCGTCCCTATATGACCCATTTTTACGCGCAACTCTCCATATTAGTTTCTAATCTTAATCTTTCGCTTTTAATAGCTTCAATACTCTTAATTAAACTCATTAGGGTCGTCCAAACATTCAACGGATGTCATAAGGGTCAATTTACGAAATTGCCCTTTAAACTAGTTTATTGCGCGTTTTGGATTCTCAATAACTCTTTGACATTTTCTTAGTATTCTAACCTCCTTATCAACTTCAAATACTTATTTTTCAAATTGTTTTCACTCAAAAACAACCAATCAACAAATCACAACGAAATCCATCTCAAATCAACTTATACACCAACAAAAATCATCATTTTCAAACTTAAATAACTCACCCCTTTTTCTATTGCGTTACTTCGCTTTTGGGATGGTTTTGGACTGATTTTGGGATGGATCTGAGCTGGGTTTGGGACTGTTTTCCTTCCTCTTTTCTTCCCCTCTCTTCCTCTCTCTCTTTCCCTCTCGGTTCGCCGCAACTTGCAGCTGTTTTTCGGCGCCGTTCTGCTACCTCTGTCGCCGGATCTGCACGCAGATGAGGAGCTGATTTCAAGCTGAAAACAAGCTCAGATGCAGCTGAAATGGAGGAAAATCAAATGGGTTTTGCACGCAAGACTGCAGGTGACCGGACGGCAGCTCGCCACGATCTTCTTCCTCGCCGATCAGCTCTGATTCGCGGCTGTTCTGCTCGGTTTTCAGCGCTGGTTCTGGTCGGACAGCTTCATCTCGCGTCGCGACTGCTGTTCGACGATCTTGCGGCTGCTCGGTCGGCGGTCGGCTGCTCGGTCGGCAGTCTTCTTCCTCCTCCGGCGTCGCGCGATAAGTCTTCTCTTCTCTTCTCTTCTTTTCTCTTCTCTTCTCTCTTCTCTTTTCTTTTCTTCTCTTCTCTTCTCCGACCACTCACTCTCTCTCTCTTTAGATTTTTAGACAAAGTTTGGCTTTATGCTTTCCTCCCCAAACTATCCTCAAAATGACGGTCACGTCCTTTAAAAATATCAGTCTCCTCCCTTGACTTTTAGCTTAATCCTACTTTGACCACAATTATTAAATCTTATCTTCAATTTAGTCCCTTATTTCTTTGAAAAATTATTCGATTTCATTCATCATTTTATCATTCCATTTAATCTCCAATCGAGTTTAATTCAATCCCTATGGGTTCTCTATAACCTTAAGCGTTTCCATAAACCAATTAGGGTCTCTAATAATTATTTAGGGACTATATCTGGGGAAATCCATAAAATCCAATTCGAGGGCTTACAATATAGCTTTCATTGAACCAAATTGTGTTCTGATAAGCCTTAAGGCAACAAACTAATAGGACACAAGAAATTAACTGATATAAACCATTGTAGCTCTTATTGTACCAAATATTTGACAAGTTTATGTAAATTTGAAATGATATGGTTATGTAAAAATGTGAACTAAGTCATGTTTTCATTTTGTATCCAAATGATATGAAATGGGTGTGTAAAAGTGCAATTTTTTTTTTAAAAAAAAAAATTTGTATCAACTTTATTGATAAAAACCACTGTATATTTTATTTGTACCAAACCATTTTTTTTAAATAGAAAATATAAATTATTAAAAAGCATTTGCCAACACAAGAAGAAAAACAAAGAAAAGTTGTATAAAACCAAATATTCAATCTTGATAAAGAAAAGGAAATTTCAATTAGTGCATGGCGAACTTGTTGAGTACAGGGGCAAACCTACATTATGTGCAGAGGGGGCACATGCTCCCCTTGAAAATTTTTTAAAATGAATTAAGTTTATAATATTAGTCGTTAAATATTTAAATATATATAAATACAGGGGAAATTACCTACAACCTACTTGAAAATTTCGTATCTATAGGCACGTACAACGTTTTGATTTTTTTGCAACGTCCTTCCCTCGACTAATAGGTTGACTGGCTTTGACGATCAATTGGTCACTTTTATCATTTAAAAGGTGTGAAAAGACAAAATTGCCCTTGAATAACTGTTAGTGGGTTGTGTTAGTTTGGCAGTTTGTTGGTTAATTTTTTAATAAACCAAATTTATTTAAACCTTGCAAGTGCACAAATCGTTTGACTGAATATAGCGACAAGCAAAGGTCGATCCCACGAGAAGTTTCAACTTACTTTAATTTTAAATTTATTTAAGACCTAAACTAGAGCAATTAAAATAAATAAAGGGTTTTTGGAATTAAATTGAGAATAAACTAAATTAATGCATAAAATTAAATAGAAGAAATCAATGAATAAAAGGTTAGTTAGAACATCCTATCCACCACTAAATAATCCCTCAATTTGCTAAAAAGATTAATAAAGCAAATTCATGATAATGCATGATGAAGATATTCACGATAAGGTATGATTAACTCATGTCGTATAGATTCTTCCTTAATTAGTATACAAATCGCATGATGTCTACGTAGATACGTGTATTCCTAATTATAACCTAGCATGATGTCTACTTAGGTTTAATAATTGGAACCCATTAAGCACTAGAAGAATATGAATATCACACAAATCCTAGAACATGATGTCTATTCTAGGTATCCATGAATTAATGTCTCTCAATTGGTTCGTAAGCAATTGATTGTTGCAAACAAAGAATATGCCCGTATGATGTGCGGTTTATATTCTCACAACATAATCCTAAAAATATGTTTCTAAAGTGATCAATCAAAGAAACAAAATAAATAGAATAAAATTAGACTAGAGACATTAATTTCATCATGCAAAATATAAATATTTATTGAAAAGATAAACAAATTGAGTTCATGTTTAAGGCTTCAAGTTAGCCCTAACTAATAAACTAACTAAATAAAAATAAAGAAAAGAAAAGATGAAACCGAAGCCTTCAGCCTTGCTCCTACGCTTCTCTCTTTGTCTTCTGATCTCTGTCTTCCCGATCTCCCCCCTAATTGAATGGTGAAAGCACCTATTTATAAGCACTCAATCCTTGAAAGACAAGATTTCCTCAATTGAGAAGGATTCCACTTCCAATTTTGATTTAGAATCAAGTTTTGATTTGGAAAGTGAATCCTTTTTATTTTAGGACTAAAACTCTTCCTAATTTCTTGACTCATTTAATTAGGACGTTTCAAGGTTTAGGAAATTGATTAGGAATGCTCAAAGAGGAAATTCGAATTTCCTATATTTTCTCGTAGCTATCAGGTCTCGTGACAGCCTGACCTTCAGACACTAAATAAGTCATAACTTTCTCTAGAAAATTCCAATTGATGAACCGTCAGCTGCTATGGAAACTAGACATCCGGGGCTTTAATTTGATATGTTATGGCTCACACAAATTGAACTATACACTTCGTACGAGCTCCCGCAAGTCACGTCACGTTTCTGCCCAAAATTCTACAATTTCCTTCTAAAACATTCTCCAATTCTTTGAGCTGCAATTAATCTTCAAAAATCATTCGATTCCGTCATTTTTCTTCTCAAAACCTAATTCAAAACATAAAAACACAAAACAAATTAAAAGTACCAATTCCACATAAAAACATAGTATAAATAATAGGTAATATGGGCATAAAATAATAATAATTAATGACTCAACACAGTTATGTGAAATTACCATTGTGCCCTTGTGAAATTGCCATAGTCCATTTGATAAAAAGACAAAAATGTAAAGTATTACATATGTAGTTAAAAAATATGTAAAAAAGTGAAAAATCTCCACCATTCATCTTGAAAATGGATGGTTGAGATCCATTAAAAAAATTAAAAAATAATTAAAACTAAGTTATTTAAATTATAAAATAATTAAAATTCAAAAAAGTTCAAAAAACAATAATAAAAAAGCAGTATCTACACTGTCTATCATGTTGATGGATGGTGGAGGTTAAGTTTAAAAAACCAAAACTGAAAAAATGTATATTTTTTCTATGTTAAAATTTTAAAAAATTGGAAAAAAAAAAATGATGGAGATACAAACTAATGGACGGGTGGAGATCCAATCTTATTGGATCTCCACCCATCCAAGCACTCCAAAAACCCTCTTTCTCTGGTCTCTTTCTCTTTCTCTTTCAAAAACTCTTTTCCAATCAGCATCATCAACCATCAACATCACTAGATTTAGTTTTGGTGTTGGTTGAATCTGGTGAGTTGCAGTTTTGGTGGAGAACTTGAAGGGGTTGAACCAAGTGAGTTGCATCTGGCCAATCTGGTATAGGTTTCAAGCCCAGAGAACTTAAAGGGGTCGAACTCGTTGTGTCCTAGTTTGTAGCCGAAGACGTGGAGTTGGGTGTTGATGTTGCCTCCTTCGATGATTATAGAGTATCGAAATAAGGCAGCAACGGTTGTGGCACGCGTGGAAGAAGAGGTAGTAGTAGAAGAAGAAGGCGATGAAAGTTACGGTTGTAGGGGCGGTGACGGTTAAGGCAATGTTGGATTTGGTGTGCTTCAGAGGTCGACAGAAAAGGTTTTTAGATCTAGATACGAATCGAATTTGGATCTTGATTGGATCTATGGCATCCGGTTCCAAGCATTGGCATGTATAGGCATCTGGTTTTGGTTTTGGTGATAATGGTCATGATGGTTGTGTGTGGTTCTGGTTGGATTTGTTGAACTTCATCTTCATCTGGTTCTAGTTTTGTATATTTTCCTTTTTGAAAAAGAAAAATGTGTTGAATTTATTGAAGACGTCTAATTGTGTTGATGGTGGTTTTGAGATTGGTTTTGAAGGTGACTTGTATTGGTTTGATTTAGTGTAATTTTGTTTGTGTTGATGATTGTCATGATGATGGGCCTTTGTTTGCATTTCTGTTGATGAACTATCATCAATAGAGATTGAAGATGGTAATGGAGACCAGATTGGATCTCCACCGTCCATTTATTTTAAATGGACGGTGGAGATCCAATC
Organism: Nephelium lappaceum; assembly: GCA_021234005.1. NCBI lineage: Eukaryota > Viridiplantae > Streptophyta > Magnoliopsida > Sapindales > Sapindaceae > Nephelium > Nephelium lappaceum. Next base: position 18,828,999 of record CM038004.1, read on the forward strand.
TGGTCTCTACTGCTATCTTTATTTTTTTTCAATTTTTCCTTATTTTTTTCAAATTAATCGTGACCATCTAACTTAAAAATGAACAACTTAGATCCATTTAAAAAAATTACATTTTATATTTAGATTAATATTTAAAATTATGTTTTAATTATTTTTAAATTTCAAAATCATTTAATTTTTAATTTATTTTATAATTTTAAATTTTAAATTATTTTAAATGGATCTCCACTGTCCAGATGAATGATGGAGATCCAATCAACCTATTAATTAATATAAGTTTTAAAGAAAAAATAAAAAATGTGTAAATTAGCTTGAACCCAAGTAAATGACAATACTACCCTTCATGGCCTTAACGTTGACAGTCAAAACCAATCAATTCATTAGTCAATGGGAGAATATTGTAAAAAAATCAAAACATTGTATGCGCTTATAAATATGAAATTTGTAGGTACGTTGCACGTAATTTGCCCTATAAATATAATAAATATGTTGTCACGTGCATGTATGTATGTATCAAAGTGATTAATTTATGAAAGTTGAAGTGCATGGTGGCATAGAGATTGGATTGTATGAGACGCTGTACGGGTTCGATTCCGTTCCCTTCCTAAAATGTAGCTTTTTTTCATATTTTCACAAAACTTATGCACGCTGTGGTGGGAGTTTGAACACGGGTTCAAAAAGTCAGGACATAATAATTCTAACAGGCAAACTAATTTTGGAATACGTCATAGTTTGGCTTCACTATATATTATGCTTATTCCAAACTATAAATTATCATTGACTATGTCATTTTTACACAAATTATTGACTAATTTTTTTTTCAATTTTTTAATCTTTTAAATCTTTCTCACATCTTGTTAACTACTTGATATATGTTATGGATTCATTTAAGAAAAATGTCAAACATTTATATTCTTTGAGACTCAAATTGAGGTTTTTTTAAAAAATATTTTTAAAGTTCTTTTATTCTTTTATTCATGTTGTACAAATGAGAATCAATAAAATTTGAGTGAAAAAGATGAGCTTGTGAGAAAGAGCTTCGGAGATTCATAAAAAATAAAAATAAAAATAAATGAGACTCATAAGTAATTAGAAAAGAGTAAACTATAATTGTTTTTATCTTTAATTTTTATTTTGTTTTATCTTGTTATAAAGTACTCCCTCTAATTAAGTCCGAGTCCATCACTTCATGACATCTCTTCAACTTCACTTGGCATCTTGTCACTTATAATACCATGTTTGCCTGTTAAATTTATTAATTTTTTTAATTTGTTTATTTTTAATAATTTAAATTTAACATATATCAATAAATCCTAAAATCTTAAACTTTGAGATTTAAGTTATTGCATTAAAATTGTTCATGTATTGTCATGATTCAATTTTTTTTTAATATATATATTTTTTATAGTTTTACTTTATTATAACTTTAGGTAGTTTATGTTCTTTTTCTCTTTTTCAATTTTATTTATTTAATGATTTCATTAGGATTTTTTAGCGAAAGTCTACTTGGTTTGCTTAAGTATGATATGTGTTATCATTTTATTTGAATTATATTATGTTATTGAACGTTGTTTTATATAAAAATATTATATATTTAATATTATATTAATTTTTAATATTTTTATTACTTTGTTCATATTCTCCTGAATAAATTTTCTGGGTCCCCACTGATTGAGTCCCTAATTAACTAAGAACATACATACAAAAATGGACTACGAGAGAAAGATAACAAAATTTGGAAAATAGTCTATATGGAATATGATAAGAAAAGTCATGATGAAGAAGTTCTACGGTTTTTTTATTTTATTTTATTTTTTAAAAAAAAAGGTTATACGGAAAGTGGCTAGAATCTACCCCTTGGAATCCGTTAGTCTGTAGATGACTGAGTGTTAGTATACGGAACACACCATATTGAAATCTTTAAGTTCAGCGAGGATGGTTGTTAGCTTTAAAGAAAGTAAATTGGAGGCTACAATCTCTCAGATGTCTTCTTCATTAGACAAAGAAAAGGATGAGTATATTACATCAATTATAAAGGATATGGAAACATCCCTAAATTTTTCAGTTTCGGATCATCCGAAACATGAAACCAATAAGAAACAATTGCAGAAAGTTTACGAAAGGTTCGGGGCAAGAAGAAGGCTAGCATGTTGTCCAGTCCCAGTTGAGCTTAAATGGTGTATATAAGCTTTAAAAAAAACGGTAATGTTTACGTACCTTGTTCTAATACAAGTATTTGTAATGTTTACAGGTGGAAGCTCTTAGATTCTATTGAACTGGAACGTTGTTCTAAATCTTACTTTGATATGAAAAAATCTGAAACTCCCTATTCGTGTTGGTCAAGACTGAAAATCAAAGTTGCCAAGGTATCTGGACAGGTAGATACCTAAGTGATTCGATTTCAATGTATTATTTTCAAGTATCTTACTGTTTCTTTATTTTCCAGTTTGGAAAGGGTTTATCAAAGAATGAGAAAGCTCGAACACTTGCCTCAGAACACTGGCTCGAGGCTGTAAGTAAAATAACATTAATGTGACAAAACCCTCTACCCGTTTTCTTTCTTTCTTTCTTTCTTTTTTATTTTTTTTTTAAAAAAAACCCAAAACCCGCAAGCTTCATCCACCTGCTCTCTCGACTGCGCTTCTCTCTCTCTCCGCTTCGCCGTCATGTCAACTCCGCCGCTTCAAGCTTCATGGATCAAACACCAGAAGGCGTGATATCTGCTTGTTTGACGCAGATAAGAACAGCGTGATATCGGCGGCGGAGCTACACTCTATATGGCCGCTGTTCCCCATCAAAAATACCTGTTTCATAACTACCCAGTAGAATAAATACACCAACACCAAAAGCCCATATCTTCGTTTTATGGTTGCTGCTCTCTCAAGTCTCTCAACCCTGAACCTGAACCCATCTCTCTCTCTCTTTTTTTTTTTTTTTTTTTAAATCATTTAATCCCTAAGTTCTAGAAAATGATCAAAATTTTAACTATATTTTAAAAAATAACTAAATAAACCTTCATATTTCAAAAAAATATCAAATCAGTCTCTTCCATCAATCAACTGATGGTCAAATTTAATAAAAAATAATGGAAAAATTAACTTTGAAGGGTAAATTGGTCATATTATATAAGTAGAAAAATATTTAATAAATAAAAATTATTTATACATAATCAAAAACTATTACGTCGTATTAAATTAATAAATTTTTTTTAGAAAATTGTTTTTCTTTTTTATTTGAAAGTGTCCAACAAGCAAACTTAATTATTATAATATTTAACTATGTATGAGAATATAATGATCTTTTTATTTGTTTTAATTGAGTTCTAGAGGAAATAAGTATTTTCATATTTTTCGTTAGGTTTGATTGTCAGTTGGGCAATGGAAAAGACTAATTTGATATTTTTTGAAAAAGTTAAGGTTCATTTAAACCTTTTTTGAAATATAATTAAAAATTTGATCATTTTTTAAAAATATAATTAAAACTTAAGGACTAAAGTGACTGTTACTCTTTTTTTTTTTTTTTTTTTTTTTTAACTTTGGGAAATCTTCGAAGTGGATACGTAACACGATGATGTGGTGCTCATTGAACAGAGACTGTTTGAGAAATCTTGGAAGTGGATATGTAACACGATGATGTGGTGCTCATTGAACAAAGACTGTTTGAATCTCTTCTAGATCTTGAACAAAAAGAATGGAAGATTTTATCTCTCTCAGCTCGGTGTCTACTGCTTTTGTTTGTGTGTGTGATTCTCTCTTCTATGCTAACTCAAAAGCCTCGTTCTTTAAATCTCTTCTAGATTTTAATAAAAAAAAAATGGAAGATTTATTCTCTCTCTTTGTGTCTACTGTTTTCTTGAACTGATGTCTAGTGTTTTTGTTTGTGTGTGATTGTCTTTTCTATGCCAACTCGAAACCATTGACTCTACAGTCTTTAATTTTTATTTTTTCATTTTAACTAGATATAGGTTTAAGGTTGTTGTTTGGCATGTAAATCTTGACCATTGAATTGGATTTTGATTTTTGGATGAAATTGTTATCATCAGTTGGATCTTTGAGATTCAGTTGTTGTCAAGTGAAGAAGAAAATAACAGGTTGTTTGTTTTTTTATCTAAACACTGAATAGTGTTAAAACCTATTGAAGATTGAATACTGACTGAAATTTGATATCTGACTAACATATATATATTTTTTCTTACATCTAAATATATAGTAATACTGTTTATTTTCTAAAGTAAAATTATCTTAAAACTAGTAATTTTATATTTATATATTTTTATTATTCGTTCTTATGTAATTTTATTTAATATGATACAAGCAATAACAACAAAATCATTTAACAAATATTAAAACACTTTTATTTATACAAATAATACTTTTATTCATAATAAAATATGATTAATTATTATAGTTGAGTAAATTAAATTTATATATTTATGTAAAAATGAACAAAATGGTTTTAAGTCGAATTACTATTACAACAAAAATTTAAATTGTATAGCAATATTTGAGGATGAGATGTTTAGGGTTTTTATTTTCGAAAAGATATTTGTTATAACTTTAAAAGAAATCTGTATAATGTAAAATTAGAATAAAATTGAAAATATGTTATTTTAGGATGATAGATTTAGAATAATATATTAACAAAATCATTAAATAATTTGGTATTTAAGTAAAAGTCAAAAATTGTTATTTATTTTTTTAGTGATTTTTGGATAGTTTTAAGTAGTTTGACCACTAAAAAAAAATAACTTAATAGATCAAATTCAGATCTATTAAATGATAAATACTAAAAACAAACAATTCCTAACTCTTTTCTATGGAGTCCACCATTAGATTGATCTAATAAAAGGACTAGTACCCCTTTTTTATAGTATTTTTCAAACAATTTTCAAGAAATTAATGAAATAAAAATATATCTATAATATATATTTGATCAAATGTTTAAGAAAAAGAAAATTAAAAATAGGTAGTATTTACATTTCGGTGATTTTTAAAATTCTAAAATTACGGAGAAAATTGAATGAATGAAAAAATTGAATTACATTTGATAAATACCCGTTTTTATTTTTATTTATTTTTTGTTATTTTGGGTTATAAATTAAGGATAAATTTGAATTTTTATTGTTATTGTTGGTTTAATTTTGATTATGGCAGCATATAAAATTTAGAAACTGAAAAACAAAAAATTGATCTGATGTCGAACCAGATCTAGTTTATCACTAGATTTTTTTTTTTTTAAAGAAAAAGCCTGATCTGGTGATGAACCAAATCGACTGATTCATCACCAGACCAGTCGGTTCATAAGTAGATGAACCAGTCAATGCTGCGGCGATCGAAAGCTAGAGCTGCAGCGACGGCCGATGTTGAGCCAACAAAGGACCAGAACTAGTGGCGGTGGATTTTGCGGCGACAGAAAGCTAGAGCTACGGCGACGGCTGATGCTGAGCTAGTGGAGGACCAGAACCAGCGGCAATGGGTTTGTGGGTTTTATTTGTTTTAACTCGCGTTTTGACTGGAAACAGCCACCGAAGGACTAGAAACAACCTCTTGTTCACCGATCTATCAGCGACGATGATTCTCCATTCTTTAGAAAATTTTATTTGTGGGTTTTTTTTTTTTTTTTGGACATCATCTTGTTTTGAATTGATTTTCATTGAATTGCTGATGGATGAGAAAATTAGGTTGATTTTATGGATGTTGTTTGCTTGATTGAAGATGAATTTTGATATGGAATAGGGTTGAAGATGAACTTGAAGACAATTTTTTTTTTCTTTTTTTTTTAATTTAATTTATGTTAGGGTTTGATTTTAATTTTCTAAAAGAAAATTCAATGGATATTATTGATCTTTTTTGTTTAATTTTTTGTTTAATTTTTTTTAAAAAAAATTTGTGTTTAATTCTGTGGGTGTTAAGTAACATTTTGAAATATTATTGTAATGATAGGGGTATAATGGTCTTTTTATCTATTTTAACAGAGTCCAAGGGTAAATGAGTATTTTTATGTTTTTCGTTAGGCTTGATTGTCAGTTGACTAATGGGAGAGACTAATTTGAACACTTTTTTGAAATGTTAGGGTCTATTTCGTTCTTTTTCGAAATATAATTAAAAATTTGATTCTTTTTTAAAAGTTAGAATGACGCGACCCGACCCGACCCGGATACCTCTAACTCTGATCCGGTCGGTCACGCCGGGCACCCCAACGGATCCCTCTCAGACCCGACTCGTCGGGCTAAGCGAAACCCGTGGAGCGAACCCTAAACTCTTTCATACTTTCTGAAACATTGTTGGGTTGGGTTTTCTTTAAAAACGGAAAACGAGCAGGAAAAATTTTTCTTTGTAATTTTAAATTCATTTTCGAAACTCATTTTTCATTAAAAATTTCGGCAGCATAACAGCTGTATTTTTAACGTTCCAGAAAAACCTGTTTATAGAAAAATAACACTTCGACTAAAATTTATCACCAACCCAACTTCTGGTTGCCCGTAGGCCTCAATCATGCATTTCATTCTCAAATCAACTTAAATAAATTCTAATTACATTTAATAAATCTCATTTAAATCAAAAGCAATTTAAAAACAGTTATAAATGAATAATTACAATTCCTTAATACATTTTAAAAGAGATTTACATGAAAATCTAACTGATGAAACATAATGAGCTAATCAATGATGTCGTGTCGCGTTGGCTCGCCCGCTGGAGGTAATGCTACTGATCGGCTACCTACTGAGAGTACCTGAGGAGGTTTTTATATAAAACAGAAAATAATGAGCTAGAAGCTCAGTGAGTGATAATTTATCTTTTCTTTGAAACTCTGGTTTTTCAAAGCTTCCTCCTCTAAAAACATTTGAAAACTATTCTTTGTTTCTAAAGCATTTCAAACTTAAATCTTTAAAACATCAACTTAAACAAGAGAATTCATCTCTAAGTACATGCACGTATTTAAATACAAATCTTGCAACTGTAAATCATAAATAACTTCAATAATAATTATAAAATATCTTTTATCTCAAATAAGCTTTTCTTTTAAAAGCTGTTTCTCGATATCTTTCAAAATTACCATAGTATCCCTAAATCTGGGGTCTCTCAAGTCTAACGGCTATGTGCGGAATTGCCCAGCGCTAACCATAGCTCGTCAACTCTTGAGACATCTCGCGGCTATGTGCGGAATTGCCCAGCGCTAACCATAGCTCGCCTGCTCTAAGACATCTCGTGGCTATGTGCGGAATTGCCCAGCGCTAACCATAGCACACGAAACACTACCCCACATCAGTAATGGCGACTCGACTGACAGACTCTGACACTTATCCCTCATGTTAGTGACTTATCCATTCCCAGGACTGTGCCAACTGAAGTGGGATAGACCGGCCGGGTCTAAACTGATCTGTAATCTCTGAAAATCCCTGAGGGGATACTTTCTGGTTTTGAAAACACTTTTCTCTTTTCTGCTTTAACTTTCTGGTGCAAAAGCACAATTCTCTTTTTCTGAGTGCGTAAAGCACTAAAATCTGATTTCTGAGTGTCATAAGCACTAAAACTCATTTTCTGAGTGCATTAAGCACTAAAACTGATTTTCTCAATTCAAACTTGAAAACTTAGTTTCTGAAATCTCATTGCAACAACTTTATATATATTATGCATATAAAATCACATTCTCATTTCATGCTCATGCATATACCAATGCATTAAAATAAACTCAAGCAATTACTTATCAATCAAATTTGATAATTTGAAATACTTTTAAAATCTTTAAATAAAACTCACTCACAAAACTGATGACTGAAAATAGCGCGTGCGGAGCCCCTAATCCTCTCGTCTCGATCCTCGAGCGCTCTCGTCACCTACACAACATAATACATTCGCGTAAATCTCTGAAAACTTGAAATTACGTAATCGTCCCTATATGACCCATTTTTACGCGCAACTCTCCATATTAGTTTCTAATCTTAATCTTTCGCTTTTAATAGCTTCAATACTCTTAATTAAACTCATTAGGGTCGTCCAAACATTCAACGGATGTCATAAGGGTCAATTCACGAAATTGCCCTTTAAACTAGTTTATTGCGCGTTTTGGATTCTCAATAACTCTTTGACATTTTCTTAGTATTCTAACCTCCTTATCAACTTCAAATACTTATTTTTTCAACTTGTTTTCACTCAAAAACAACCAATCAACAAATCACAACGAAATCCATCTCAAATCAACTTATACACCAACAAAAATCATCATTTTCAAACTTAAATAACTCACCCCTTTTTCTATTGCGTTACTTCGCTTTTGGGATGGTTTTGGACTGATTTTGGGATGGATCTGAGCTGAGATTGGGCTGATTTTCTTCCTCTTTTCTTCCCCTCTCTTCCTCTCTCTCTTTCCCCCTTGGTTCCGCCGCGACGTGCAGCTGTCTTTGCCGTTGATCGGTGCTGTCCCTGTCGCCGATCTACTGTCAATCGCGCGGGTGGAGGGCTGTTCTGGCCGTGGTTCAGCTCGATCTTGCTCCGTTCAGGTCGAGTTTGGGCTGGAGTAGCTCGTCAGCTTCTCCTCCGCGCCGATCGGTGCTGTCGGCCGGCGATTTCAGCTTCGTCTTCAACGTCGGCCGGAGCTGATTTGCTGCAACCTAGCTTCAGTTCGCGGCGGCTGGGTGGCGACTGTTTGGCGACGATGAACGGCGGTGAAGGCTGGTCGGTCGGCGATCTTCTTCTTCTCTCCCTCTTCTTTCTTTTCTTTCTTCTTTCTTTCTTTCTTTCTTCTTTGCGAGAGAGAGAGACTGGTTTTGTGTTGATTTCAAAGTCAACACACATTTCTTTGGCTTCTGTTTTCCTCCCCACAATTCTCATTAATTCCATTTACACCCTAAAACAATTTCATTCTCCTCCCTTAGATTATAGCTTAATCTTACTACGACCACAATTAATAAAAGTTATTTTCACTTTAATCCATTTCTACCTTAAAAATTATTCAACTTCATTTATCATTTTAACTTCTCGATTAATCTCCAATTGGGTTTAAATCAATTCCAATGGGTTCTCTATGACCTTAAGCGTCTCCATAATTAATTTAGGGTCTCTAATCGACACTTAGGGACTGTTCCTGGGTATCCGTACAATAATAAAAATAGAGGGTTTACAATTCTCCCCTCCTTATAAAAATTTCGTCCTCGAAATTTCTGAATGATCTCTTCGGGATGATTCTCTCTATTGAATCCTCTTTCACTGTAAGATCATTCATAACATCTTCTGTATCATCGCTCTAACCTTTACATCATCATTGCTTGAACATCTTGTTCAGATATCTTCTTCCTGAGTTTCTCTTTTAGAAATTGAAATAAAAACTTAGACTTACTAGCTCTTTGTCATTCCTTCTCAAAAACTCCAATCATTTGAAACTCATAAACTATGATACTACTCAAGGATCTACATACCGTATCTCTAATAGGGCTCTTATTTTTCCTTTATTAGATCATCAACACAGCCAAAGATACAGGCTGATCTGCCTCATCTTTCAAGTCAAAACTTATGATTAATGTCAACCTAAACTCACATCATCATCTGAATGGAAAAATTACTTCACATTACACTCCCATAATCTCGCATCCAAACGAATTCCATCAATAAGATCCACAAAATTAATAAAATAGAGAGCTCTTAAATCAATCAATACTTAAACATCATTATCAATTTAAGAATCATTACCTATATCCTCTTCTGGATCATATAAAATATATCATGGCATTAAAACTATATCTCTTTTATATATATCTCATCTTGTCATTTCCAAATTGATATCTATTGTTCCATAACTCAAATTTCGAATCTAATAGACATGAATTTCTCAAATTAAAGGTTACACATTACACTTTTGCTATGCAATTTCATTATTTCATCATGATTCACACTTAACTCCAAAATCTTCAATAAAGAACTTAAATTCTCAAATCTGATCTATATTAAAAAATAAACAATCATGTCCACATATACGAACTAAACCTCATTTTATCATATCCATCAATTAGCAGATTATTTAACATCAAAAATCTGATTCGTTCATGATCCATCTTACTTACCTGTTACCTTCTTAATGAACTCTTTGACCTTTGTGATTCCTACTATCAACATTATCAAAATTCGCGCTTTATGCCAAGCAGTTACTAAACATAATAATCTCATATCTGATTTAATTACTCAAACCATAAAATCATATCATCTAAGCATTTCAAAACTCAAATCGCCAATTATTCACATCAATCCTAAATCAATAGTCAATTCAAATAAAATGAACACTACAACCTCTGGTCATATTCACTAATTTCCCTCTCAGATAGTAAGCCATGAGGGTTCCTTGAGAGCACACATTCTAAAATTTTCTAACTATCGGAATGTCTTTCAGTCTCTCTCCATTATTTCAAATTTACAATCTATTGCTTCATATCTTGATTTCAATTCTAATAAACATAATTGATTTCAAACTAAAGATTACACTCTACGCTTTCGCTGCGCAACTCTATTATTCAACAACAATACTTTACTCACACAATTAATCACATTTAGATTCGATATCGACACTTAACTCTGAAAATGTTTCTAAGGGAGGCTGAAATCCTCAAATTTCATTTGTACTCAAAATAGAGAATTATGTCCATATATAATGACCAAATCTCATTACATAATATCCATCAATCAAAAATTATCTAAATTCAAAATTTTGAATCATCCATGATCTATTTCATATACATAATGTCCTTCCAATTAATTCCACACCTTTATGACTCATCATATCAACATTTTCAAGTTCTACATCTTGTGCTAAATAGTAATTACACAAAATAACTCTATATCCATTCTAATTGTTCAAAACATAAGATTATATCATCCAAATGCATCAGGAAAATCTCTACTCACTGGAATATCTTTTTATCACTTTCCTTTATCTTTTACATCTATTTCATAAATCAATCTATAGCTTTATCTCATATTTTGCAATCACTTTACTAAAACACTGACCAATTCGATACTCCCTACTCAAATGTAGGCTGCTCTACTGGGGCATTCACATACCTCGCACCACGCTTAGGCTCCTCCTCTCTCATAGGTACCTCAGTTACCCTCCGAATCCTCGGGCGACCGCGACCACGATGCTGCGTATCTATGATGTTGGAATGCATGAAAATGAAGTTTAAAAATCATACAAAATCATGCAACTCTTCAAAACGATCTAAAACGTACTGAAATTTCTTTAAAACTCTTTGAAATTGACTTTTCTCAAAACTTTTTAAAACTTTCCAAAACTTTCCAAAACCTTGCTCTGATACCACCTTGACGCGACCCGACCCGGATACCTCTAACTCTGATCCGGTCGGTCACGCCGGGCACCCCAACGGATCTCTCTCAGACCCGACTCATCGAGCTAAGCGAAACCCGTGGAGCGAACCCTAAACTCTTTCATACTTTCTGAAACATTGTTGGGTTGGGTTTTCTTTAAAAACGGAAAACGCGCAGGAAAAATTTTTCTTTGTAATTTTAAATTCATTTTCAAAACTCATTTTTCATTAAAAATTTCGGCAGCATAACAGCTGTATTTTTAATGTTCCAGAAAAACCTGTTTATAGAAAAATAACACTTCGACTAAAATTTATCACCAACCCAACTTCTGGTTGCCCGTAGGCCTCAATCATGCATTTCATTCTCAAATCAACTTAAATAAATTCTAATTACATTTAATAAATCTCATTTAAATCAAAAGCAATTTAAAAACAGTTATAAATGAATAATTACAATTCCTTAATACATTTTAAAAGAGATTTACATGAAAATCTAACTGATGAAACATAATGAGCTAATCAATGATGTCGTGTCGCGTTGGCTCGCCCGCTGGAGGTAATGCTACTGATCGGCTACCTGCTGAGAATACCTGAGGAGGTTTTTATGTAAAACAGAAAATAATGAGCTAGAAGCTCAGTGAGTGATAATTTATCTTTTCTTTGAAACTCTGGTTTTTCAAAGCTTCCTCCTCTAAAAACATTTGAAAACTATTCTTTGTTTCTAAAGCATTTCAAACTTAAATCTTTAAAACATCAACTTAAACAAGAGAATTCATCTCTAAGTACATGCACGTATTTAAATACAAATCTTGCAACTGTAAATCATAAATAACTTCAATAATAATTATAAAATATCTTTTATCTCAAATAAGCTTTTCTTTTAAAAGCTGTTTGTCGATATCTTTCAAAATTACCATAGTATCCCTAAATCTGGGGTCTCTCAAGTCTAACGGCTATGTGCGGAATTGCCCAGCGCTAACCATAGCTCGTCAACTCTTGAGACATCTCGCGGCTATGTGCGGAATTGCCCAGCGCTAACCATAGCTCGCCTGCTCTAAGACATCTCGTGGCTATGTGCGGAATTGCCCAGCGCTAACCATAGCACACGAAACACTACCCCACATCAGTAATGGCGACTCGACTGACAGACTCTGACACTTATCCCTCATGTTAGTGACTTATCTATTCCCAGGACTGTGCCAACTGAAGTGGGATAGACCGGCCGGGTCTAAACTGATCTGTAATCTCTGAAAATCCCTGAGGGGATACTTTCTGGTTTTGAAAACACTTTTCTCTTTTCTGCTTTAACTTTCTGGTGCAAAAGCACAATTCTCTTTTTCTGAGTGCGTAAAGCACTAAAATCTGATTTCTGAGTGCCATAAGCACTAAAACTCATTTTCTGAGTGCATTAAGCACTAAAACTGATTTTCTCAATTCAAACTTGAAAACTTAGTTTCTGAAATCTCATTGCAACAACTTTATATATATTTATGCATATAAAATCACATTCTCATTTCATGCTCATGCATATACCAATGCATTAAAATAAACTCAAGCAATTACTTATCAAATCAAATTTGATAATTTGAAATACTTTTAAAATCTTTAAATAAAACTCACTCACAAAACTGATGACTGAAAATAGCGCTGTGCGGAGCCCCTAATCCTCTCGTCTCGATCCTCGAGCGCTCTCGTCACCTACACAACATAATACATTCGCGTAAATCTCTGAAAACTTGAAATTACGTAATCGTCCCTATATGACCCATTTTTACGCGCAACTCTCCATATTAGTTTCTAATCTTAATCTTCCGCTTTTAATAGCTTTCAATACTCTTAATTAAACTCATTAGGGTCGTCCAAACATTCAACGGATGTCATAAGGGTCAATTTACGAAATTGCCCTTTAAACTAGTTTATTGCGCGTTTTGGATTCTCAATAACTCTTTGACATTTTCTTAGTATTCTAACCTCCTTATCAACTTCAAATACTTATTTTTCAACTTGTTTTCACTCAAAAACAACCAATCAACAAATCACAACGAAATCCATCTCAAATCAACTTATACACCAACAAAAATCATCATTTTCAAAGTTAAATAACTCACCCCTTTTTCTATTGCGTTACTTCGCTTTTGGGATGATTTTGGACTGATTTTGGGATGGATCTGAGCTGAGATTGGGCTGATTTTCTTCCTCTTTTCTTCCCCTCTCTTCCTCTCTCTCTTTCCCCCTTGGTTCCGCCGCGACGTGCAGCTGTCTTTGCCGTTGATCGGTGCTGTCCCTGTCGCCGATCTACTGTCAATCGCGCGGGTGGAGGGCTGTTCTGGCCGTGGTTCAGCTCGATCTTGCTCCGTTCAGGTCGAGTTTGGGCTGGAGTAGCTCGTCAGCTTCTCCTCCGCGCTGATCGGTGCTGTCGGCCGGCGATTTCAGCTTCGTCTTCAACGTCGGCCGGAGCTGATTTGCTGCAACCTAGCTTCAGTTCGCGGCGGCTGGGTGGCGACTGTTTGGCGACGATGAACGGCGGTGAAGGCTGGTCGGTCGGCGATCTTCTTCTTCTCTCCCTCTTCTTTCTTTTCTTTCTTCTTTCTTTCTTTCTTTCTTCTTTGCGAGAGAGAGAGACTGGTTTTGTGTTGATTTCAAAGTCAACACACATTTCTTTGGCTTCTGTTTTCCTCCCCACAATTCTCATTAATTCCATTTACACCCTAAAACAATTTCATTCTCCTCCCTTAGATTATAGCTTAATCTTACTACGACCACAATTAATAAAAGTTATTTTCACTTTAATCCATTTCTACCTTAAAAATTATTCAACTTCATTTATCATTTTAACTTCTCGATTAATCTCCAATTGGGTTTAAATCAATTCCAATGGGTTCTCTATGACCTTAAACGTCTCCATAATTAATTTAGGGTCTCTAATCGACACTTAGGGACTGTTCCTGGGTATCCGTACAATAATAAAAATAGAGGGTTTACATAGAAAATAAAATGATTTTTTTCCTTATTTTATAAAAAGGGCAACCTGTATCAAATTCGGATCTGACCCAATCAAATTCAAGTATGGTGTGGGTCTGGACAGATCCACTTAATTTACTGTTCAGGTCTAGAATTGGACCCGTAACGTCCTTCAAATGTCTAATTAGGGTTTGGACCCTAAAAAATATATAAATAAAAGGTCTAATATGGGTTTGGGCTGGTGGGGGTCTTGCATTTTGCCAACCATATTTGTACGCAAACAAAGCGGGACTGCAATTGTTTTGCATTGGTAGTTACTGATTTCAGTTGTCATTCTTCTTAAACAGGTTGATCCACTACATCGATATGGACATAATTTACACTTGTATTATGAAATATGGTGCAAATCTCAAAGCAAAGAACCCTTCTTGTATTGGTAAAACTCCACACAAAAAGCTTTAGCCTTCAATTAGAGTTTATAGTATCAGATGCTAAATAATTTTAAATTGATCTTATATATATTGATCGTTCTTGACATTTCAGGCTTGATATAGGAGAAGGGAAAGGAGTAAGTCTTGATGATGAATGCCCTCGATCAACGCTTGAACAGTAGTGCATCGAGTATCTCCTTCCGGTGAGCCTCAGTGTTTGTCCTTGGTCATATTTTATCTTAATATCGTCTTTAAACTTTACTGATTTTTGCTTCTTATCTCTATAGATGGAAAGGTTAGATTATGAGGTCATTGTCGAGAATGGAAATTTCTACAAGCGGATCACAAGGGAGCTGCTACATGCAATTGGAGACAACGATGTGAAGTGGATTTTCATCTTTAGCACATCAAAGACCTTGTATGTTGGCGCAAAGAAGAAAGGGGCATTTCATCATTCTAGTTTTGTGGTGGGAGGAGCCACAGTGGCGGCTGGGAAATTAGTTGTCGAAAATGGCACACTCAAGGTATAGCCATAACATAATAGTTCAAGAGATTATTGTCTCTCAACGTTTTGTTTTTGATAAGCTTAAAGTCTTCAGAAGTTGACATGGTCTCTCAATTCGAATTTCTCGTCTCACTTCACAGGAAATTTCTTCTGAGAGTGGTCATTATAAGCCAAACGAACAACACGTTAATGACTTTATCACATTCCTCAAAGAAAACAAAGTTGATCTCACATGTCAATGTAAAAGATAGACAAAAATGAATTCTTTGTTAAAGATTTCCTCATAAAGGAAAACAAATAAAAGAACCTTTTCCATATAACACCATCTTTTTTTTTTTTTTTAGCTAGATGAATCTAGCAGATGAAGCCGAAAGTGTATTAGATTTTTTTTTTTTTTCATTTTTTTACACTTAATATTTTTTAAGTGATTGAATGTTGTTTTTTCTCATCATTAATCTATTTTTCTTGTGGTTATATTGATTTGTAAATGTAATGATAGTATTCAAAATTAACAATCCACTATAGAGTAGGGTTGTTGAGACGCCCAAATCCGGACCGCCACTAGGCTCCTATCTGAATGGTACGCCCGGGCACCTAAACGAATCCCTCTAAGCTCATCTTGATGGGAAATAAGACATTCAAGGAGCGAACCCTTTTAACTTGAAATTTAACTTTAGCGGAAGCTTAATCTTTTAAACCTTAAAATTGAAATGGTTTGGGTTGGTTTAACATTATTCATTTGGTCATTTTTAAAACTTAAAACTGGCAGCATAACGGCTGCAATTTGGATAAACCAAAAACCTGAAAAGCAATTTGAACACTTCGAAATATAATCACAATCCAACCCAACTTCTCGCAATCCAATTTATCAATATAAACACAAAAGTTTGAAACCTTCGAAGACAAGATATAAACATGCACTTTTTTTTTAAATCTAGCAAGTTTGATTTTACAAGCACAAAATGGTGCACTTTTACACAACTCTAAAGGTAGAACTCCTTTTATACAAAATGTACAAACATATGCAAAATACAAAAGACACAAAATATGCATATTACATTCTTCAAGAAGCAATTGCCAATACTTGCGCCCACTTGAATACGGAGGAGGGAGGCTTCACTAGTCTTCACCCACACGAATACCTGAGGAGGTTTTAAAAACAACTTGAAGAGTGAGCTATAAAGCTCAGTGAGTACAAAAGTTTATAACTTAACTTTACTTTCTGAAAACTTCCTCATTAGAAAACTTTAATAAAAGTTTCTATTTCTTAAAACATTTAAAGCATAAATCTCATTCAATTGCATAGCATTCATATAAACAACTTATAATAAACTTGTAAAGCATAAATGTGAACATGCTTAAAAATAACTGAATTTTATAAAAGCACCATTCGTAACCCTAATCTCTTGACCACATGGCGACTTAGCTAAGGCCGCAGGTGTGGTAGGTCACAAGGCGATGTATCTGACATCCACCGCAACCAACTCTCTGAGACCTCTCAGCAACTACGTGCGGAATTCTGCATCGCTAACCATAGTGCGAGACCATATCCCACAAAGTAAGGGCGACACACTCACTCATAACTCTAACCACACAGTTAGTGACTCGTTTCCCCCAACCCTTACCTTACTAAGTGGCATATACCGTACGAGTCTGAACTCGATAAACTGGTGGGTACTTATGGCATTTGAAATCTTGTTTTTCTCTAATGCTATGCCTTACAAATCTTTATACTGGGTGCATAAGCACAAAAGCTTTAACTTGAAAGCTTTAAACTTGAGCCCTTGGACTCGTTTCGTTCACTTTACAAATACAATACATGTATTTAAATACAAGAACTTATACATGCAAAAGCATAAAATCAACTTATCAATGCAAAAGCATAAAATCACTTTAGAAAACTCTTTGAAAGTGCACTCACCTTAAGCTTGGGCTTAACTCGGATGAGCTTTCAAAAGCCCTCTCGTGATCTGGTTGGATGCTCCTCACCTACACATGATAAGCACACTTAGAATGTGCTCAATAGACAATGCAAAGATGCACTAAAATGCACCTAACTACATTAACTCTATAAAATTCTCTCTACACTAGTATCTTCTCTTTTCAATTTCTCTTTGATCTATGCTCCAAATTTTCAATTTCTTTGCATAAATCCTTCTTATGTACCCCAAGGAGTGTCCCCATATGATTCCCATCATAATTTGAAGCTTAAAACTCAAAATGGTCGTTTTTGACCTCTCCAAACCGAATGCAATGCACAGCCCAACCCGTGCATGCTTTTGCTCCAATTCTTTCTCCTACACTCTTCTAATCTCTCAATGTGATCACCCGAAAAATTTTGTCGAATTCCGATATTGTTTGATAGGTGTTTTGGGCCAAAAACACCACTTTATGATCACTTTTTAAGGGACTTTTTCACCAATTTCATTCTAAAACTTAACTCTTCCTTTCCTAATGTTATACATACTCAAACCTATCCATACAATTCATTTCAACCCATAAAAGAAGTAGTATTCGATGACAACTCAATATGCCTTTCCTAGGTACTTTACAATGCAATTCAATGGAATAGCTTCCAATGCAATTCTAACATTTCTATAAATTGGTTTATCACTTAACCAACCTAAACCCATGCTTAAAACACTTCCATTTCATTGGTTTCTCATACCTTTCCATATGGCCTTACAAGCACTAACATACCCTAGGTTCATTTCTTTCAAGTTTTACATACTAGTTCTTTTAGACATTTTGTCAAACACCTTGCCTACAATTCATTCTAATAATTTCCAATCCAAAACTAACTCAAAACCTATCTCTCAAAACCTATCTCATGCCAACCCTAGCTCATCAATTTTAGTAGGTTTCCAAGGCATCTTTCACATGCTTTCAAGTCTCAAATAAATCATCTTTTAACATAGGTAAAAACCTCCCACCAAAACCCACTCAAACATCATCAAAATAACTAATAAAATCATTACTTTTAACAATAAAAAATGGTTTCAAAAAATGAGAAACTAACCTTATTTAGCTTAGATTTTGCTCCAAGCTTGTTGTTCTATCTTAGAGAAGCTTGATTGATTGATTAGAAGTTCAAAAATTCACTTGAACCAACTTGATCACCTTTGGTCTCTTCTCTCCCTTGTCTTTGGTGTGAATTTCCTTTGGTTTTGGTGTTCTGAAGGGTTTGCTTGTGTTTTGGCGAGAATGAAATGAAAAATTTGACTAAGTCTTCCTTTTATATACAAAACTTCCCTTGACTTGTTTGACCAATTTTCATATTTACACTAATGCCTCAAACTTTTTAAAATCTCACTTGATCATTAAACCTCTTGGTCCTTTATAAATTTGTCCTTAATGTTTCTTTGAAAAATTACTTTATTCTACTTAACTCCAATGAAAATGACTAAAATGCCCCTTCTTGGAACTTGTTGTAAAATTATATTTCATGACTTTTATCAAGTTCTCTACACAATTTAAAGATTTGAATTTGGCATTAGTCACTTGTTTCTTAATCTCCTTCATCTCTTTATTGAAAATGATAAAAGATTTACTTATCTCGCTTCATGCTCTCAATTTAACTTGACTATTCTACCTATCTAGTCATGTATGCGAATGAGGGTTTACAATTTCTCCCCTCCTAATAAAAATTTCGTCCTTGAAATTTAAACTACATACCTGAGTAGAAAAGGTGTGGATACTGATGTCTAATCTGGTCCTCATGCTCCCATGTAGCTTCCTTTGTTGCATGATTCCTCCACAACACTTTAACCAATGGAATGGTCTTGTGGCGCAACACTTGCTCTCTACGATCCAGAATCTGTATTGGCTGCTCTTCGTAGGTGAGATTTTCTTTGAGTTGCACCGGCTCCTCTGTGAGGATGTGTGAAGAATCCGATATATACTTGCGAAGCATGGAAACATGAAAGACATTATGGATGTTGGCTAATTCTGGTGGTAACTTCAATCTGTAAGCTACTTCGCCAACTCTTCCAATAACTTCATACGGTCCAATGTACCTCGGACTTAGCTTCCCATGCTTGCCAAACCTTAATACTCCTTTCCAAGGCGATAAGCGAAGGAAGACTTGGTCACCCACTTGAAATTCTAAGTCTCTTCTTTGGTTGTCCGTGTAGCTTTTCCGCATATCTCTTGCTACTTTCAATCTTTCTCTAATGACTCCAAGCTTCTCATTAGTCACCTGGACAATTTCTAGGCCAATCAATCTCATCTCACCTACCTCATCCCAGCACACTGGGGTTTTGCACTTCCTACCATACAACGCCTCATATGGTGCCATTCCTATACTTGACTGATGGCTATTGGTATAGGCAAACTCTATGAGTGGTAGGTGTGTATCCCAACTCCATCTGAACTCCATAACACATGCTCTCAACATGTCTTCGAGAGTCTGGATAGTCCTCTCTGATTACTCATCTGTTTGTAGTTGAAAGGTCGTACTGAAGCTCAATCTTGTGCCTAAAACTTCCTGTAACTTAGGCCAAAACCTAGAAGTAAACCTGGGGTCTCTGTCTGAGATGATAGACACTGGTGCACCATGCAATCTTATAATCTCATCAATGTACACTTGAGCCAACTTCTCCAAGGAATAAGTATTCTTAATGGCTAGGAAGTGAGCAGATTTAGTCAACCTATTAACTATCACCCAAATAGCATCGCATCCACTTTGAGTCCTTGGCAACCCTACCATGAAATCTATAG
Source organism: Nephelium lappaceum (assembly GCA_021234005.1). Lineage (NCBI taxonomy): Eukaryota > Viridiplantae > Streptophyta > Magnoliopsida > Sapindales > Sapindaceae > Nephelium > Nephelium lappaceum. The sequence goes on from CM038004.1 coordinate 18,848,926, forward strand.
TGATCCTCTCCTATTTCCATTCAAGGATAGGTAGTGGCTGCAATAAACCTGCTGGCTTCTGGTGTTCGGCTTTGATCTGTTGGCAGGTTAAACACTTGGTTACGAACTCTACTATATCTCTCTTCATCCCTTTCCACTAATAATGGTCTCTCAGAGTTCGATACATCTTTGTGCTCCCTGGGTGCATGACATAGGCTGATGAGTGTGCCTCTGTTATGATTTTGTTCCTCAAATCTCCCAAATCTGGCACACATAACCTATTACCCAAGACAAGTGTCTGATCATCCCTCAATTTGAAGCTGCTCTGCTGCCCAGCCTCTATCTCCCTCTTAACTTGCTCAACTGAGGATCCTGGGCCTTAAGTTCTCTGATTTTGTCAATCAATACTGGACGAACGTGGAATGCAACTAGCAATGTAACTGAATTTGTCATCTCTAACTTGACATCCATGGATCTTAACTCAATCAACTAAGGGAGATATTCTGCCTTCAGCTGGGCTAGGGAACCTATGGCCTTGCAACTCAAGGCATCTGCCACCACATTCGCCTTGCCAGGATGGTATTCTATAGTGCAGTCATAGTCCTTAATCAACTCTATCCATCTCTTCTACCTCATATTCAACTCTTTCTGGGTGAATAGATACTGCAAACTCTTATGGTCAGTAAAGATTCTGCAGGGAACTCTATAAAGGTAGTGCCTCCAAATCCTCAAAACAAACACAACAGCTGCTAACTCCAAGTCGTGTGTTAGGTAATTCACTTCATGCTTCTTCAATTGTCTTGAAGCATAAGCTACTACCCTATCCTCTTGCATCAACCCACATCCTAAGCCTTGTCTAGAAGCATCACAGTACACTGTGAAGCCCTCTATCCCTGATGGTAGTGTAAGTACAGACGCCGAAGTCAATCTCTGTTTCAGCTCTTCAAAACTCTTCTGGCACGCAGCTGACCATTCAAACTTCTCCTCTTTTCTTGTCAACTTTGTTAAGGGAGCTGCTATCTTGGAAAACCCCTCCACGAACTTCCTATAGTAGCCTGCTAGGCCTAGGAAACTTCTGACCTCAGTCACATTCGTGGATAGCTTCCAACTGACTATTACCTCTACCTTCTAGGGATCAACTGATATACCCTCTGCGAATCCACATGACCCAATAAGGTAACTCTGTCAAGCCAAAATTGGCACTTACTGAATTTGGTGTATAATTGATGCTCCCTCAATGTCTGTAGCACAACTCTCAAGTGCTCTACGTGCTGCTCGTGGCTGTCTGAATACACTAAGATGTCATCAATAAACACAATGACGAACTTATCTAAATAGGGTCTGAAGATTCTATTCATTAAGTCCATGAAAGCAACTGGGGCATTAGTTAATCCGAATGGCATCACCAAAAACTCATAATGCCCGTATCGCCAAGTTGGCTGAGCTCTACAACACTAATTAATACAATTCCAATTGCCTTATAATTTTTCAAAAGAAAGAAAAAGTTATGAGCTTAATATTTTTAGATTTAAATCAAATTTTTGGTTAATGACTAATGTAGTCTCTTCAAAGTATCATAAATTTTCTCTTTGGCCTAGTTGATAACATTTGAAATTTAACACACCACTCTTTAGATACAAATGGTTTAGTATCTCCATTGACCCTAAAAAATCAAAAGTTCAAAGTCTCATTCTTGTCTTTTAAAACACAATATGTGGGTGTGAGTCGTCTCTTATTAGGAGTAGTCATCTCCTCAGTTATGTGGTAGTCATCCGAGCTATACTATCAGTGATTCATCTCAATAGATCTGACAGACCTCTAACCCATAAAGTATTAGTGTTCGAAATAAACGTTTGAAATATATATATAAACTATATTGTTTTGAATTGTAGTTGAACATTTTTTTGTTTAGTAAAAAAAACTAAATAATAAAAAATATGAAATCAACGGCTGGAATAATAATAGCAAAATTGCATAAGTTTTCGTCGTGTCTTTTCACTTTTATTTATTTCTTACTAGAGAATAAGTGAACTATACACGTTTATTCAATTTTAGTTATGACTAGTTTTGGCAGCACGTGCAAGGCACATGCTTAAATTTATATCGTTTTTCTTATCCAATAACTTTTAAGGTTAAAACAAATTATTATTTATAATATATATTGATATCACTTTCTTTCTTATACTCGAAAAAATTATAACAACAAAATCCTTAAATATTACTGCAATAGAGAAGCCCTATTTTAGCGACAGATGTCCAAATAAAGACAGAGAACCCAACTTTCTGCCATATAAAAGAATGTGTTCTCATCCTAAGTATTAAAAGATCATTTTAATTCTTTCTTACCAAATAACCCAGTACATTACTAGAATGATGCTCCTTGAAAGGGGTATAGCTTCTTCACTCTACCAAAAACAAAAAAAATTACCACATATAAATAAGTATAGTTGTAGTATAAATCACATCAACCTAGCTGTCTTGATTAATCTAAATCACAACATACTATTTTATGTATCAATAAATTAAAGAACTTGGATGAGAATTGCCAATAGTGTCAACAATAACACTCATTTGATAGTTGAAATAACACAGTAAGTAAAATAGAAGATTCAAGTTTATAATTATGTTCTCCCTAAAACTAATGAAGTATTTAGGTCTCAAAATACGAAAATCCAAATTAGCTGTAAGATTCTTCTCTAGTTTATGAACATACAATGGCAGTACAATTGAACAAAAAATTATGATTGTGTCTTTTTGTAACCCTGTAAATTCAGTAAGTCACATAATCAGTAAATTAACAAAGTGAGCCAATTCTATATTAACAGTTGCTAGAAAATGCTCTGTAAATACCTTTTAATACGCCTTCATCTCCAAAGATTACATCATTAATTTGATCTTCATGAGAAATTAGCACAACCAAAACTACAACATCTGCCAATAAAAATGCAAATGGCAATATTCCAAATCAACAAATATTCAACAAAATGAAACCTATTAAGTTACTATTTCTAAACATTTGATGTGTAATGTTTGTTTCGATATTATTTTAACCAAAAGCTTTCCATATAAAAAACTAATCTCAAGCACATCTAGGTCCTTAATCTGGCATCAAGCCATTCCCTAACTAAAACAAACCTATGCAACTATGGACATTATTAATAACCACAAGCACCAAAGGCGATGGCTATGAGCCTAGCTTACATTTTAGAACACATAAAAATAGAATTCAAAAGATAATAAAAGAAATTAAAATTAAACGATATAATATAACCGGTAAACACCTTTCCCTGCCTCCATATGGCTGCCATATCTAATTCCCCCTTGCTTTAGAAACTCAACTTCCAAAGACTCACATATCTGCAGATGAAAAGAGCACTAAAACATGAACTTAATACTTCCAATCCAACAAAATATCCCATAAATCAATATTCAAAATACCAAACTGTTGATAGATGTGACAAACACTAAATTTCACACACAAACACAAACACACACGCTTTGTTTTGAACAATAGAAATCAACATATAATTCAATTTTATGAGTTCTAGAATCATGATATTTCTCTGCAGTGAACCAACAGTTCACATAATAGCCAAAAAAGGTATTCTTCTCTAAGATGTCAAAAAACCAATCCATCAAAACACCCAAAGCAAACATTTAAAATCCCAACACCCTGTCCCAATTAAGGTGACTGAAATTTGCCTTTTTTTTGTGAGCAAAAACCATGAGCATATGCTTGAAGCACTCACCAAAACATAAAAATTGAAATCCTAAGCAAATTTTGATGTTAGTTTGTGTTTCTCTATTTGTTAGCGTGTTGAGTTTGATATTATAACTAACATGGACTACTTGATGGCCATTATAAAAAAAAAAAAAAAAAAGTCAAAAATTCTGAACTGCTTTATATATTATCAACAAAACTACTCATTTTCACTTCATATACATTACAAAATTACAACACAAAAAGCAAAATAGAGAATCAACGAAAATGTAACCTCAAAAGCCTGGAGTTGATAGCCAGAGTGAAGCGGCCATGTAGAGGCTGAATTATCTTGAAGTAGCAGTAATGCCACATTTGCATTACCAAAAAGACAAAGCTTTGAATACAAAAACCACAATTTGAAGCATCAAGAACACATAAACATATCCATTTAAGTAAATAAACTAATTCTTGAACACTTAAACTATAACCATACATTTATATGTATGTATTCATGTCACTGCACAAATCTGCATCATCTTTCCAATCACAACAATAACAAAAATAAAACACCATAGTTAATCCTGAAAAGTTGTTCTAAACTAAATTCTCTTAGAGAAACAATAATACAACAATTAAGTTACCAAAAAGATAGAACTCTCCATACAAAAACCATAATGCAAAGCACCAGGAACACATAAACACACCCATTTAAGTATAAAAACTAAAATTAACACAGAATCATGCATATACACATTTTCATGTTACCACATGAATTTGCACCATAATTCCAATCACAACAATAACAGAAACAAAATTCTGAAAACTTGTTCTAAACTATATTCTCTCAGAGCAGCAAACAATTAAGTAATCAAAGCATATAGAATTTCCAATACAAAAACCACAATTCAAAACCTCAAAAAAACATAAACACGCCCGATTTAAGTACACAAACTAATTGTCCAAAAATTCACATATAATCATGCATATAACACCACCACAACAATAACAAAACACCATATCCAATCTACAAAGTCGTTCTTAACTTGTAAACTAAAATCTTGTCACAGCAGCAATAACACCACAACTGGATCACCAAAAAAGACAACTTTCAATACAAAAGCCCCAGGAACATATAAACACACCCATTTAAGTACATGAATTAATCGTAACACTTAATCATGCATATAACACCAATTACAAAACACCATATCCAATCCTAAGAAGTAGTTCTAAACTAAAATCTTGTCATGGCAGAAACAACACCACAACTGGATCACCAAAAATGGCAAAACTTTCAAAACAAAACCACAATTAGAACCACCAAGAACAGATAAACATATCCATATCAATATAAGCAAATACACAAATTCATTAAAAATCAACATAAAAACATCAAAAGAGAGAAAAAAAAAAAGGAAAAAACTTACGCGTTCAAGGGTGATAAGTCGAAACTTGGCGGCAAAACTGTCAGTTGAAAGGATACTGCAATGGCTGGCGAGCAAGGGCATAGGGCTCTTCTGAAACCCTAGATGTACCTTTTTTCTGTGCACCCATCTTTGATTTTTGCTTCTTCTTCTCGTTTGTGACACCAATTCACAGTCTTGTGTTGAACACTCACTGAATTTGAAGCAATCAATGTGAAGATTGAAAAACCCTAATTTAGTTAAAAAGAATAATGGACTCTGACCCGAAACTTCTGCTGGAGGTCCTTCATCACGAAAGCTAGCACCATCACCGCGACCACCTTCTTTGCCCCCGCCACCGCCAAAACGGCCTCCTCTCTCGTGGCCTCCATCTCTGCCGCCGCCACCTCCCAACCCGACTTTCCATGAAAAATCGCTTGTTTTCCATATCTTACTGAAAAAATTTAAAAGTAAAAAACAAAATATAAATTAGAAGTAGCGGATGCAAATGGCAGGAGGGGAGAGAGAATAAGCGTGCATAACGTAGCGGATGCACATAGGAGGAGAAGAGAGAGAACGATCGCGTTGATTGAGAAGAATGTGAGGATAAAATTGTAATTCTCTTCAAACAAATGTTAGGGTGTAGAATTTTATACTGTTCACTAACTCTCTTCCCATTTTATATATAAAACTAGATTTGGTTGCACGTGCAAGGTACGTGTTAAATTCATATTTGTTTCCATTATCAAATAAATTTTAAAATTAAAACAAATTATTAATTAAATATTATTATTTATAATTTATATTGAATGAATATTGAGATTTAACTACTCGATTAACAATTTAATTTTACTTAAATTGTTATCACATATATAATATCATAAATAATAATTCTAAATTTAATTGTAACTTCATTACATTTAATTTAATTAGGAAACAAAAATGAAGATTCAATATATATATATATATATATATTTGAAATCTATTCAATACATTTTTAGAGAATACATATATACATCCTACTACAACAATCGCGAGGATCTAAAAGAGAGTTTAATTTGATTTGCTTTCTTCCCCTTGGACACAATAGTGGTGCCAAACCTCTGGCACCCAAACTGACAAATTGTTCATTCTCCATGCCACCAAATCCAAGTTTGAACTTTTACCCAAAACAAGCCATGACCAATGACCAATAGTTAGTCTCTATAAACAAAAGCATCATACAGCTTAATGAGATTCAAAACCCACATACAAAATTGTCCCCAAAAAAAAAAAAAAAACCCACATACAAAGTACCATCTTTGGAATGATCCACATTTTAAAATTATCATGCCAATTTAAGCTAAAAGAAAGCATGCACAATCCACTTCAACATACAAACTGAAAAAGAGGCAATATCAAACAAATGAGTAGACAACCCATGAATCCAATAAAGACAAAAAGAAGCAAACAATTCACAATTTTCTCAATCCAAAAACATGTAAGCTTTCTCAAAACTAAATCACCCAAACGAACATTATCATTTATCCATCATAAAACTAAGATATAATTCCAAAAACACGTTTACCACACAGATTATGGTAACTAAATGAAGATTCAAGCAAATTCAAGCTCCAACAAAACCAACCTCACCCATCTACTCAAAAGTCTAAAAATGGAACTACATTATTGGTGTATGCAATCAAAGTTCCTGTTTTGGCAATTGTGGGGCACATCACTATTAATCAGTGTTCCAAAACTCGCTACTCGCTACTCGCTACTCTACCCGTGAGGCAGCGAGCAGCTATTACTCGGCGAGTATTCAGTTTGACCATCGGTCAACGGTCAAACCGTTGACCAATGGTCAAACTAGTTCAAACCTGTAAAAAATAAAATTAAAAATTTTCTATATGATCAAAATATAATCATATGACCACAAAACACCATCAAACCTATCTCATACAATTTTCAAATTCACTTTAACACAATTACATAATTACAAATACTAGATATCTTAAAAATTTCGGCAGCATAACCACTATTTTTTTAACAATTCCACCTGTAATACACAAAAATAACAACACTTTAAAATTCAATCACATCTAAACAAATAGGACCTTCCATCCTTCTTTCAATCTCAAACACAAGTACACAACCAACATCATATATAAAATGTAAATGATAACATAGCAAAAACAAAATAGCAACCAAAAGGAAAAGTTCATGAAAGTATGTAAAGGCCCTAAAAACCTTAAGGGCGAGGAGAAAGACGTAACCACTCTTCATTATCTTCATAAACGTCTTCCATAACTTGTTCATTGTCGGACTTAAATTCTACATCAATGTTCTTCTCCTCTCTCTCCATCTCCTCATCTGTAAAATCAAAATCATCTTCATCAAGTTGCCTTGGTCGTTCCAAACCGGACGGTACTTCATCATCATCATCACCACCTGGAACAAGCCATCCTTGTGCATCAGTAGCATCAACATCAGGTGCTAGTAGCACATCAACATTCTTCTTAGTCTATTGGTTCATTTTCCTTAATAACTGTGAATTGAAATTAACAAAGACGAGGTCGTTCAATCGATCCGTATTGAGTCTATTCCGTTTCTTCGTATGTATCTATATAAGATTTAAAAATTAAAATTGAATAAATCAATAAATAATTAAAATTTAAAACATTAAAAATAAGCTATGGATATTACACTAACCCATTCAAAATTGCTCCAATTTCTTTCAAGTCCGGATGAACTAGTTGTCAATGAAAGAATCCTTTTTGCCATTTTATGCAAGTTAGGTGTGTGGCCTCCAAACATGCTCCATCAATTAACTACACCATAAAACATAATCACATATAGAATTAGTTATTGAAAGATATATTTTCATAAATATAAATAATAGTAATTAGGAAACAAGTAAAGCAAATAAAAACAATTTATACGAAATAGAATGTTCAATTTTTTACCTGGATCCTTAGAATCAGTGTCACATCCTTTAATGGCCAACGGTCTCCTAAAATGACCCTCCTTCATCTTATACTGTGGCTATTCAGTCATAATAATTACATCTTGAGAGATTATATCACCATGATGAAAAGTCTCTACACACTCTAAAAAGGCATTCAACAACTCAGTTTCATCGGAAATGCTTGAATCCTTGTAGTGGTAATAGGGGTTCAACAGAAATGCCATCATATGCAACGGAGAATCTAGCCGATTTTTCATTTTTTCATCAATTTTTTCAATAATTGGCCGATAATTATTTTTCACGTTGTTCAAGACTTCTTTAATTTCTTGTTTAACCCTTCTTAATTCTCCATATAACCAAGGCATTGATGGCTTTTGATCCCCATCCACTAATCTCAACACTTTAATCAAAGGTGTAAAAACCTTCAAACAACATGTCACACCATTCCAAAACGCCGAACTCATCACAGTTTCGTAGGCCAATTTCCCTTTATTACTTTTTGAGAATTTGCACTTCTCCCATTCCCTACTACCAAACATTGCTTTCAAAGCATTTTTATTATTCATCAAGCTTTGCAAAGTAAGAAAAGCGGATGCAAATATAGTCTTACACGGCCTCACTATATCCCTCTTCTTTGTGAAATACCTTATCATTGCCAAAGTCTTGTGGTGAGCATAAATGAAGATTGTCATCTGTTTTGCTTGCTCAATATACTTGCTGAATCTTGAAAGCTTGCTAATACTTTCTAGCATAAGGTTGATGGTGTGAGTAGCATATGAGGTCCAAAATATGTTTGGTCTTTTCTCTTTCAAAATCTTGGTAGCGCCCATATTGTTGCTAGCATTGTCAGTTACAATTTGAACAACATTTTCAGGTCCAACTTGATTAATGCATCCATTCACATACTCGAAAATGTGTTCCGCAGTGTGTGCTACATCAGAACAATCCTTGGAAGAAAGGAAAGCGGTTCCTAACCTGCAATAATCAAATTCAAGTAACAATCAAATATAAATTAGATTAAAGAACACATTAAGAAAGTAAGAAACACACTAAAAGCATAAGCTATTAAATTTAAATAATATAATATGCGGTTAACATTGTATAGTAGGTAAATTATATAAAATTTATACCTGCAATTCACACACAAATTTATTATGCTCCTCATTTTCCTATCCGTCCAAGCATCTGTCATAATTGAGCATCCATTTGCAACCCACTCTTCTTCTTGCCTTTTTAACAATAACTTGGTTTTTTTCCACTTTATTCGGCAAATATCGCTCCTGATTTCATAATAATTGGGAGGTTTATAACCCGGCCCAAACTGACCAATTGCTTAACAAGCATGCATGAAATCATCATTCATAACAATATTCCATGGAACGGCTCTATTAAACATCCAAGTAGTCACCCAATTGTGCACATGATCGAGCCTCTCTTTAAAAAGTGTTTCATTGATGTTTTGTTGACTCATTGACTTCCTTGAATTTAGTGACGACTCCGGATCAATGGATCTTGTAAACCTATCTATAGGGCCAAGATGATGAGCCTCTTTCCTTACCCCTCCCACCTCTACTTCTTCCATGTCCTCTTGTTGGTTGATATTTACTTCTCCTCTCTTCAATCTCTCCTCCATCATCTTATTTCTTTTTTTATTTTTTGAGTCCATTAGTGCATTCTTTCATCTATTTGTATCTTCCAGTTTTGCTTTTGAACATTTAACCACATTTTCGGATATGTGAGTTATATGTTCCTTCAATCTATGTATCCCTCCAGACATAATCTTCCCACACAATATGCACTGCACTCTTTCCATATTGTTCGAATCAACCAACTTCCCATAATCTCATCCGATATCACCTGAATTTCGTTTAAGAGATTGGGTAATAGAGGCTCCCGAAGATTCATTCTCCATGTCTACATTAATTCATTAAACAATCTAATCATCAAACAAATATTTAAGCATGAAAACATTTAAATAGATATTTACATATAACACCCAAAAAATAAAAAACAAATGTCATGTACCTAAAAATCAATGTTTGAGATTCAACAATGTATATGTCTATATGATGAATTATTAGTTTTTAAAGTTATTACCATTGAGTATTTTGTATATTATAGTATAGGCAAAAATCCCATCAATGTAACAAAAAATCAAAAATACAAAACCCTAAACAAATATAAATAAGACATAATCACATAATCAACTCCAAAATCTAAATTTCTTAGACAACTATAGCTTATATAATCAATCAATCATCATCTATAAAGAGCCTAAACAAATACATATGAAAAAATTGAGTTAAAAGGAAAAAAAAAAATGATAATAAAACAACTAACTAGATTCGGCCTTCGGGTGACGAAGATGATGATAGACGATGACATTGGCTGTGACGGCAACAGCAACAGATGGAGCGACGGACAAGGCAAAGACCGGCAGCAGTGACCAGCAGAATTGCAGAAGCACTGAAGCAGAACAGAATAGAAGAGGAGTTGAGGAAGAATGAAGAAGAACTGCCGACTGCCGAGTAAACTGAAGTCACAGGGGAGAGTTATAAGTGAAGCCAAAACGGCGTCGTTTTTGGCATACCAAAACGACGCCGTTTTGGCGATGAAAAAATTGAAAAAAAAAAAGCGCCGAGTTGGAACAACGCCGAGTTGGACCGAGTTTCGCGGAGTTGGGCCAAATTGCACCGAGTTGGGCCGAGTTAAGGCCGACTTAGGCCGATTTTTGACCCAAACCGATTTGTGCTGTCGATCCGGTAATTCTCGAATAGGTAGCCGGCAGAGCGGCAATTCCTTGGTGAGAAATCGATCAACTCGGTCAACTTTTTATTCCATGCTATTAATTATAGCGCATTTAACCATCCAAAGATGTTATTGTGAATCACTACATCTGATCCAATCCTACAATCAAATAAATATTTAATTCAATAAAAAGTAAGAAAGAAAGGCACTTTAAGTGAAACCGGAAGACCATTGATCCATTGAGATCATAATAATTAAAGGATTTTTTTGGTCTTATCATCATCAGAGTTATCATCACAATATTATCATAACAACTGAAGTTAAAGCCTTAAAATTGACACAACAATAAACAAGGTTTAACATCAAACAAGAAACTTCTTTCTCCAAAGCAAAATCAGTTCATAGTCGAATCACTAATAGAAAAATTACTGATCACAAGAGTATTTCATTTCAAACAACAAACACAACTATGGACTCATAAATAGTGTATTGCTGCGATCATAAAACCAACAACATCTAAGATCATAATACAAACAAATCAAGCCAAAAAAGAAAACAAGTGCATAAGAAACTTCAACTTCAATTTCAATTCAGCAAACAAAAGGATTTTAAAGCATACCTAGTGTAATCACCAACTGTACACCTTCCTTCTACAGTTTTGGCTCCTTCTGCACAGCATACCAATGTATTTAGAAACCTGATTAACTGGATCCATCAAACAATAAAATACCAAGAGATACCTCTTATCAATGAAAATAAGTGATCTTCTACATGAAGTTGAAACTCAATAGCCTCCAAGATCCACCACAAATTCAGCAATTAAATAAACTACTTTAAAATCATTACTCAAATTAACAAAACAATGACGAAATCAGTTAAAAACATACATTCACCAATTCGGCTCCCTTGTCCAAAATGAAACCACTCCATTCCTCTTCTCACCTACGAAACAACGCCTTTTGATACAATGCCAATGCCAGACGCTTTTAGAGTGGATACAGAGGCACACCTTTAAGAGAACATTTGTCAAAATCAAGACCTAAAAGCACGACAATAACATTAGAAGACTAGAATAAAAACATAATAGGATTTTGTTTCACTTAGTTAGTTACCGATGGCTGCAGCGTCGGGTTCTGGTTTGAGGAGGCCAGAGTAGTGTTCACCCCGTCAATCAAATTTTGCGCTTCCAAGATATTATTACAATTTCCTCAACTACCATGAGCATTACATCAAAAACATTGAAAGGCCATGGAAGGAAATGTTTTACTTTTTCTTTCCTTTCTTTTTCTTCTTCTGCCTCTCCTCATTACTGTCAGTCCTTTGTTTTTCCTCTTCTTCTTCAACAACATCATTTACCATGAACCCATCCTTTTTATATTCATCCTGCCGTTCTTCTGAAAAAATAAAAATTAAATTACATACATACGTTTACCAAGATAGAACTCCCAAAGTGAACAAACTCACAAGCCAAATAACAATATAAAAAATCCAAAACCACAAAGCACAACCACCACAATTAAAGCAAGAAAACATAATACACTATCACTAACAAAATAGAAAATTTCAACACTTTTTGACCAAATAATCACATAACATATACTTAACCAAATTAAAAAATTCCTCATATAATCAATAAAACCTAATCATCTACTTATTTGTCTCAAGACGTCATTTAAGTTTCACAGTGTTGAACTAATGTTGGAGGTCACGAGATATATTATCATATATCTCTCTTCCACTCACTATTTTAGGGTTAGGGTTTCTATTAAATATTTTTAGTCATCATCTTGAATTATTAATGGCTACAAAGATAATTTAAGTTACTAGGAATTTGTGTGTTACTAGAGTTCGAAATCTATTAACACTAAATGAATTACCGGATTTTTAACACTTAAAAATTTAATTCAATTTATAAACCTAATCTAAATAATTAAAATTATAAAGATTAGACTTAATATGAAATTACTTGATTTTAGCTAATTAAAATCTAATCTACATTATGAATGCCAATTATTGGAATCATATTTCTAATTTGAAACCTATGATTTTCTACTAAAATCAATTCAAATTATTTAAAAAGCATTCCTATGTATTATTCTTCTATTTATACTAATAAACAATTTAATAGTAAAATAAAAAATAATATATTTGATGCATGTCATGTTATAATGCAGTGAATAGACACTTCATGATTCTATATGACATATTTTTAATGCATGTACATGTTATATACTTATTCATTCATCTCATAAAAATAATTAAATAAACAACATGTATATGATTGAGTTATTTGGTTTTAACGACCTATATCTAATTTTAAGATTATAAAAATTAACCAACGCATTCCTTAGTCTTCACTTATAGTCTTTATGGTCTTTAAAGGTATTCATAAGCTCTCTTGAGCTCAAAATTAAATCTGATTTAATTGTCAAGAACCCTCATCAAATGGGTTTGGTTTTAAGCCCATTTCTTTTTTTTTTTTTTTTTGACCCAAAAATATTTATCCAAATTTTGGTAATTTCACGATCAAAAACAATAACCCGAAGCTCGGAAAAAAACATGAAAAACGAAAAACCACCCCAGCTGCCGCCATATGGCAGCAACCATGTGCACATGGGCTACTGTGCATGGCGTGCGTTACATATGCAGACTCTGTGCATGTCACCAGTGATTCATGCATCACATGCACAATCACACTGCACACACTTTGTGTGTACTTTGTGCACGCCGCCAATCAATTTTTTTTTTATTAGGTCGGCGCACGACTATTGCACACATGCTGGTTCTAAACCCGTGCAGTTTCAATCGCAACTTTTCACAAACCAGTCGCACCAGCCTGTTTAAGCGCACACCCAACTGCTTCGCAAACCAGTCCGCCCGTCCAGTCGACACAGCTTTTCTCGCAAAATTAAGAACAGCCCCGCTTCGAGCCCGCAAACCACAGCAAATATCAAATCTTTTTCTGCGCTTTATTCTTAAAAATAAAACCCTAAGTCTATTAAGTACAATAAAAAAAAATTATCACAAATGGCTTACAAAATTAATTGAATTAACGATCATACCATACAATCCCCATTCATCAAATATGAACTAAAAGAAAAAAAATCATAATCATCAAATCAAAATTAATAGTACCTACTCTATAACATACAAAATCAATACAAACATATTATTTTAAAAAAATCATTGTTTTATTGGAATGGAGGGAAAAAACAACAATTGTTTTTGTTAAAAATAATAATTTTACGGAACTATGAGTTTCAAAACTTTTATAAAACTCAAGAACTTTAAATTCATAAAATAGTGAAATAAAATAATATAAATAAATAAAAATAAGATTTTTACTTTCTATATTAATCTCTATAGACTGTTCAACATCTAGTCTTTCTTGATATATTTCTACATCAAGAAATAAATGAGTGGGCACAATTATATAAAATTGTGCTCACTTACTTTTGATTTTTTTTCTAAAAAGAAAAATCAAAACAATATTTGTAAGAGGTGAGTATTAATTTTGGTTATACAAAGAATAAAGATATAGATTCTTCTTCTCTGTATTGTGCTGTAAAAAAAAAAAACACTTTTTCTTTTTTGTTTCAAAATACATACAACAAAAACCAAGAAAAATTTCATGCCAAAAAGAAAACTATTTCTTTTCTATTTATAGGCAAACAATTAGGGTTTTGTCAAAACCGTCCTATTGTCATCCTAATCATTATCACCTCAATTATTAAGTAGATTGGTAATATATCTTAACTAATAATAAATTAAAAAATTGGAAATTAGAAAATGGTACGTATATATGTCTTAATGGAAAAAGTTTTAAATTTAATAATTATTTACAAATAAATTTGATATCTTTGAGAATTATATATTGAATACTTAAATTATTTTTCCAATATTTATATTTTAATATAAATACTTTTTTTTAATCATTTTATTTACTTAAATTAAATATAAATTATTTGATATTATTAATAATATAAAATTAATACTTAAAAATATCCATATAATTTTTTCATGTGGCAGGAGTACTGTCCGCCACTTAGTTTTTACATTAAAAGTGAGATAAGAACCTAAGATAAAAACCCAATTGCCCAACCGTGCAGCCTTCACTTTTGCTCAGTTGCCGTTCAAGCCCTTTATCTTCTTCCTCCGCACCGTTGGACCAGGTACGCCGCTTCTTTTTCCCTTATTCTTCTTCTTCTTCTTCTCATTTTTTCTTTTCCTCCGTTCAGATCTGCCGTCAGTTGTTAACTGAGTGCTTGATTTTGCCGTTCAGATCTTCCATTAAGGTCTGCCGTTCAGATCTCCTTTTTGTTAGTGTAGCAAGTCACTTCTTCTCTATACTTGGACCTTCATTTTGGTTAGCTCTATTTATTTATTTTGTTTTAGTTGATTTATATGAATCTGCTGAGTATTTTTTGGGTGGGTTTTCAATTTGGTTACATGGTGTGGGATACATGTGTAGGATTAATTTATTGTATCCACACCATGTAACTAAGGCTGTTTTGTATCTGGGGTTTATGTTTTTGCAGTTGTGGAAGTGGAACCAAGTTTTACTTTGGATTGAAGCTCAAATCACCAGGTTTTTCATTTACTTTCTTTTTCTTCTTAAAAAGAAAAACTTTTATATGTCTCATTCTTTTAATTTTTGGTTTATATTTCTTTTTTTGGCAGAGATTTGGTATTTTGGATACGTGTTTTTATCAGGGGTGCTTTGTGTCATTAGTAATTAAATTTACTATTTCAATCTAGTAGATTATTAAGTGTAAGAAAACTATTAGATCAGATATCTTATCTGGCATCGTTGTCCTGGAGACTTATTTGTGATTCAACAAATTTATAGTGATAAGTCCCTACTTGTGCTGCTGTTTGTTTCTATGATAATCATAGTTTCTTATAAGGATGGAACCTTATAGCTTGTTTAATTGCATGATTTATTTCAAATAACATCATTGAATTTAATTGATTTTGGAAAGGAAGCTAGCTGAATATGTACGAAAATTATAATCTCGATCATAGTTGCTTAATTCAAATGGTATATCAAGTAATTCCTTTCTCTGTTGAAGAAAGTATACTTATTCACTGTAAGGTCATTGATTTGTCATATCTGTGGTAAGGGGATGTTGACTGCTTAAAAACTTAGACTTTCTTCCATTAGAATTATCTGTCAAAAAATTCAATTCCTGAGAATAAAGCAGGTTTCTTCTTGTCATTCCAAAGAAAATCTTGGTTAGGCATAGGTTTCAAGAGAAAGAAAACAATCCTGTTTTATAAAACTCTGTACAACCATGGTATCAGCAATTGTAGCACTGGTTATTATGCTTAAAGAAAATGGTGTGCTTCCTCATATGTGCTTTAGATGAAATGAAATATTATATTTATTTTGCAACACTGCACTTGCAGATTCTTCACTTCAAAAATTGCATTTGTCTTAGCTCATATATATATATGTGTGTATATACATATATATATATATATATATGAAATGGAAGATTGTTGTTGGCTTAATTGCATTTGTCTTAGGTCTTGAATGTTCTGATTTTTCATTTACGTTGATAGAGTTGTCCAACTAGATTAATTTTCTGTTTTGGTTTACTTACTTTTTATGTACAGGACATTCAAGAGGCGCATGTTGGGCAAATAGTTGCTGTCTTTGGTGTGGATTGTGCATCAGGTCTGATAGCTATCTTTTGCATAAACAAGCACAAGCATGCCTTTTCTATGTTTAAATTTGTTATGATGCCTATTGAGGCCTTCAATAAGGCCCACTATTAAGCCAAAACTTCTCCAAAATAAGGCTAGAGGCTTATAAATTCTTTCCAATTCTAATTCTTCTATATATTTCAGATTAGATTGTCTTCCTATGATGATTGCTTGGACTTTCTTTCATTATTTTAATCCCAGGTATGAGGAGTATAGTAAAGAGAAGGTGGACAAGGAGCTAAGGTTTGTTTCTTTTGATTCTTGGATGATTTCAAAATTATTTGTGCTAAACCAAATATTTCTTAAACAGAAGTATAATTCTATAAAACAAAAAACAAACTTGTTGAGGTACTAATCCTGGAAGCATTTATACAACTAGTTGGTTTTTCTATTTCAATAAATCGCTCCTAACAAATGTCTGTAATGGCTAACAGAGTTGAGGCTATCTTATGTTTTGGCACTAGTTGCTTCTCAGCTATCTTATATTATTATTTCATGTTTCCTTCATGTGTTTTTATCCTTATTTTTGTCTGTAACCCTATTTTTATCCTATGACTTTTCAGGGCATTGGACTAATAGTGATGAAGGTAAGGAGAGTGATGTTCAGGACTTCAAAAAGCTGTCGATGCTCACTTATTAATCATAATTGCTGAGATCTGGGACAATACTTATCCTTAGGGATGCTTTTTGAATATAGATTTGGAGTTCATGAACAAGTTCTCAACTTGATAGTTTGAGCACATTTTGTCTTCAATTTATGGGGGCTTTTGTGATGCCTCCGTATGCTAAGTGTTTAACCTTTGATTTTGTTAGTTTGAATAATTTTTGTGATTTTGTTATGAGCAATAAATTCATTATCATACTTTATTTTATTATGTAGCTTTCTTGCAACCTCTTAGTTATCTTTTAATTGTCACCTCTTGTGAATTGTCATAGACATCATATGAAATATAACTATGTTTGATAATATGGTGCAAAATTTTCTTTTCTTTACTTTATAGTGATTTTTCTACTGTATTATTGTGTTCCATCTTGATCATTTGTAAACGAGTGATATATGTTTTAGCAATTTGAATGCAAATTTTAAATATCTTCTTTAATATATTTAATTCTCTATTGTTATCAAGACTAAAACATTATAGAAATTAACTAATGTTAAATAAACATATTAATAAATATCTAAACTAATCATTGACCATTAAGAATTTTATCATTAACCATTAAGAATTTCATCATTAGATGGTATTTCAAAATAATGGCTTTGGAAATCAAACATTTAGTCTCACAATAAATCATGAAAATATAAAGAATTTGCCTACCAAGAGTTTGGTCTTGAAATAATGCTCATAAATATTAGTTTTACTTATTGGAGACCAAAATGTTAGTAGCCAAATAAATGTATATGTAACTTGTGTTTCAAATGATACCTTTGTAGACTAGTTTTGTTATCTCCAAATAGCATATCCAATCTCTTTGACAAAAATTGTAGACGATAATGTTTGTAGCCAAATATCCATAGCTATTGCATTTTGAAACATACCATCAAATACCATCGTTTTTCTTCTCCAAATAGCATGCCCAACTTCTTTGGTAAAGACTTGGGGACAAATTTTTACGGAATTAGCTACTAACTTGTTGGTCGTATATTGTAGATATTCGGAGATGATAGTAATATGGTCTTAGTAGCTATTCTGGGACGGACATTTAGCTACCAGTGTGCGACCAACTTAATATAGTAGCGAAAGATTTTTCGAGTTGAAAGTAATTAATTTGGAGACTACTTAGCTTCATCTTAGAATATCATTTTTTTTTTTGGTAGTGATTTATCTTTCCATTTACATATAATTAGAAAGTTGAGTGCTCTTATTGTTTAAAACCTAAATCAATCGTTAAGGGAACTACTTTTCTATTTCTCGCAAAAATGAGTGGATTCCACTATTGTATAGAATGTTCCCAGCTACTTACTAAATTATATCCCTAAAGTATGAAGTTATTGATCGGACATCTGCATCGATCTCACCCATGTAAATCAAAGGATACAATTCAACAAACAAGAGTCAATAATACATTCAGAATTAAGATAAATTCATATGTGGTCATCTGATCGATAAATATGAATCTATAAGTTTAACGGATATTAGTCAGAGACTTATATTTATCATGGTCCAGTCCTATATAATCTTTATTATATAAGGTGCCTCCATTTCTATGTCACCACATAAACAGTCTTGGATAAGACTGTCGTATCAAATACTAAATGGATTGCAGCTATAAATTTACCACAAACAAAGTACTCAGCTTCGTTTGCTTTTTACGGACTTTTTAGATTACTTATCTCAAACTAAATCCGCTTGTATATAATACTTATATATTTAGTTTGAAATTACATCAATAATTAAGGATGTTTCGCATGATATATATAATTTTTGCAAAAATACATAAATTGAATGAAATGAACACTTTATTAAAATTCATGAAACCGTTTACATAATTACAAACTCTTAAGACACAAATCCCAACAAATTATATATAATTATATAAAAATATTCTTTAGAGAATTATAACTGACCATTGTTCTTAAATATATAAGACATGTAATCTGTTGAAATCTATTGACTTCGCTCAACAAACTCCTTTTGAATCTCGGAGATCAAAACAGGTGTAAGAGGATCTAATGGTTATCAACAATTGACCTTTCCACAAGAGTTGTATGTGTTGACACGTGGATCAACAAACTTTCTTTATTAGCTTATCAATTTTACAGTTGGTCTTTTAGCTATTAAAAAATGCCGACACTTGTAGACAGCTGTTGGTTCCAGTGGCATCTAGCCTATAAGAGTTTGATTCATTTAAGTCAAACGTCTATAGTTTGATTTGTATTTGAGGTTCTTGAGTTAAGGATAATTTTTCCACGCGATGTGAGTCAGATACCCTGATCAAGAATGTCGACAAGCTACATGGTATGTAATATACTTGTAATATGTGTAATAAATTTAAAAAAAAAATGCCCACACCAGGGAATCAAGATTCTTTTAATAGAAGATGATTATTTCAAAGATTCTTTTAATAGAAGATGATTATTTCATAGAGAGTTGTCTTGGACATTAAAATTCTCTTTAGACTTAGTGGTTTGACATGAATATTTGCATTTCTCACATTTATAGAAAGAGCAATGAAATTGTCTAATTTGAGTTTAGATTTGCATGATTTTTATTGGTGGGGAGTCTCTAACTAGTTCCTCAAGGTATTCCAAAAAGATTAGATAAAAATTCAGATTAGGAGAAAATCTAAATTATTCTCATTGCTTAATTGGAGAGTGCTACAATCTTGTTTTATTAATAAAGCCCTGGGACATCTCTTCCTTTGCACCTTTTCTTTCTTATATATAATAATATTTCTTTCTTTCAAGAGATAACAAATAAGAGAATTACCTCATAGGTATCAAATAGTTGTATTAGCCAGAACATGAAGATTGTTTCAAAAGGTTGGACATAGCAAAACTATCTCGCTTTCGCTTTTCTGCATCAAGCTTAGTAAAACTTTGTAAAGCAAATTAAAGAGTGACAGATTCCGTTCCACTCTAATGAAACTATGGTCGAATTTCATTTTAACAGATACATAAAAAATTAATAATGAAAATGTCTTTGTACTGAAAAGACTGAAAATTATTGATAATTAATGATTAAACAATACAATACTCTAATCCTAAGCATTTATTAAAAATGAAAACTAATACTTCGTCAATAATAAAACAAAATAAAGGGTGGCTCTATTGTCACCGATAAATAGTCTCTTCACACCTAATTTTAAGAAGCATTTTTATTACTAAAATAACTTAAAAATTACTTCTATATACCCGACTAATACAAACACATTTCTTCTTCATCAATAATTACTTCCCTCTAATATCTTTCCAGAATAATAATGATAATAAAACTTTACTCTTCCCTTCAGTGCTAGAAGCAATAAATTTTTGCCTTAGGAGTCGTAGAAGCAAAGGCGACAAAGCCAAGCTCATTGTTAGAATTTGAAGTTCTTTTTTCTTTTTTCTTTTTTTTTTTTTTTTTTCTCGATATCAAATGGAATCCAAGTTGAGAAGCATACTTTTATCTGAAAATTTGGTGAAAATGCAAAATAATTAAAGATGACAAAATGGAGATTCGTAGTAGTTTCAAAGGAATGTTTTCCTCTTGAATTTGTAGGTGGACCTTGTATATTTAATTGCTGACATGTAGGATGAAAAATGGTTAATTTACGTAAAAACAAGTGAGGTTATTTTTGGAATCAAAAGAGGTGTAGGAAGAAAATTATGAGTCAAGGATTTTTGTAATGGGTGTCCACAGAAATTGGATGTGGGAGACATTTCATGGATGGCTGGCGATGGAACCACCCTAAAATAAATCAGACTAAATTTTATATAAAACAGTAAAATTATTTTTCTAGTCAGAAATGATCTCCACATATCATATCCTTAATTACAGTTGCGTGGCTGCTGCAAAAGTTTAGCATCTATTATGCAAACAATGAAAATGACATCATTCATGCATTGGGTTATTCAATAAAAATAACAATGAAAGGCCAACTGGAATCTGCATGAAAACATCATATATATACATATATATACATAAAGAAGCTTGGTTTTGAATGAAAAATATAAATAGTAGTTAAAGAGGGGCGGAGGGGGGGAGGGGGGGGGGGGGGGGGGGGGGGGGGGGGGGGGGGGGGGGGGGGGGGGGGGGGGGGGGGGGGGGGGGGGGGGGGGGGGGGGGGGGGGGGGGGGGGGGGGGGGGGGGGGGGGGGGGGGGGGGGGGGGGGGGGGGGGGGGGGGGGGGGGGGGGGGGGGGTGGGGGGGGGGGGGGGGGGGGGGGGGGTAGGGGGGGTGGGGGTGGTGCGGGGGAAGGAGGGAGAGGAGGGGGGATGTATTTGTGTGCGGAATGCATAAATAAAATATCTTGAAACACAATATAATCTTTCAAGACTTTGTTTTGAATGTTTCAGCGGTACTACATATATCATGTTAACGATGAATTCTATCAATAAAATCTTTAACTTTTTGTCTTAATCAGGTTGTCTTTAAGTTAGGGACTTCTGTCGCAGGAGAAATGGCACAAGATTTTCTTTTATTTATTGCATAACGAATACTTATCATGGTGAGTTTATAAAGACAAAAGGTTAGGATCCTGATCCAGCCGTTTATTATACTAACACTCAATTCAAGGAAGGTGTAGAAATCTAAAATCTCGGTAGCATCTAGTAGACTACACCACGTGGCAGAATCTAATTGGAGGAAAGGTAGAAAGGTTGTGAACGTATGCTCCTACAAAAGCATTATCGCTTTTCCAAAAAAGAAACCCCACCAACAACAAGAACAAGGCAGAACGTGTTGTATTATTGAGAGGGAAGTCGGAGAGTCTGAGAGAGAGAGGGGGAGGGGTGCAAACTCAGCTTTGCACCACCCGACGACAAAACACGCAATCTCGTCTTTATAATCATAACATACCACACTTCAGATTTCAGATTCTCTCTCAAAGTACATATCGTAATTGTTGTTGTTATTATGGATTGTGATCCTGTGATGTCAAACTCTGGATCTCATGCTCGCCAATCCAAGCTCATTATTGACACTGATCCCGGAATGGGTTTGTTTCTCTTAACCAACTTTTTTTGTTTCTCTGAAGCACCCATCCATACATTCTCTATAAAACAATGAAATCTAGCCACGGAAAGTGGCTAGAATCTACCCCTTCCTTGAATTGAGTGTTAGTATAATGAACGGCTGGATCAGGATCCTAACCTTGAATTGAGTGTTAGTATATATACACTTGTCTCTTGTCTCCTCTTTATAAAATCTTGCCACTAATCCCAATCCCCTCTCTCGACGTCCTTCGAGTTTCAATGGCTTGCTAAGCTTGTCGTTGTGACACGTGTTATGTTAATAATCGCCCATTGTCACTCTTGGTGTCTTTGTTCTGCTTTCTTGCTTTCCACTGTGTTGACTTTTCTTTACAATTTGTTTGCTTTTGCTTTGTCTAGTCTCCCTCGCATTTGCTTTTTTTTTTTTTTTTTAATTAATTCAAAGCCCATTTTAATTGGGCTCGATTAGTGACACTCGGCCCACAAAACTTTAACTTTTTGTTTTTTTTTCGGCTCACTTAAAATAATTTCGACTCACCTAAAATTTGGACTTCAATTAATCTATTAAACCTATTTGGATTCAGACTTAGGATACGGGCCTTACTGTAATAATCAAAATGTAAGATTCTTAGAAACAACGTGTATATAGTCACTGATCAGTATTTTTTGAGAGAATGAATTCAAATGAACTTAAAACTGTTTGATTATCTATATAAAACTGGTCCGTGCATTGGCATACCAGCTTTAATCTTTCTGTTTAATTATATATATATATAACTGTTTGATCGTATATATGCATGTGATTTAACATAAATCACATGCATATAGTTGCAGAAGCATTTAACATTATCAGCTCAACTAATCACTGGTGTGGAAATAAGAAGATAGAGGAGTGTGAAAATGAGAGAAATTGGCAGTGTGAAAATGGGAGCTTGTTTGTTTTGAGACCAAAACAACGGGGTTCTGTTGCTTTTGCCAAAAATAGCAACATTGATCATAAAACAACACTCAAACCCATGACCAACCCCTCTCCACACCATATTCGCAACTTAACTGCACCCATGTTAGTTATGATCAAAGAGTAGGTATAACTAATTAAAACTAATGCTATAAATCAAATTTAAGATAATTAATTGCAAATGCGTGTAAACGTAAAAAATTTCTTGCTTGCCCACTATCCCAAAGCCAAAATCAAACATGCTTGCAATCATGGAATCAAACTTTCAATCAACTTTCCATTTTCATTTTGCAGTAAGAGGAAATGTTCTGTGACTTGTACAATTTCCAAATCCCTTTGTATTACCACAACTACCTCAATTACAAGTCCTCACGTCTCAACTGCAGAACCCCACCGATCATATACAAAAATGGGTGGCTTGAAAGGGCATTTACACTTACTACTTGTCTGCAAGACGATAAAATTTATAGCTATTTAAGTTGAATAGACGTGCATGTTTGATTATGTGAAAAAGTAAAAAAAAGAAAAAAAAAAAGAAAGAAAGAGAAACAAAACAAAGCATATTTATGATACACACTCTGCCAAGAGAGAAAGAACCAGAGCAGGAGAGAAGGAAAACAGTGGTTTTTACTTTGTATTTATATGTAGGAGGAGTTTTATTTAATTCAAGGATATATAGAAAATATTACTTACAAAATGATACCAAATAGAATATGATTTTTTTTCAGTACAAATTTTAAAATGTATATGATAGGATTTTGAACTCTAAACAATTTAGTGAATAGATGAAAATAATCTGTTTAGTTTCATTAGTTTCTAATAAAATTAGATTTGATAGATTTTTATAAGCAAAAGTGAAAAGCTTTATTTTAATGCTACTATATATTATGATTTCAACATGCTTTTTGAGAATGTAATTTAACCACTACAAGAAATTAAACCTATGATAACGCGCAAAATACGTTGTCGTAGCTTTTCACAATATATAGGTGCACGTTTCTGATGTATATGTTGTCGTAGTGCTGAAAAGCATTGACAACGTGCAGTGCATGTTATCTTAAAACTTATAACAACACGCACTATATGTTACGGTTAATGAATTTAGAGAATATGAAAGAATAAAAAGGTTTTCAGTGATACCTAATAAACCGTAAATTCATATCCTTTTATACAAAGATGTATACACAAGTTTTTATACAATTTTATGTAACGGTAACATAAAAATAATTTAGGAAAAACTCATTTGACTTCTTGAAATTGGAAATCATGCTCTGATAGTTAGGAATGTTAGGAAACATTCCTCATCTATTGATTTTCTTATATTCCAGTTTTATTACCAGATTTGTCTCCAAAGACCGCTTCTTGTTTGAATGCTTTCCTTAATATTAGTAGCTGTTTTGTAACAGTTATCCATAATCATTGGAGTCAATTTTGGAAGGAAGTAATGAGGTCTTTTCAACTATAAGTTGCTACAATGTGCATCTAATATTGCCATAAATTCTCTAGATTCATGTACTCACACGTTCTCTTATTTTGTATTCACAAATATCTTTAGAACTAATAAAATTCATTCCTGAAGAAATTGAAACTACTGTCAGTATGTTATTGATCATATTTATAGTCTTGGCTTAAGATGAGAAGTAATAACGTGTTGGCAATGTGCATCATTATGCACAATGTGGAGGATGTTGCATCCCTACCGTAAACCCTATATATGGGCTATTCTCCCACCTATATGTGGGTTGCTTCCTCTCATATGAGAATTGCTTTTTAGGTGATACCCTAGAATTATATCTCATCTAATTCTGACTGATTATGGGCTTATACCAGCCAAAAAACGAAAAAAAAAAAAAAAAAGTAACCACTTCCCTATAGAATCATTATAAGTTGTAATAATGTTAAAGATAACAATGAAAAGGGTATTGTATATGATGGATTCAGATAACAATGAAAGAATAGTTACTTATTTATAAAGGGTGAAACAGAAGTTTCTATAAACAAGTTGTAGAATCAGTGGGTGTGCTTCTCTTGGTTTTTGTGGAACATCATATTTTTCCACTGTGCGATACTGGGTTAATGTTACAAGTATCTCCAATTAGCAATTCCATTTATGAACACTTTATTTGAATGACACGAGTCAAAGTGAAATTGTTTATTAATTAATATACATATTTATATTATGCGAGCTTATTTCAAGATATTTTTTCATGTTTATTTATAGCCATCTGGTGGGATCTACAGAAGAAACCTTTTTGTTGGTGGGGTCCAACATATTTGTGACTTCTATCTTATGAAGTCATATAAAAGAGGAATTTTGAAAGAGAGAGAGAAAAAAAAAAAAAACCTTTGACTTTAATCTTCTTTAATTTATACAGAAGCAGATTCTAACGTCAGACAAGGGATTGGGTGGGTTTCTCCCAAAAATGGAAAGTGATCATTATAACCTACCTCTTGGAGCCAATCATATCTTGTGAGCATATTTTTTTATTTTATTCTCGTGTGACAAACCTGTGATAGCTCATAGCTCCCAAAGGACAATAACTCCAATGCTTTGCACGTCCATCTACCAAAACATATTAACAAGAGAACTGAAGGAAAAATATACAAAGTAATAGACATAAAAAAAAAAAGAAGGAAAAACACAACGCTTGTACACACAAACCATCACATTTAAAGGTATCAAAATAGTACAGAATAGTACAATTTCGACGAGTGCGTCACTGAGTTGCATCAGGTCCCACCAGATACATAATTTTCCTTTTATTTTCATTATTTCACGTAGTAGAAATATGCAAAAACTAGCAAAAATATTCAATGCACATAGCAGTTCCTATCTTCATTAGGAAACTTCAATGCACATAGCAACTACTTGTCTTTTCTTTTCACTAACATCCAGGAGACCCTCTTTTCAACAAAAAAATTGATGCCCTTACTTGCCAAAAGGAGACCAATGTGACGTCTATATAATGGTTTCTTCTTAGTTCTCTCTAACAAGTGGATTTAAAAGCTTTTATATTGATAAGTGAGAAAGTGATTTTTTTAATGTTTGATAAGAATCAAAAGAGATTAATTAGTGCTTTACCAATTGATAATTTTAGTTCTGAATCAAATAGTAGAAAAGCAATGGTAAACAAAGTCGTTCCGTGCTTTGTCGTGCTTTTTAAGTTGTTCCGTGCTTTGTTGATATGCAAATGTAAGTTTTGTTTAGAAAATATGTGTATTTCCTCTTAGTTTTGCAATTATTTTCTTCTGTAGTTATGGTAGAATTATTTTGCGCATGTTTGTTTTCCTGATAAACTTGTACAATGGTCATATTTTATTGACATATCATATAAGGATAAGACTCTAAGTAATTGATTGGTTCTTTTAAGTAAAATAAGTTTCTGTTCGATCTTTTGTTGCATCTTGAAAACTATGTCTTCTATGTACTTACACGTATCATAAATTGAGACCCTTTTTTCAACAAAAAATTTGATACCCTTACTTGCCAAAGGGAGACCAATGTGATGTCTATACATTGGTTTCTTCTTAGTTCTCTCTATCAAGTGGATTTAAAAGCTTTCATATTGATAAGTGAGAAAGTGATTTTCTTATTGTTTGATAAGAATCAAAAGAGATTAATTAGCATTTCACCAACCGCTAATTTCAGTTCTGAATCAAAATGGTAGAAAAGCACTGGTAAACAAAGTCGTTCCGTGCTTTGTCGTGCTTTGTTAAGTCGTTCCGTGCTTTGTTTATATGCAAATGAAAGTTTTGTTTGGAAAATATGTGTATTTCCTTCTAGTTTTGCAATTATTTTCTTGTGTAGTTCTGGTAGAATTATTTTGCGCATGTTTGTTTTCCTTATAAACTTGCACAATGGTCATATTTTATTGATATATCATATAAGGATAAGACTCTAAGTAATTGATTCGTTCTTTTAAGCCAAATAAGTTTCTGTTCGGTCTTTTGTTGCATCTTGAAAACTATGTATTCTATGTACTTACACGTATCATAAATTGAGACCCTCTTTTCAACAAAAAAATTGATACCCTTACTATCCAAAGGGAGACCAATGTGACGTCTATATATTGGTTTCTTCTTAGTTCTCTCTAACAAGTGGATTTAAAAGCCTTTCATATTGATAAGTGAGAAAGTGATTTTCTTATTGTTTGATAAGAATCAAAAGAGATTAATTAGCGTTTTACCAACGGATAATTTCAGTTCTGAATCAAAATAGTAGAAAAGCAATGGTAAACAAAGACGTTCCGTGCTTTGTCGTGGTTTGCTAAGTCGTTCGTGCCTTGTCGTGGTTTGCTAAGTCGTTCCGTGCCTTGTTGTGGTTTGCTAAGTCGTTCCGTGCTTTGTTGATATGCAAAGGTAAGTTTTGTTTGGAAAATATGTGTATTTCCTCCTAGTTTTGCAATTATTTTCTTGTGTAGTTATGGTAGAATTATTTTGCGCATGTTTGTTTTCCTAATAAACTTGCACAATGGTCATATTTAATTGATATATCATATACGGATAAGACTCTAAGTAATTGATTAGTTCTTTTAAGCAAAATAAGTTTCTATTCGATCTTTTATTGGATCTTGAAAACTATGTATTCTATGTACTTACACGTATCATAAATTGAGACCCTCTTTTCAACAAAAAAATTGATACCCTTACTATAGAAAGGGAGACCAATGTGACGTCTATATATTGGTTTCTTCTTAGTTCTCTCTAACAAGTGGATTTAAAAGCTTTCATATCGATAAGTGAGAAAGTGATTTTGTTATTGTTTGATATGAATCAAAAGAGATTAATTAGCGTTTTACCAACCGATAATTTCAGTTCTGAATCAAAATAGTAGAAAAGCAATAGTAAACAAAGTCGTTCCGTACTTTGTCGTGCTTTTTTGATATGCAAATGAATGTTTTGTTTGGAAAATATGTGTATTTCCTCCTAGTTTTGCAATTATTTTCTTGTGTAGTTATGGTAGAATTATTTTGCGCATGTTTGTTTTCCTGATAAACTTGTACAATGGTCAAATTTTATTGATATATCATATAAGCATAAGACTCTAAGTAATTGATTGGTTCTTTTAAGTAAAATAAGTTTCTGTTCGATCTTTTGTTGCATCTTGAAAACTATGTCTTCTATGTACTTACACGTATCATAAATTGAGACCCTCTTTTCAACAAAAAATTTGATACCCTTACTTGCCAAAGGGAGACCAATGTGATGTCTATACATTGGTTTCTTCTTAGTTCTCTCTAACAAGTGGATTTAAAAGCTTTCATCTTGATAAGTGAGAAAGTGATTTTCTTATTGTTTGATAAGAATCAAAAGAGATTAATTAGCATTTCACCAACCGCTAATTTCAGTTCTGAATCAAAATGGTAGAAAAGCACTGGTAAACAAAGTCGTTCCGTGCTTTGTCGTGCTTTGTTAAGTCGTTCCGTGCTTTGTTGATATGCAAATGAAAGTTTTGTTTGGAAAATATGTGTATTTCCTTCTAGTTTTGTAATTATTTTCTTGTGTAGTTCTGGTAGAATTATTTTGCGCATGTTTGTTTTCCTTATAAACTTGCACAATGGTCATATTTTATTGATATATCATATAAGGATAAGACTCTAAGTAATTGATTCGTTCTTTTAAGCCAAATAAGTTTCTGTTCGGTCTTTTGTTGCATCTTGAAAACTATGTCTTCTATGTACTTACACGTATCATAAATTGAGACCCTCTTTTCAACAAAAAATTTGATACCCTTACTATGCCAAAGGGAGACCAATGTGATGTCTATACATTGGTTTCTTCTTAGTTCTCTCTAACAAGTGGATTTAAAAGCTTTCATCTTGATAAGTGAGAAAGTGATTTTCTTATTGTTTGATAAGAATCAAAAGAGATTAATTAGCATTTCACCAACCGCTAATTTCAGTTCTGAATCAAAATGGTAGAAAAGCACTGGTAAACAAAGTCGTTCCGTGCTTTGTCGTGCTTTGTTAAGTCGTTCAGTGCTTTGTTGATATGCAAATGAAAGTTTTGTTTGGAAAATATGTGTATTTCCTTCTAGTTTTGCAATTATTTTCTTGTGTAGTTCTGGTAGAATTATTTTGCGCATGTTTGTTTTCCTTATAAACTTGCACAATGGTCATATTTTATTGATATATCATATAAGGATAAGACTCTAAGTAATTGATTCGTTCTTTTAAGCCAAATAAGTTTCTGTTCGGTCTTTCATTGCATCTTGAAAACTATGTATTCTATGTACTTACACGTATCATAAATTGAGACCCTCTTTTCAACAAAAAAATTGATACCCTTACTATCCAAAGGGAGACCAATGTGACGTCTATATATTGGTTTCTTCTTAGTTCTCTCTAACAAGTGGATTTAAAAGCTTTCATATTGATAAGTGAGAAAGTGATTTTCTTATTATTTGATAAGAATCAAAAGAGATTAATTAGCGTTTTACCAACCGGTAATTTCAGTTATGAATCAAAATAGTAGAAAAGCAATCGTAAACAAAGTCGTTCCGTGCTTTGTCGTGCTTTGTTGATATGCAAATGTAAGTTTTGTTTCGAAAATATGTGTATTTCCTCTTAGTTTTGCAATTATTTTCTTGTGTAGTTGTGGTAGAATTATTTTGCGCATGTTTGTTTTCTTAATAAACTTGTACAAGGTCATATTTTATCGATATATCATATAAGGATAAGACTCTAAGTAATTGATTGGTTCTTTTAAGCAAAATAAGTTTCTGTTCGATCTTTTATTGCATCTTGAAAACTATGTATTCTATGTACTTACACGTATCATAGATTGAGACCCTCTTTTCAACAAAAAATTGATACCCTTACTATCCAAAGGGAGACCAATGTGACGTCTATATATTGGTTTCTTCTTAGTTCTCTCTAACAAGTGGATTTAAAAGCTTTCATATTGATAAGTGAGAAAGTGATTTTCTTATTGTTTGATAAGAATCAAAAGAGATTAATTAGCGTTTTACCAACGGATAATTTCAGTTCTGAATCAAAATAGTAGAAAAGCAATGGTAAACAAAGACGTTCCGTGCTTTGTCGTGGTTTGCTAAGTCGTTCCGTGCCTTGTCGTGGTTTGCTAAGTCGTTCCGTGCCTTGTTGTGGTTTGCTAAGTCGTTCCGTGCTTTGTGATATGCAAAGGTAAGTTTTGTTTGGAAAATATGTGTATTTCCTCCTAGTTTTGCAATTATTTTCTTGTGTAGTTATGGTAGAATTATTTGCGCATGTTTGTTTTGCCTAATAAACTTGCACAATGGTCATATTTAATTGATATATCATATACGGATAAGACTCTAAGTAATTGATTAGTTCTTTTAAGCAAAATAAGTTTCTATTCGATCTTTTATTGGATCTTGAAAAACTATGTGCTCTATGTACTTACACGTATCATAAATTGAGACCCTCTTTTCAACAAAAAATTGATACCCTTACTATAGAAAAGGAGACCAATGTGACGTCTATATTCGTTCTTCTTAGTTCTCTCTAACAAGTGGATTTAAAAGCTTTCATATCGATAAGGTGAGAAAGTGATTTTGTTATGCTTGGATATGAATCAAAAGAGATTAATTAGCGTTTTACAAACCGATAATTCAGTCTGAATCAAAATAGTAGAAAAGCAATAGTAAACAAAGTCGTTCCGTACTTTGTCGTGCTTTTTTGATATGCAAATGAATGTTTTGTTTGAAAAATATGTGTATTTCCTCCTAGTTTTGCAATTATTTTCTTGTGTAGTTATGGTAGAATTATTTTGCGCATGTTTGTTTTCCTGATAAACTTGTACAATGGTCAAATTTTATTGATATATCATATAAGCTAAGACTCTAAGTAATTGATTGGTTCTTTTAAG